>OY776111.1:272129818-272729818 GCA_963675035.1 Allygus modestus
GACGGTTATTTGTGCGAACAGCTCCCTCGGTGCAGAGTACTTGAAGGGGGGTGTATCGTTACACCCCCCTTTGCAGTATATGTTCAAAGCATTGCAATTATATTCTCCTCAAAATTTGCATTCACTGGTAGTTCAATTGTTCGCAGGCGCTGATGGGCTAGCTCTGTTGATTTAATTACTATGGGGGAGATTTTCGCTCCCCCTAACACGTAATGGCTTAGGGGGAGATTTTCGCTCCCCCATACGTCAGGAATTGTTGAAGACTAGAACAAGCATGAGACCGTGACAACTGGTGTTCTGTTGATTTAATTACTAGGGGGAGATTTTCGCTCCCCCATACGTCAGGAATTGTTGAAGCCTAAAACAAGATTGATACCGTGGGTGTTTGACAACTGGTGATTTATTGCTCGGAATTCGATACGGGCGGACTATAATGGGTTCCTGGAAGGGTCGCGTCGCCCTCCCGTCGGGGTATCAAATTACAGCATCCGCATTCCCAGACAGGTCTCGACTTGTCGGTTTTTTGTGTGAACACCTGCACCCTCCAGTCGAGGTATCAAATTACAACATCCGCATTCCCAGACAGTAGACTGGACGCGACGGTTATTTGTGCGAACAGCTGCCTCGGTGCAGAGTACTTGAAGGGGGGTGTATCGATACACCCCCCTTTGCAGTATATGTTCAAAGCATTGCAATTATATTCTCCTTAAAATTTGCATTCACTGTTAGTTCAATTGACCGCAAGCGCTGATGGGCTAGCTCTGTTGGTTGTAGCGTTACCCTGTTCAACTCTTGTATTAATTATCCAAAGTATGTCATGTGGGTACTGAGAATACTCGGCTTGACGAGGAGATTCCAAAAATGCAAAAAAAAAAAAAAGGTCAAAAGTGTGGTGCGGGCCCCTTTTTTGTAAACATCATCCAAAGTGTACGATGTGGGTACTCAAATGACTCGGCTCGACTAGACGAACAAGAATCTGCAATCAGAAATCTGATCCGAGGTTAGGTTAGGTTAGGTTAGGTTAGGTTAGGTTACGTTAGGTTAGGTTAGGTTAGGTTACCTTAGGTTAGGTTAGGTTAGGTTACGTTAGGTTAGGTTAGGTTAGGTTAGGTTAGGTTAGGTTAATATTCGCAAAAAAAAAATTCGCAAAAAAAAAAATTCGCAAAAAAAAAATTCGCAAAAAAAATTCGCAAAAAAAAAAATTTCGCAAAAAAAAAAATTCGCAAAAAAAAAAAATTCGCAAAAAAAAAAATTCGCAAAAAAAAAATTCGCAAAAAAAGTTTGCAAAAAAGTTCGCAAAAAAAAAATTCGCAAAGTGTCACAGACGAGACCTCGGGGGGGGGGGCGTCCCTCCTGTCCCTCCTGAGCCAGGAATGTCCTTCTTACCCTACTCACTCACCGTTGCGGGGACGTTGCTTAATAAATAAAGCTTTTGATATTTATGTATTAATATGGTATTTTATGTATTATATGGTATTTTGTTTTAATACGTTTAATATTTATATGTTCGATTTATCAAACATTCTTCAGTAAAGTTCATAAAATATTGTAATGACATATCACTAATGAATGAATACATATCACTAAGAAGGATCAGTATTTATAATCTACCTGTACAGCTATTTACGAACCGAGATATGTTCTTCAATTGTTTTAGCTCATCATTTAAGATAAACATGGACTCTCATCAGGAAAAAGGACACAGTAAACTCCTTTAATGAATTTCTTCATGAAAGGAAAATGAGAAATGAGATTGGTTCCAGTCCTAGTTGCTTTACCTTTAAGTACTTTTGAGATTACATGAATGACGTACAAAACATTTCCTATAGCATTAAAAAGTATTTTTTAATAATACATATTATTGAGTTGTTTAACTATATTTACCATCAATTGCTTGAAATTACAAAAATCATACTAAGAAATTAGAATAATTCATAATGATGCAATGCAAATAGCGGTCAATCAAAACTATTAAATGGTGAAACAAAATTAAATTGATTTGTTCAACTGATTTTACCTTGTAAATTTTACAGTCGTTAATTTAATCAAAGTTGGTTTATTTAATAGATAATATAGAAGGTATTTGTTAATTTTGTTCTTAGATTTTGTTTTAATTTTAAGTTATAACAGATATGTTTGCGTTATACAATTTTCAATATATGCTGGCATTTCTTATGGAATGGACACTAATTATCTCCTGAAATGGCGGATGTAAAAGCTAAACCATAACATACCCTTAATTAATTAACGGTACCAGAAAACTGACCTATACTTTAACCGTTTGGCATTATATTCTTTCTTTATATTTAGTAAACATAAACACATAATAAAAAAGTCTATTTACTGTGTGTAGGGTACAGGAGTATGTATAACAAATATTATAGTAAACTAGTATGCGTTCACATGGCTGAGTGATTTGGGCCGGTTTCTTCCAACAGTTTTAAATACAAAATGCCCCTGGCGAAGATAAGAAAAAAAACTGTTCATAATGTGATATATTGTGTTTGATCCATCAACAAGATAACTCGCATGTTATTAACTGTCATTAAATATCTATATATTTTTTTTCATCTGATGATAAGAATATTTGACGCAGGCGTAAATGTTTTAGCATTCATAATTTTACTTAGCCATAACCCTATTCTTCATAATTTTTATATTTGAAAAAATATATTTTTATTATTATTATACCTTCAGCCGTCACTAAACTAATAAGCTATTATTTTAGTGCCCGACCTGAAAACGGGACAACATTCCAGCAATCAAAACGTTGTAGAAAACGAGGTAAGATATGGATAGGATAAACACCAAAATGAAAATTATTTATACCAAGAAAATCGTTATAAAACGTATTTTATTTACAGCGGTTTTATTAGTGAATTTCCTTTGGAAAGTGAAATATTAGCATGACCCGCACGGTGAAACTTAAGCCCGGGACCACCATAGAAGTTCCTAACATGACCCCCTGAACACGTTTTGGGGGGTCGTTCAAAATGTTATATATATATATATATATATATATATATATATATATATATATATGTGTGTATGCACTCTAGCGGTCACATTTTTTGTCCGATTTACTTAAAATTTGGTATGGACGTTCCTTTCTGTAATCAATTGGACAAGTTCGTTGGGCAAAACAATCGGAAAACTCTAAACCCCTTTTTTGGGGATTAATCTTTCAAATTTCGAGTTTTTTGGCCCAAAAAGGGTCAGAAAAGCCCCGGATGCAAACTTAATGCGTGTAAAAAGATGGGAATTAGTTAGGCGAAAGTTGTAAGCCCTCTCCTGTCATTCTAGCATACATATTTACCGAGTTATTAAAGAAAATGTGTTTTGACTAAACACAGTACGTTGTCTTATGGGGGTTTTACACTAGAAAAGCCTGTAATTTCTTTGTTATAGTAATTTTATCATCCCCAGCAACTCACGCCTACTTTCAAGCCTGCCTAGACCTTCTCCTAACATTATAATGCGCAAAATTGTATTCCCAGCTTTGCAGGTAAATGAAACCAGGAGCATCAGAACAGCCAAAAAATCTATGTTTTCAGATTTCAATAAAAATTGGAATACATGTATTTTTTTACACTGATTTTGAGTTTTACAAGTTTTTATATGGAAATTCACTTCCCTCACGTCAGCGTGCTGCGTGCAAACTCGTTTTATCTTGTAGTGGTGGATCTTACCAGATCCAAATTCATTGTAAAACTACAACTAGTTTTCGACACTTTGTTGTGCCATTATAATGTTGGTCGTCATCAAGGTGAAGTCACATTAGTCAGTCAAACATACGTCGGTAATAATTTTAAAATACGTTAATATAAAAACACGCATTAACACATCTTTACATTTAAACATAAAAGGAAAAAGGGCGTTTGCACTGACTGGATGGTTGCAGTGTTTTATAATGTCACTATTCAGTTCCGGCCCGCAGTAAATGCTCGATAACGACTTACTTGATACAAAATTGCCAAAACCTGTTAGGTTTAGAACAAATCTGGAGCTGGAAATGATAAGGTAACATGAAATCACTGTAATTACTGACCAAGGCCAGGGGGCAAAAATACAAATTTGTTTTAAATAGTCTAAGATTTTAAACGCATATCGTAGGCGCATAGTTAACAGAAAATCTACCAGAGGTTTAGAAGATAGTCAAACACCAACCCAGTCATTAACATGAAAGGTATCATGTCGTAATCAAGTTGCATTAAAATATTGTTTTCGATTATGATAATTTAGGTAATGAAGTTTATTTTACAACTTTGCAACAAAGCATGACGTACATATGATTACTGTTATTTTTATTATTATTGTTATTATTATTTTAACTACCATCGTTACACCTGTCGCTCAAAAATATGTTTCGTTTATAAGAAAATGTATTTGTTTAAAATCTATTACTGAGCTTAGAAAACAAAAAAGAGCAATAAAATGAATGTGAAACCTTTTTACAGAAGCAGTTTCATTTGGGAGTGGCCACGTTAGTCGGATAGACGAGGACTGATCATTATTCATATGAAGAACTGCGGACGTCATTCAGTGATAATGATTCAACCTCCTTTCATCGGAACATAAGCGTGTCACTTCATTTCTCTTGCAGCATTTTATAATGTTTGCTATAGAACCTTTTTAACTTAAAATAACCTAAATTTATAACCTGTTACTTTCACAAACAGTTGTAATACGAGTTGTGTTGCAAGTAAATCAAGCAAAAGTAGGGAAATAAGGTTGGTTCAAAAATATGAAATCATTGGCAACCTTATGATTTGCTTAGAACTGTTTAATAAAAACCCTAAATTTGTATGGTTTTTTATAAAACAGACATAATTTAATTCAATTTTGGACGGTATTTTAATTTTGATGAAGAAGGGGAGAAAATTAATAACATATGATTAAATTATTGCCATTATAAATAAGTAAATTCAAACATATTCTGCTTCTATCTTATCATAAATCAAGGTTAGAATTCAATACCAATGAATAAATTATATTTATGACTGGCTTATAAAAACACCATGAAAAATAGGTAATATACTAAACATTTTAAGCTGGCCCATATTTTTAAATGGCGGCCTTAATTTTAAAATCCCATTTTCATATTTTTATGGAAACTTAAATCCATAAAGGCCATAATTTAAATTATCCTATAAATCTTGTGGTTTCTAAACCAAAGTTGGCTTACTTTAAATGAACACTCTCTACATACGTCAGTATACGCCAAACTGCGTAGAGCTTTACTGCCTCTACGGTTGATCATTCACAACAATTTAAAATACAAATCTAGTAGATAACTATAAAGCAAATAACTATTATTTCAAAAAGCGTTCTGTAAACTCATGAAATTCAGCCTAACACTCAATCTGTGCCGCAGTTGTCCAAGATGGTGCATTCACGGCCGTTCACACCCAGAAATGATTTTTAAAGTTGGGTATAATTATAAAACAAACCATTTTTATTTTAAACGATTATTTTTAAACGATTATGCAGTTATAGCTCAAAATATCAATTTTTCTGCAATTTCCCAAGATGACAGCTTGAACTTAACTTTTATGAATGTTTATAAATCTTAATAAAGAGACCTAGTGTCATGTGTAAAAAATTCCGTCAGAGAGAAATTTGTTTGAAAGGAAAAAAAAAATCAATTTACATATTTGGGCAATTAAGAGAAATAAAATAAATTATAAAAGGGAGTATTTTCACGCTACATTGAAGCATAATTATTTTAAACACTATATATTTTAGAGTAGCCTAAATTGCATGAAGAAAAACTGTGATTATTAAATAGTATTAAATAATCACTTACTATAAAAAGTTAGAGCTGAAACCCAAGGTTAACATATTTTAATTTTAAATTAGTAAAGTTTATAGATACAAATTTAACATTCAGCATAGAGGGAGGGAATGGTAATGAAACCTTTTATACAACTGAAACATAAATTTCAATTAAAAAATATAATCTCAACATAAAACACAACCTTGTTAAATTACCAGAATGCAATAACGTTGTTGATTTTAAATTAAAATTATCCTAATTTAAACGTTTCAATTTTTAATGCAACGTCTCAATGTATATCAGGATGTATTTGTTAGCAAATAAACCAAGATAATCTAGCAATTCATCCTAAGAGTTTTAAATGGTACCATATGTTACAACATACATCAGCAACAGGATAAGCAGCTAACAGTCATGGTGACTGCCGATTACTGTTGGGGAAATGTCAATATTTACAGCTTGGACCAGCGTTTGGCATTGTGAAATGTTGTCAGGGGTTCGCCGGTTAGGTTTGAAACTGTAAATTTGTTTTTGATTGAACACCAGCCAAAATAAAGCTGAATGTTATTACTATTCATCATATGTGATGAGTCATTATACCACAGTCAAATAGGACAGTAATTTATGAACTTGCTTTTCAAGACATAATAACTTGACATATAGGCATGCAGCGTGGGGGTTAGTTCCTGTTAAGTGAACTAAATATGTAAAATTGATTAATTACATACAAAAGAGATATAAATTATCAATGGAATCCAGAAAAGTTTAAAATAGATTTAAAAATTTTTTTTTTTGAAAACCTCGTCTATTACATAACTGTCGATTGCCAACTTCTAATCAAAGGACCTAATACAATAGTGCCAAAATGAATGAGAACTTATATATATTTCGTTCTCCTTTCTTATACCATATAATTATTTCTTATATTTTTTTCACATTTGTAAAATTTTTAAACAATAAAGATCGGTATCTGTAAAACTACAACTGTTACATTTGCTAAATTTGTTTTGATTTCATAAGGATAAACATGAATTATTATATTTAAAAAAATCCATAAGTAACTTTATGAAGCTACTTATGAGTGTTCAAACTTTGGTATCGTATGACCAGTTTTTCAACAGTATGTGCTTGAATTTTTCTTTAAATATAGACCGAATGCGTAACAATGTATTCTGACGCAAGCAAGTTTAGCCGCCGCGTGCGCCAGTGTAACAACCAACACTTGGATCAACTACATTGCACTACAAGCAGTCTTTACAAAGTAATAGTAACCTACTGTTTACCATAAATATGAATGATAAATATAAAGTAATATTATTAATGCTGGTTGTCTATGAAAGAAACCCCAGATACTTTCCTAGAAATAGCTGGCGTTGCCGGGAGAGTCAACTAGACGTGCCTAGTCGACGATGATGTACTCTGTTCATGTGTTGTGGATTGACATATTTACATTGCTTTATAGATTACAGTTGTTGGTGCTGATAAACCGCCTCTCACTAGTCACTAATATAAGTTGTGATGTCTTCCAGGAGTGTACAAGCATCAGATTTATCTCACCTTGCGGCTCATAAAAACGAGTCTGTAAACAATCTGCAGAAAGAAGTGGTCTCGTCACAAAGTGTACTTAAGATCAGTAGTGGCCACGTAATAAAGTGTCGTAAGGTAAAATTCCGAGTCTCTAAATTCAAAATCTTGATTTTGCAATTTGTAACATTATAGGCAACTTTACTGTGGTTGTAGAACTATTATACGTTTATAAGGATCCACAATGTACAGTCTCGCGTAAGAGCTTTTTCAAATATCTGCTGGCAGAGTTTTGGACCTTGCTCTGTACCATCACCACTATAAAAGGCGTCTTATGGTTTTAAACGGTCAAAATTTGTTTATAAATTTAGTGTTTTCACTTAGTTATTTTGGTCAGTTAACGAAAACTCCTTACGAGATGGAACCCCGCAAAATTAAATATATTGTGTGTAAGTTTTGATTTATTATGTTCTACCTGCCATAACTAATGGTGGAATGCGAATTATTTTTAACTGTTTTAATCGCATTTTTATAAATATAAGTGCTTTAAAAACTAAATAACTTTAGATCAATTTCAAAGAAGTATTAGAGGCCTATTAAATTGGGGTTGTAAGATGTAAATTGTATTATTATTAGGGAATTCCTCATATAGGGAAGAAGCTATTACCGTAGTCGACATGGTAAGATCTAGGCCCGGGACCATGATAACTTTTTGTTTTGAGGTCCCCAGACCCCAAAAACACCATTCGTTCTAACCTGTGTGTGTGTATGTATATATATATATGTATATATATATATATGTATATTGAATACTTATGACTGATTATGGCTGCTGATAATAATAATAATGTTAATATTTTTTTAAAAAAACTTTTTTTAAAGACCTTTAATATTTTATTAATTGTTGACTGACATGTTTCGTCAATCATGTCATTTTCAAAGTCCCCAATATAACCTTTAAAAATATTGTATAAATAAATAAAAATCTGTATAAAATAAATTAAACTAATCATATGGTCCTAAATCAAATTAATTTGTTTTATATAAATTATATCAAATTTATCTTATTCTTTTGTGCTCTTATTTGGTTGATTTTATCATATAGTGATTGATGTTGTTTTATGTGCATACTATTTAGCATGTTTGATGCATATTTTTTGTAGTTGAAATAGATATGCATTTCCTCTTTAAAAAAATAATCTTGTGGTTTTCAATGTAAAAATGTTTAAAAGATGGTACTCTGGAAGTTTTGTTTTCAATCTAATAAATAAATAAATAAATATATATATATATGTGTGTGTGTGTGTGTGTGTGTGTGTGTGTGTGTGTGTGTGTGTGTGTGTGTGTGTGTGTGTGTGTGTGTGTCCGTGGGTGAGATAACTCTTGTAAAAAGGTCCGATTTTGATAAAATTTGGTACAAACGTGTAAAGAAACATTTATGACTTTAATTTAAAAAACCAGACAGTTCGACCCATCCGAAGTAGTATTTTGGGGGTTTTGTACCCCAAAAACAGGTTTTTTGAAGTTTTAATATGTAATATTTTAAAAAGTCAAATTTTAGTTTTCACCATTAGATTCAGTTTAAAAAACACACAATTTGGAGTTTTAATTATTTATCTACGTCAATTGGTTATAGAGATATTGAAAGTTCTAAACACGTTGCCAAATGCTATTCTTATAGAGAATAAGAAACAATTTATATATCGCTTATTTATGAACGTATACTAACAAAACTTGGTATAAGGCTTCTTCTGGTTGTGGTCTATTGTTATTTACACAAAAAACAGTTCTTACTGATGATTCCGTAGCAGCAAACCTGCGTACTCAGCCCCCATGTTATTCTTACGGAGAATAAGTAGAATTATGTTCCCTTAATTATGAGCATAAATTAATAAAACTTCATATGTGGCTTCATTTGTTAAGTTATATTGAGATTTGCATGAAAATCTATATTTTTGTTCCTTATTGCAGCAAACCTGCGTACTCATCCCCAATTTGATTCTTCTGGAGAATAGTTAAAATTGTATATATCGCTTATTTGTGAATATATTTTTATGAAATTTGGTATGCGGCTTAATGTGGTATTAAGAAATATATTATGCATTGGAAACTCGCTGAGTACGCAGGATTGCTGTGACGGGGGTATTTTTGTACTAAATGAGCATAGTTTGGTTTTTTGTAAATTTGTCTTTAAAATGATTATTTTTACTTCTAATTTTTCCATTGGGCTACTTCCCAATACTTCCAATATATTTACTTTGTTCTAGGGCCCCGGTACACAAAAGATCAATTAAGATTATTGTTTTCCCAACCATATGTACCGTATTTATAACGATATTACTGATAAATCGAATCGCTGTATTCCATAATAAAACTGTACTCGACTCTATTTACAAGTATATAATAAATAATTCTTAACACTAATAATATTCACACTTATTATTATTTACTACTTATTATTATTCACATCTGAAGCTATTATTAGCTTTACCACAAACAATAAGTACATTCAAAAATAACAGAATTACTGGCCAACTCTTGAATGACATTTTCATAACCGTTCACAGTATGTGTAGACAAACTGTGAACTTAAACTTTATTATTAACACTAACATTTATTATACATGTTTTCTTAGGATGATATTAATTTACATCAAATTATCACAGTGATGTAGCAGGGCATCACAGTTAATTATTTGTATAACTATGCAACTTTACTTCCTTCTAGTTAGATTAACAATCAGAATTAAGTTGCAGTGTAAGACCGTTGCAGTCACTGTAAAATAATTTGGGTTAGTTATTGGTTCTTCGTCATTGAATTAGTGCAATGATTTATATGTGCAATAGTTGCAGGCCGTAACGATCGAAAATACATGTGCAACAGTACACCATGAGTAATTGCTTTGAACTATTGTGTTATTTCTAAACGGTTGAATACTTTAATGATACAGTTTTAATTTTATTTTGCATTCATTTTAAAGCCAATTGGTTACGTATAAAGAATCTGAAGAGGGGTCTCTCTGGTGTACTGCCTAGTAACCAGCAATGTAAATAATACTACTAGTAAATAATACTATGTACTATGTTAATAATAATACTAGTATTATTTACATCGCTGGTAGTAACTCACACAAAGGCAACTTATCTCTTTTATCATTCCCTCCAAATTAAGAAGCTTATCAAAGCGTCTAAATAGTGTAAATTTTATAGAACTATAATATTTTCTGCTTATAATTGCAACACGTGTCCTCCAGTGTAAAAAGCTTAGAAGCTGTTTCAATATATTAAATGTAATATATAAAAATAAATGTTTGTACGTCTGTTCGTCTCTTCGACTGTCCGTTCGTATTTTATGCGCTGCCACACCGTTCATCCGATTGCTTTGAAATGTTGCATAGTAACACAAGTTAGCCCTGGGAAGGTTATAGGCAATTAACCGAAGTCCTAGGACATTAGGGCTGTGCCCCACGGGACTTCAAAGTTTCAACGTTAATGTTATGGAAGAAAGTTTTCTTTTGATTTTATCAAATGATATCTATAATTTACAATATTGTAAACAGCTCTTTATCATTATGGAAACAAAAAGCCTACTTGAATGGCAACTCTCATAATGGAAATAAAAATCTCCTTGAATGGCAACCCTAACTCTTTTTTCGATAGGCAAGTGAGCGTAGCGAACGAGCTCATATTGAAAATGAACGAGTATTTGACATTAAACAAAGCCAATGCCTCTTCTGCGGCAGCAACGCGCCGGGTACCAGCTAGTGATTTTATAAAAGTTCTCAGACATCATCTTCAAGAAATAGAGTATACAAAATGTTGTGCCTTATCATTTAAATGAAAATGTGTTTTTTTTTTATTTGAGGAATGTCCAAAAATCAATTTAAACTTTAAAAAAATCAAAAATTCTAACATCAGAGTATAGAGAAATGTCAAAAACTATTGGGCACGTGACACCAACTAGATAAATCACGACAGAACCAAAAATGGGAACC
This sequence comes from Allygus modestus, assembly GCA_963675035.1. NCBI lineage: Eukaryota > Metazoa > Arthropoda > Insecta > Hemiptera > Cicadellidae > Allygus > Allygus modestus. The sequence goes on from OY776111.1 coordinate 272,141,114, forward strand.
AGAGTCGTCACTGCACGAACACTGAGCAATCATTTCAGTCAACGGTTAATGCCCGTTGTAGAATTGCTCAGAATTGAACATCACAATAAAATTAGACAAATCATTGCTGAGTGTTTTTGGGACAAAGGCTATGAGGTGTATGGAGAGGTTATGGGTTCGTAAGATAATGGATCAATCCGAATAGCGGATATTTTAGTTGTGGCCAGTACATTTAAAAAAAAACATATATGTTTGACCTAACCATATGCTTTGAAAAAAAAACACAAGCAAAAGAAGTCAATCAAAAAAATAATATACAGTAAGACCAAAACTATTTTAAAGAAAAATATCAACTAAAAAGTATCGAAATATTTGGATTATTAATAGGGACAAGAGGTGTCATCCCAATCTTTGTCGTGGATGTATGGAAAAGGTTTTACTTACAATTAGAAAAACTTCAAAAAATAGCCTCAACCACAATGAAATTCACCATATCTATTCTAAAGAACCATTTGCATAACAAAACTTATGTATAGCTAACAAATAAGCTTGTCGTTTTCAATGTAAGCTGTTTTAGTTTGAGCCAAAATTTTATTGTTCGTAATCCTTTGTTTTAGAAGCTTAAATTGTGAAGAAGATGTAATTTTATTGTTAATAAATTGTCTTTATATACGTACATAAAAACCATTTGGGAGTAAAAAAGTATTAAAGAACACTGTTTGTTTGATAAGTATTTGTTATAAAATAATTTGTAATTACGAATTTAACTTTTCATCTCAAGTATTGGAGAGTTAACAAATTATATTTTAACAAAAACCTCCAATAAAGTTTTACGCTATTTAATCAAAGTATTTATACAATATGTAAATAAACCAATTACATAACATTACTCATCAAATATATAATTACTGATCATGTCTGCTGAACTATAGCATCATTCGTTTGATAATTCTGTAATTAAAAGTCTTGGCATAGATGCTAATCATTGATTACTTATTCAACGCTTCATCGATGCAATACAGCTCCCTTAACCATAATGTTTCGGCAAATCATTTATTTTGACAATGCGTAAACTGTTTGAACCGTTAATTCCAATAATAATATTAACGCATCTTTAACCTGAAAAACTCTGAATTTTAATGTTTAGTGCCCCTCGATTCGAGGTTTGAGTTTCTATCATTATGTGTTCAGACACCGTCATACAATTTTTTCAACTATCTAATCAAACTCAACTTATAGACTCTCTTGCAATAGTGTCAAACTAATATATTTCTACATTATTAGTAATGATGTGAAATGGGGGATGTTTCTAAAGAACACATATTTTCCTTATGAAACTATAAATATAGTATTTTTAAATTTTCCGTTAGTCAAAATTTATTTTTTTAAAAGTTGTACCTAAAACAGTTCCAGATAGAAAATAGTATGCAGGCTGTGTAAATACTTTAATGTGAGGAGATACGATATAAACTGAAAAACAGTTGTGATAACGAACAGATTTTGGGGTGGTTATACGTCACCTATAAAATCATTTTAAACATTTTCTTTTGCAAAATTAAACTTTCAGTACTATATTTCATAATTACAAATTAAAATTTTAAGTAAGTTATTTTACATTCGTCAAAGCTATTTTATCTTACGAAATAGTATTTAAACGAAAATGCAGACAGTTTACAATCGTGTTTAATTTTAATTCAAATACTTTTTCCCAGTCCATTTTATTATTTTTATTAAGTAGTTAAACAGGTATTAATGATCTAACTAAATTTAACACGCCTTTAAACTGCAAACTTTTAATTTATTGATACTATGTCAGGTTTTAACCAGGATTTTATTATTTGGCTTTTCAACAAAATAAAAATTGTATAATTGAATTCATTAATGAACTAATAAATGTGCTAAGAAAATGTGCAAAAACTTGCTAAGAAATGTGAATAAATTTAATAAATCATGAACCATTAAAAGTCGTATATTTTAATAAACAATTGTTTTGTTGAAAACCGTATTCCACAGCAAGGATCGTGGCTATACCACCACACGGTGGTAGCCTAGTGTTTTGACTTAGTAATTTGTTTGATAGGGACTACTGTTTTTTACCGGTATTGATAAAGCAATGATGAACTCATTATTAATTTGTCATCGTGATAACAAATTCAGTAGGTGATGCTGTTTAAATTAAAAGTAAGGGGAATGTAATCGTACAATAAATCCAACTAAAACACTTCATGGTTTTAGTATCACTAAAAAAGGTGATAGCTTGGAGCGGCGCTGAACGGCTCGGCGTGACGTTGGAACGTAGAGGGATTATTGTGCATTCCTCCAAAGCACAGGTGTGGCGTAAAGTTTGCTACTTAGATCCATCCCTCATTTGAGATTAACCGCCAAGTCGTTGATAAAGTAACATATTATTCTTATATTTCTAAGCACTTTTGGTCGGTAAACTGAAATTTATTATTTTCACGTAAATTTATTATTGTATGAGAAAAATACATCTATTTTAATTATATACATATATGTATTATTTTTATATTTTTATTTTAATCTGATGAATATAATTTTGTAATTTTTTTCACGAAATGTTCCTTTTCTATGTTTAACGCAAGACGGTATATATTTTTAAAAGTGCGTTTCATAATTTATGTAAATGCTCGCAGGTCTTGATTAGTATTGATTATGATGGCAACGAGTCCTTCATAAATGTACTTCCTTACTCCACGCAATAAGTTCAGGATAACTTATAAAGTAGGCTTTTATTTTAAACACAATTTGTATACCTCGTTTAAAATCCAAATTTTCGATTTTGTTCTATCCATAAAATCTGATTTTGCTCTATTAAAACACGTATTCACTAATCGGAAATCGAACATACTATACAACAGAAATGGGACGGATGGAATCCTTTGTATATCACATCACGACTGTGACTGCGTGGTTGTGGATGTCCTCCACATGTTGGGTAGTTGAGGGGTGTAACAGGAGCTATCCTGTCACGCATCGCCTCATTAATTTGGTATTTGGGAAAATTGATAGTACTTACGTACCAACGATAGCATAAATTATTTCTCAAGCCGCGATATGAGTACAGTTATATAAATTTGTTCACCGAAGAACTAGTTCACTTCAGCAGTTGAGGATCTCTGTTTACCCAAATCGTGGCGTGGGCCTTTCTTTCAAATACTTGATAATCAGCGTGGGTGTTTCATTATGGTCACAACTCAATATGGGTATAAATTTCGGCTAATTTCCATATTCTGCGATTGAGGGTAACATATGTGCTTAGAGTTGAACTAGCGAAATAGTTACATCATACACTATTTTCTTTACAATAATATACAGGGTAGAATGAAGTTAGTGCTATTTGCGGATAACGGAGATCCTAAATGTAATGAAACTGTGCACTTTAAAACTCAATTTAAAAAACATTGTACGATAAAAATCATGTTTTCATGTATTTATTTTCTATTTTATACTTTTACAATAAGATTTTCTTAGCATATATGAGCTCGTTTTCAAATATGAAGTACAATTTAGAATTGTTCATAAACAGTACATCCATATTAACACGATAAATAATACGAGTAATTTATATTAGTTATATATTTGAGATTACACCTTTGTACTTTTATTTTCCCAATTTATTTATTTTAAGTTTTGTAGTTTTATTTATCTAAATTCAATGCTTAGCTATCAAACAAAGTAAAAAGATAAAACCCCGTAGTATCAAACAAATAGATTCAGGTAAAGTTTGCCCTAATTTAAACTCACCAATATTTTTTACCAAAATATCTTTTAACTAATAACAAAACATTTCCAACAACCAAAAATTTATCAACTATTGTTTTACGGTAAGGCTAAATGTTTTAATTGGTATCTTAGAAGCGTTTAAAAAACAATTATGTAGCGTGTATTATAAATCTTCTTCATTTATTTATGTGACTGCTGTTTAAGCTAGTACATTGTAAGAAAAATTGCAACAGGCAATTTTACAGCACATTGTTTCATAAAAGATAAATCATTGTCTTGTATCAGTGTTATTCTATTTTAAATTAATATACTATATTAAAAATCCATTTAGAAAATTAAAAGCCGTTAAAACGTTCGACGCAAAGGGATAAACTACTAAACAGTAACTAAAGCCTACTGGTCCACTCCATTTAACTGATTCGGTTGTATTGTTTTTATCACGATGTGGGCAGTCCATGAACCTCAGCTTGTGCCTAATCGGTTATGTATGTATTCAAACTCAAACTCAAATCCTTTATTGTCCAAAAAAATAAATAAATTCATGACAATTGTCAGATATTTAAAACTACCACATGAATTTTGATATAGGTTTATGGCAGATACATCCTTACAACTAATAAATCCTTAAGGCTATAATACTCCTTATCAATAAAAAAAGATTTCAACCTTTTTTAAAAAGCTAAATCATGTTTTACTTATTTAATGAAAATTACAATTGTCTGAACATTTGAATAGAACAACATGCAGTATGACTGGTGCAAAAAAGGTGTTGATATGGCGAGGAACGCCAAAACATTACGATTGAAAATCACACTTCGGGACCAGAGTTTTGGATTTTTTTTAAGTCAAATATATGAAAATGTAAATAGATGTAAATTTTAATTATTGATATCTCGGAATTTCCTTCGACAGAAGAGAGAGTCCAAATACAATCCTTTACTGTTTTTTGCCCTTTTTCGTTTTTGTTTTTTGCCTTAACCGTTAATTTTTTTATTTTTTATTGTCATTTCCCCGAATCAGCCAAGGTGCACATTTCAGGTAAGTGTGGTGTAAACACCGTAAGAAAGCTTGTGGAAAACATCTATAATAGGTCAAAATAAGAATATGCCTATTCGAGAGAAATATCATAAGAAGGGGGATTTTTTCGTGTTTTCTACTCAGTTTTTTATGGTCACTGTTATCAAGGGAAATATTTATTTATATTTCAGTAAACATCCTGCCAAACATTTTGCTTTGCATTGTAGGTATATTTTTAAGTTTAGACCATTAGAGAATGAATTATCGCTTAGCTTTAAGGTGAAATAAAAATATGAATCTCCTCATGGACACTGAGACTTATTTCAATTATATCTTTAATACAGACTAATAATAGAGAATTTTAATTAATACTTTACAGACCGGGCAAAACACTCTTCAGAAACTTCTTTAACCGTTGAAGCTAAGCAGGGCTGCAAACGTGATATAGCTTAGGGCAAAAAAATTACCATGGACTGGTGAAGTATAAAGATATAATTTTAATAATATGTATACCAAATTATGCTAAAGAGAATAACAGGCTCAATGTTTAATATTTAAAAGTTAACAATATATGTTCTATTGGCATAAAAAAGATTTAGCAAGAAAATAATACGTCGTGATAATTATTGTAAATTCTCTACATAAATGCAAAGCCACATTGAACGATGTATGTAAATGTGAAACAACTCCTTATGAATTCAATGCATATCGTTAAACAGGGTTGATAAGAGGAACATACATTAGATTGGACTTTTATCCTGAAACTAGGGCAGCTTAAATTGTAACAGTGGATAAGTATATATGACCCATCTCTTGCTGGAACCCTATTAGTCTTGGCCAGTTGTAAAAATATGTAAGAAATTTTAAAATTCAATAATTAAGGTATAATTCTCTATTATTATTATATGGCATGTCTGCAGTACTGTATTGTTGAAGTTCCTTATAGATGCTGTTGCTCAACCCCTAGCAAAAGTAATAAACAAATGTCTTCTAAATGGTGTATTTCCTCAGTCAATACAAAATGTCTCAAACTAATCTTTAGAAATTAAACCCTGATTCCATGGATATAGTTATGGATGGTAAATATAGTTATATTTTGTCTATGTTGTGGAAGACTTTTGAGACCATAATGAAAAATCAATTTGTCCAACGCATGGTCCCCAAAACCCTATTCAAAGTCAATCAAAACATGGGTTCAGACGTAGTAAATCCACCACATCTCCAGTAAACATGTTTGAGGTTTTCAGAAGATTTCTCGAGTTCTTTCATCTCAGGGAGCACTCTTCCAACCACACCACCTAAACACTGCGTGCCTCAAGGCTCTGTAGGTTCTGCCCCTCGCTTCCTTACTGTAATAGATGAACTACGACAGCTAGGTCGTATAACATATTCTTTTCGCAGATGACATCTCTATGTTCTCTAAAATGAACTATTCGCAGTAGATCAGGGAGAATGCGGAAGTCAAACTAAAACATGATTCAAGTCAAATATTCTGTAACGCAATGAAAATTAAAATACATCTTGTATGTTTTCTTAGAAAAGGTTAAGTGCTCTCCTCTACAAGTATTGTTTTACTGGGAATGACTATTGACTGTAAAGTTAACTGGAGTAAGCAATACGCAAATCTATGCCCCAAACTTTATCAGGTAACCTATCTGCTTAGGAAACTGAGAAATGAGATCACTGAAGGGTATCTTATATTGTACCTTCGTTGCCTATTCCAAAGTAGATTAAGCTACGGACTAAAACTCTGAAGGCATTCTGCAGGATCAGCTGATGACTCCGTCAAAAAGAAAGCATTAGCAATGTTGGCCTTTAGCCCACCCAGAGGGCACCGTATACCCATTTTTATACGTTTGTATATAATTACTGTCTGCAATCGGTATATCCCCCTCAGCCTGTTGTACTTGTTAAAACACCCAACGAGGGCTGAAATACATTGACACAATACATACTTTCTTTATTAGCAAATAATTTCTTTATTAGCATAATACGTGTTGTTACAACTAAACAGGATAAATAAAATACGTCTTACAAAACTATAATGTATATTTATGCTTATACTGTACTTCCATACAAGACGGTAAAATATACACAAAAGATGGTACAAGGCGATTGATTTCAACCAGTTTCACCGGTCATCATCAGGCCCAATCAGAGAATGACAGAAACAAGATGGCGAACAGCTTATATACTATTGGCTACCGGAAGTTCCGGAAACAAGTTGCGATAAGCAGCACCAGATTCAAAGTTTACCTGTTCATTGATCAATTTATTCCTATCCTTACATTTTTCCTTAAAAATAAACAATACTTCCCATGCATTTATTACATTTCCTTTCTTACAAATATGGAGAATATTCAAATTGTCTTCAATTGTTCCCAATTAGTGGCCATTTTCCAGGAGGTGTTTTGCGACATTCGATCTTTCCGGTTTTCGGTTCTTCCCTGTTGAAATATGATTCTTGTATCTTTATACAAAATTAACAGTTTGACCAACATACAAATTCTCACAATCATTACAGCTGATTTTATATACCGGGCTTATCATTATCACAATCTTCTATGTTCGGATGCAGAATTTTACTCATGGTGTTTTGTGTCTTAAAGGCTACGGATACTCCATACTTCTTAAATCGATTTGCAATATTCTGTGTTTTATCGCTAGTGAAGTTAAATGTAACATATTTCGTACCCTCCTTCTCCGGATCGTTGCTCAGAGTTGTCATATTTCGGAGCTGTTCTTGGTTTCTTCAAATCTTCTTCAATATATTCGCCCCCATTTCATCAAGAGTGTACATTGGTATCCGTTGGCTCGAGCTATAGATTTGATTGTAGCTATTTCCTTTCTTCTGCTTGTTTCACTTAATGGGATCATGTAAGTAGGGTGTATTGGACACTCCGACACCAGGAGGAGCAGGAGGAGCCCCCCCCCCCCCCGAGGTCTCGTCTGTGACACTTTGCGAATTTTTTTTTGCGAATTTTTTTTGCGAATTTTTTTTTGCAAATTTTTTTTTTTTTGCGAATTTTTTTTTTTTTTTTGCGAATACTAACCTAACCTAACCTAACCTAACCTAACCTAACCTAACCTAACCTAACCTAACCTAACCTAACGTAACCTAACGTAACCTAACCTAACGTAACGTAACGTAACGTAACGTAACCTAACCTAACCTAACCTAACCTAACCTAACCTAACCTAACCTAACCTAACCTAACCTAACCTAACCTAACCTAACCTAACCTAACCTAACGTAACCTAACGTAACCTAACCTAACGTAACGTAACGTAACGTAACCTAACCTAACCTAACCTAACCTAACCTAACGTAACCTTGTAATCCAATCCCGACCAGTTCAGTGAAGAAGGGCGTGGAATACTGCTAACTCCGGCTACTGTTGATGTCACTTGGCTGTACTCAGTAGTATTGCTGGGTTGTTTTATTTTTAAGGGCGCCACCCCATTATAAACTATAATGTCACCAGGAAGACAATGGGGAATCAATCCTGTAGGGCCAGATGAATAGCGACTCAACAGTAAGACAGATCAGTTTTCCTTTTTTTTAAGTCTAAAAAAAATATTGACTTTTCATGAAATTTTTAGCAAAATAAATCCCTACTTACTATCTACTAAACAAATAACTCTGTTGGTTTTATTGTGCTCAAACAGGTTAACCCAGATAAAAGTTACTCATTGTTTTCCTTCCATTCACATTTCAACAACAATGGAATGTCTGAAAAGTATCATAAATTCATTAAGTCTTAATCTATTGACATTTGTTTTTTTTTTTTAACCACAGAATACTTATTAAATTTGCTCAAAATTATTTGTACCTTTGTTTATTTATTTATTTGTTTAAAATACTATAAAAACAAACAATAGGTAAGTAACGAACAGACCACTTGAGCAACTAAAACAAATTTATTTAAGCTGGATTCAAAATATTCACCTTCATTTATAGGAAAACACCATGAGCCTCAATGCTCAACACTTTCAAGGTATATCCAAGAATCAATGATTACGGCACCAAGATAACAAGTTACTAGCGTACTTCAGATATATATCCGAATAATTCTTAAAATTTGCAAGTTAGATCAAAATGACACACAACATTATAGATTACCATGATACAAAAATATGTCGTATTAAACCTGCCGGTGGCCACCGTGCTGAAAATGGAATGAGACAGTACACATATAAATTTTACTCAAAATTATAAACTATAAACAAGGAAACACAACCTAAGTCTAAGTATCAAACAAGTTAACTAATGGTTTTATCCGACAAACCGCAGGTCTGAGCAGGATCCAAGTCCCAAGCGATGTGGCTCTATATGTAACCAAATAGTTCTCCAGTAGCACTTTATCCCTTCACTGACATTTAAAATCAAAAGCGCACTTATTTGTCCAAGTCCAGGCTAGCCATAACAAAGAATCGATTCTGAGAAAAGCAATGTGACTAAATTCCTCAAAATAAATTAATAAAGTGGTATGACTTATCAGTCGTGGAGGGCTCCACTGATCCGTTTCCAATCCAGGGCAATCCACGAAGGGGAGACCGCAGAGGCCCAAGTGTCCAGTCAAACAGCCAGTCAGGGTGTCCAGGGACAGGGTAACCAACAGGCGGCAACTGGGTGTCCAGGCGGGTGACCGTCAGGCGTCAACCGAGTAGGTCCGTAAGCAGGCGCAGCCGAGACCCTACACAATTCCTATCTAAATAGTATCACATAATATTTGGTTGAAACTCTTAAATTTAAATATATATATTTATAATAAGACAAAATACATTTCTCATGAATTTGACCAGATAACAAAAAATATATAATTAATTAAATTCAATGTTTTGGTAAACGATTGTGAAATGGCATACTTAAAGATAGATTAAACAAGATACTAAGATTTTATTAAAGATATCCCTGCATATATCAATCTAGAATTTAAATTTACATATTTAGCTTCAATTTAATTATGCAATTATATGTACTACACAATATCTCAAAAATTTTATACTTAACCACTGACCACGAATCATAAACCTTGGTAACCTTGGTTACATCAATTAAAACTTAATACATGAAAACAATCATAAGTATTTATAATTCTTCCCACAGCAATAACTTAATTTTTAAAACCAAAATTAATAATCCATAAACCTACTATTTCCAATCGATAATTTATCCTCCGTGAGCAATGAACTAATATAATTCATGAAGGCAGTTTAAGAGAATTGAAACATCCCTTTTTACAGCTTATTTATCCGTGAATATATTATAATATGCATTAACAGGAAAATATTATACTTGATACATGATAAAGAAATGAATAGTTGTGACAGACTTAGAAATTAACAATTATTATACAAATATAAACATTCATTGAAAGTTATCCTAACAGCTGATAAATGGTTTTCTCTAAGTAATTATTGGCATGACATTTTCAAAAACAAAATTAAAACAATTTAACTAACAAGAATTTAAATGACAATTTATTTGTCTGTTCATGAAAAGTCAATTGTATCAACTAATTAAGGTTTCAAAATTATTATTATTTTAAACTGAATTTTTGGTTCTAAAAAGTCTCCAATTTAATATTAGCAAGAGATCTGCCTTACCTCTTAAAATATCCTCAGGAATAAATTATCCACGGCAAGAAGAGGGTAGATGAAGAACCTCGGCAACAGCGTGCTCACAATATCCAACTCCAACAACCTTTTCCCCAGAAACCTTGTCCACCGGCCTCGTTATCGCCCTCTCGTGCACGAACCTGAGCGGTTCATAGTCCATTTGGGGTCGGCACGTGTTGCACAGTAAATCACGAACGGGGTTTCCTAGCGCCTGCAATGGATGGGCGGCAAATTCTCGTCCCGGGCGTCACTCAATATTGGGGCAGTTGAAGGCGTCCCTCCAATAGCAAATAAATATGATCGGTTGATCAGGCCGATTTCCCCGAAGGTTAATTGAAGCAACGGGAACGTTACAAATACCCCCCAAGCAGAAGGAAATTGCCCGCAATTTTCTCTACTAGGTGTAAGGCTTTAAGTCCTCGACGTGCCACGTACCAATTTTCTTTCCTGTTTGGTCAGTTAGCTCGTAGACAAGGGGGGATATCTTTTTAGATACTGTAAATGGTCCAAGGAATTTGGGTGCCAACTTAGCCGAGAAGTTTCTCACTGCGTCCGACTGTTGATAGTTTTTCTTCCAAACAAGATCGTTCAGTCTGAATTCTTGATGTCTTCTTCGAAGGTTGTATCTTCCTGCGTTCTTCTGATAGGATTTGTCCAGCTTCTCCTGAACCTCCGAATAGATACTCTTGAGTCCACGTAACTTCCTTCCGTAAACGATTTTGTCAGTTATAGCTTCCGGTGCATCTTCTTTGTAGTCCTCTTCATCTAAGTTGAGGTTTAACTCTCGTCCAAAATTTAGGTAATTTGGGGTATACCCGGTAGCATCATGTCTGGCTGTACGAAGTGCGAAACCAATCTTGGGCAACTCTTTATCCCAGTGTCGGTGATTGTCACCCACATAGGCTCGTAACATGTTCCCAATGGTTTTGTTTACTCGTTCAGCTGGATTTGACTGTGGATGTCTGCTAGCATTGTATAAGATCTTCACTTTGTACTCATTGGCCATGTCTTTTACTGGTTTTCCAATGAACTCAGAGCCATTGTCACATATTAGGTAACGTGGTATTCCCCACATCAAGAAAACATCTCGTTCAAGATGCTGAGCCACCAAGCTAGCTGTAGCGGCTCTAAGAGGAAACAGTAGACAAAACTTTGTAAATGTATCTAACACTACCAAGATATATTTGTAGCCCGACGTGGAGCGTGGGAAGGGACCAAGCAAATCGGCAGCAGCCATAGTCCACGGTTGATCCACTGCTCTACGGGTTCCCATCATTCCAGCTGGTTTGAACTGTTCAGACTTTGTCTGATGGCATATTCTACATCTTGACACATATTTTGCAATGTCTTTCCTCATTTTCGGCCAATAGTACTGGCTCTGCACCCTTGCAAATGTTTTCGTTACTCCAAGGTGTCCGGCAGTGGGAGCATCATGTAGCTGAGCAAGTATCTTGGTCCTCTCATGTCTTGGTAATACTTTCTTCCACTCAGTGGCTTCCTCCAATCGGGTTTGCTTATTTGGCACAAACTTCCAAAGAGAATCTCCAACTACCTTCCACGCAGGATACTTGTCCTTATTATCAGTGACCTCCTTCAACATACGTTTGTGCCATTTATCTTCCTTTTCAACACCCTCATTGCACGTGGTTGTCTCAGCAACAGCGGGGATGTCATCCTCTTCAGGTATTGTCGACCTAGACAACAAGTCTGGCACCACATGTTCCTTTCCTTTGCGGTGTATCAAGTCAAAGCTATACGGTTGAAGGCGTAGAGCCCATCTCGCAAGTCTTCCCTGGGGATCCTTTAACCTGAAGAGCCACAGCAAGCTATAATGGTCAGTGATGACCGTAAAGTGTGTCCCCTCGATGTAAGGTCTGAACCTCTCTACGGCCCATATTACCGCAAGGCACTCACGTTCTGTGGCCGAGAACTTCTGTTCACCTTTGGATAGTGTCCTACTTGCGTATGCAATGACTTGTTCTCCCTGATCACTGTTCTGGCTTAGTACGGCCCCAATCCCAACTCCAGAAGCGTCGCAAGACACGATGAAAGGCCGCGTAAAATCTGGACAGGTTAGTATAGGCGCTTTAACAAGGCAGCTTCGTATATCCTCAAAAGCTTCTTCTGCCTCATTTGTCCATATGAAACGTTGGTTTTTCTTTAACATTTTTGTCATTGGATATAACCGGCTGGCAAAATCGGGGATAAATCGCCGATACCACGAGGCGGTACCGCAGAATTGCCTCACTGCCTTTTGATTTCTAGGCCTAGGAATCTTGATTATGGCCTCAACCTTTCCTGGGTCAACACGCAAACCTCGTTGGTCCACCACGTAGCCTAGATATTTCAGTTCTTTACGACACAGATGACACTTGTCTTTGTTTAGAGTTACATTCGCTGAACGGAGGCGAGAAAAGATCTCCTGCAAAACTTCTAAGTGATGATCAAAATTGTTGGTGATCACAACAATATCATCCAAGTACACAAATACATTCGGCTCCAAGTCCGCTCCAATGACTGAATCAATGAACCGTTGCCAAGTGGCAGGGGCGTTATGGAGACCAAATGGCATTGTCAAAAATTCAAACAAACCACGCCCAGGTATGGTAAACGCAGTTTTCTCTCGGCTGTCCACTGAGAGCGGAATCTGCCAATATGCAGACTTTATATCCAGCGATGAGAGATAACGCGCATCTCTGAGTCGATCTAAGATAGTAGTGACATGGGCAGAGGATACGCATCACGTTTGGTCACATCATTTAAACGTTTAAAGTTGACGCAGAATCTCTTTGTACCATCAGGTTTGTCAACAAGCACTATTGGGGACGACCAGGCACTTTTTGATGAGGTGACCACGCCTAATTCCAACATTTTATCAAGCTCCTCGTATACCATCTTTAACCTTGCTGGAGACATTGGGTAGTATCTCTGTTTTATGGGGGATGCATCCCCGGTGTCAATTACATGCTCTACCCCAATAGCTCTACCCAGGGTTCCTGGTTGCTGCTTGAAATGGCCATCAACGAGTTCTTGAAGTCTTGCTTTCTCCTCTTCAGTAAGATATTCTTCTGACGTAAGTCCATTAGATAATTCCACAGAAGCAACATTTGGTCGAGTAGGTGCAAATTCCCAAACCCTGTTGTGGAGATCGGTTATCAATTGCATTTTCTCCCAGAAATCAATTCCGAGAATCAGTGGCTGTTTCATACTTGGCACCACAAGAACACTAACTTCTCTAGTACGACCTTCTAGTGTAATGGGGATGTTTAATTGTCCTTTTATGGCATGCTGCTGAGAACCTGCAGTCTCCACCCACTTATGCAGTGTCAGCTTCATGCGAGCAGGAGTTCCATCTAACAATTTGAGTCCATCGTGGCCTAAAACAGTGTTAGAGGCCCCTGAATCCAAAAGGGCTCTACATTTCTTCCCAAAGATTCTAACATCGAGGTAAGGTCTGTTGTCACTACCATTTGTCCGGAAGATATAGTTCAAGGTAACAGTTGGTTCTCGATCAACTAGGGAGTCAACCTGTTCAGCAAGGCTGGCCCCCAAGCCTATCCGTTTTTTGGATGGCACCTGGGACAATCCGATCTAATGGTTCCTGGGTTTCCGCATCCAAAACAAAACTTCTTGCGCTGCCTCCTGCAACTAGCAAATCGATGTCCAGTCTGGTCACAATTCCAGCATTTTATCGGTTTTCTTATTTCAGACGCTTTTTGTGTAATGCTTGCTACTTTTCCAAGTGACAATCCTTTTCTTCGTGGAGGTTCTCCATAGGCAAGATCGGGTTCCAGTACGTTGTATGATCTAGGTGCTGGTCGCGGTATTGAAGCTCTTAGCCGTCCTGCTTCAGCCTTCCTACCGACTATGCGAAGATCTTCCAATGACCTTATCTCGCACAAGGCCAGCCTATGCTGCAAAACGGGATGCAGATTGTTCAGAATCTGAGAAAGACGAGTGGATTCCGGTATACTGACTGACAAGCGACCGTAGAGACCCTCCATTGCAGCAATGTATAAATCAATGGGCTCATTATCTCCTTGGAATCGAGTGAAAATCTCCTGCTGCAGTCGGAAGTTGTAATCCGGAGTTTGGAAAACTATCCTCATTTCATCGCATAGCTCCTCCCAAGATCGCATTCGGTTGATTGTGGACCTATACCAGGTAAGAGCCTTGCCTTCAAATAAGTCAACAGCAGACTCAAACAGTTCTTGTTTGCTCATTCCCCTTGCTCTTCTCAACTCCTCGACTCGTTGCAGGAAAGCCCCCACACTCTGTCCTGATTCGTAATCAAATTTCACATTCCATTTGTACACTGGTATAGCGCTGCTGATTCTTGGGTGACTCTCCACAAAACCCTGTGTTTGTGGTGGACTAATCTTAGTAGCTTCAGGAGGGAAATTTAAATTTCCATAATCTATCCCAAGATTAGGTAGACTGCTTCTATGCCGTGTAGACGGATTTTGATTGACTTCAGCGAGCTGAATAGGTGTCAGGGGATTATTGATAGTTACAGCCTCTTCACTGGCTTTATTCATGGTTTCTTGATTTGTAGGGAAGTCTGTAGGAGGTACTCCAGGTGTGCGTCGTGCAGCAGTAAAAGAATCCAAAAGTGTCTTAGACCTATCTTCCAGTTCAGTCTTCTTCTGTGCCGGCCTCTCATCTAAAGATGCGGGAATAGGGATCCTTTGAGTACGCAGATACAAATGCCAAAGTCTAGCAATAATGCGGTTGTACTCACAATCATTATAATCACCAACATACTCTTCCACATGAGCAGCTAAATCATTATATTTTCCCTCACAACTATCAAGTTCTTCAGAGGTGACTAAATTGTTTATCACCTTCTCATCAATCGGAGCATTGTTTGAAAACCCTTGAGATAAAAGCTTCCGTAAGTCCCCAGCCGTTCCTTCAAAAGGTAATCCCCTTATCTTCAGTTCGTATTGAACTTCTTCTTTCCGCAAATGATAAGCATTCATGTTTATAGAAGAGACTAAATTCCACAATGTTACTGAAAAAATCATAAGAAGTAGTCCTCAATATAGTCCATTCACTATCTACTCATAAAGCAAACCAAATAGCTTAGAAGCCCCACGTTCAGGGCGCCATTTGTAATCCAATCCCGACCAGTTCAGTGAAGAAGGGCGTGGAATACTGCTAACTCCGGCTACTGTTGATGTCACTTGGCTGTACTCAGTAGTATTGCTGGGTTGTTTTATTTTTAAGGGCGCCACCCCATTATAAACTATAATGTCACCAGGAAGACAATGGGGAATCAATCCTGTAGGGCCAGATGAATAGCGACTCAACAGTAAGACAGATCAGATTTCCTTTTTTTTTAAGTCTACAAAAAAATATTGACTTTTCATGAAATTTTTAGCAAAATAAATCCCTACTTACTATCTACTAAACAAATAACTCTGTTGGTTTTATTGTGCTCAAACAGGTTAACCCAGATAAAAGTTACTCATTGTTTTCCTTCCATTCACATTTCAACAACAATGGAATGTCTGAAAAGTATCATAAATTCATTAAGTCTTAATCTATTGACATTTGTTTTTTTTTTTTTTTAACCACAGAATACTTATTAAATTTGCTCAAAATTATTTGTACCTTTGTTTATTTATTTATTTGTTTAAAATACTATAAAAACAAACAATAGGTAAGTAACGAACAGACCACTTGAGCAACTAAAACAAATTTATTTAAGCTGGATTCAAAATATTCACCTTCATTTATAGGAAAACACCATGAGCCTCAATGCTCAACACTTTCAAGGTATATCCAAGAATCAATGATACGGCACCAAGATAACAAGTTACTAGCGTACTTCAGATATATATCCGAATAATTCTTAAAATTTGCAAGTTAGATCAAAATGACACACAACATTATAGATTACCATGATACAAAAATATGTCGTATTAAACCTGCCGGTGGCCACCGTGCTGAAAATGGAATGAGACAGTACACATATAAATTTTACTCAAAATTATAAACTATAAACAAGGAAACACAACCTAAGTCTAAGTATCAAACAAGTTAACTAATGGTTTTATCCGACAAACCGCAGGTCTGAGCAGGATCCAAGTCCCAAGCGATGTGGCTCTATATGTAACCAAATAGTTCTCCAGTAGCACTTTATCCCTTCACTGACATTTAAAATCAAAAGCGCACTTATTTGTCCAAGTCCAGGCTAGCCATAACAAAGAATCGATTCTGAGAAAAGGAATGTGACTAAATTCCTCAAAATAAATTAATAAAGTGGTATGACTTATCAGTCGTGGAGGGCTCCACTGATCCGTTTCCAATCCAGGGCAATCCACGAAGGGGAGACCGCAGAGGCCCAAGTGTCCAGTCAAACAGCCAGTCAGGGTGTCCAGGGACAGGGTAACCAACAGGCGGCAACTGGGTGTCCAGGCGGGTGACCGTCAGGCGTCAACCGAGTAGGTCCGTAAGCAGGCGCAGCCGAGACCCTACACAATTCCTATCTAAATAGTATCACATAATATTTGGTTGAAACTCTTAAATTTAAATATATATATTTATAATAAGACAAAATACATTTCTCATGAATTTGACCAGATAACAAAAAATATATAATTAATTAAATTCAATGTTTTGGTAAACGATTGTGAAATGGCATACTTAAAGATAGATTAAACAAGATACTAAGATTTTATTAAAGATATCCCTGCATATATCAATCTAGAATTTAAATTTACATATTTAGCTTCAATTTAATTATGCAATTATATGTACTACACAATATCTCAAAAATTTTATACTTAACCACTGACCACGAATCATAAACCTTGGTAACCTTGGTTACATCAATTAAAACTTAATACATGAAAACAATCATAAGTATTTATAATTCTTCCCACAGCAATAACTTAATTTTTAAAACCAAAATTAATAATCCATAAACCTACTATTTCCAATCGATAATTTATCCTCCGTGAGCAATGAACTAATATAATTCATGAAGGCAGTTTAAGACAATTGAAACATCCCTTTTTACAGCTTATTTATGCGTGAATATATTATAATATGCATTAACAGGAAAATATTATACTTGATACATGATAAAGAAATGAATAGTTGTGACAGACTTAGAAATTAACAATTATTATACAAATTTAAACATTCATTGAAAGTTATCCTAACAGCTGATAAATGGTTTTCTCTAAGTAATTATTGGCATGACATTTTCAAAAACAAAATTAAAACAATTTAACTAACAAGAATTTAAATGACAATTTATTTGTCTGTTCATGAAAAGTCAATTGTATCAACTAATTAAGGTTTCAAAATTATTATTATTTTAAACTGAATTTTTGGTTCTAAAAAGTCTCCAATTTAATATTAGCAAGAGATCTGCCTTACCTCTTAAAATATCCTCAGGAATAAATTATCCACGGCAAGAAGAGGGTAGATGAAGAACCTCGGCAACAGCGTGCTCACAATATCCAACTCCAACAACCTTTTCCCCAGAAACCTTGTCCACCGGCCTCGTTATCGCCCTCTCGTGCACGAACCTGAGCGGTTCATAGTCAATTTGGGGTCGGCACGTGTTGCACAGTAAATCACGAACGGGGTTTCCTAGCGCCTGCAATGGATGGGCGGCAAATTCTCGTCCCGGGCGTCACTCAATATTGGGGCAGTTGAAGGCGTCCCTCCAATAGCAAATAAATATGATCGGTTGATCAGGCCGATTTCCCCGAAGGTTAATTGAAGCAACGGGAACGTTACAACCTAACCTAACCTAACCTAACGTAACCTAACCTAACCTAACCTAACCTAACCCATCCTAACCTAACCTAACCTCGGATCAGATTTCCGATTGCAGATTCTTGTTCGTCTAGTCGAGCCGAGAAATTTGCATACCCACAAAGTACATTTGGACGATGTAGGGGGGGGGGGCTATCTTGGTTACCATAAGTCGGATTTGAATTCTGATTGCAGATTCTTGTTCGTCTAGTCGAGCCGAGAAATTTGCATATCCACAAAGTACATTTGGACGATGTAGGGGGGGCTATCTCGGTTACCATAAGTCGGATTTGAATTCTGATTGCAGATTCTTGTTCGTCTAGTCGAGCCGAGAAATTTGCATACCCACAATGTACATTTGGACGATGTAGGGGGGGCGGGCTATATCGGTTACCATAAGTCGGATTTGAATTCTAATTGCAGATTCTTGTTCGTCTAGTCGAGCCGAGTCATTTGAGTACCCACATCGTACACTTTGTATGATGTTTACAAAAAAGGGGCCCGCACCACACTTTTGACCTTTTTTTTTTTGCATTTTTGGAATCTCCTCGTCAAGCCGAGTATTCTCAGTACCCACATGACATACTTTGGATAATTAATACAAGAGTTGAACAGGGTAACGCTACAACCAACAGAGCTAGCCCATCAGCGCTTGCGGTCAATTGAACTACCAGTGAATGCAAATTTTAAGGAGAATATAATTGCAATGCTTTGAACATATACTGCAAAGGGGGGTGTATCGATACACCCCCCTTCAAGTACTCTGCACCGAGGCAGCTGTTCGCACAACCGACTGACGCGTCCAGTCTACTGTCTGGGAATGCGGATGTTGTAATTTGATACCTCGACTGGAGGGTGCAGGTGTTCACACAAAAAACCGACAAGTCAAGACCTGTCTGGGAATGCGGATGCTGTAATTTGATACCCCGACGGGAGGGCGACGCGACCCTTCCAGGAACCCATTATAGTCCGCCCGTATCGAGTTCCATTAGAGCAGGGTGGTCTTTACCCCAGACAGCGGTTGAGAGTTTTTGCCCCGACCTTCTCCGGAATCCATTAGTGGGGATAGTCACCCACATCACCAGCCCTCCCTCAGTTCAGTTCGAGAGTTCAGTGCGTGAAGACGTGTTAGTCCGATCCTGTTCCGTTCTACGCGATTTGTGTTAGTTGCTGATTATCATCATTTGCGATTTGCGTAAAGCACCTTTGAACTATTTAAAACGTACGTGTTGTGCTGTATTGTTTGTGATTATCAAAACTTATAATCCATATTAAAGATGAACGCCACACACGTTTGTACCATTTGTGGTTGTATTTTCGTGCGTAGAAACAATTTGGTGCAACACCACATCAGATTCCACGGCTTGAGACCACAACTACCACCACCAACACCAACGCAGCAAGGTACGTTTTTTGCGTTGCATTATTGTTTTAATCAGACCTAAATGTTAGTAATATAGGAATACGCTATGCAATATAACCGCAGACTGATACAATTATTTTTATTTAACAGCTTTAACTATTTAGCGCGAATAGAGAACTCTTTGTTTTTTAAATTTAAAATTACATGACTATATCAATATAATTTAATGTTAATAACTTATGTTATTGCTCGCCCCATCAAGTCAAGTCATCAGAGTACCCACATTACATACTTTAAAAAAAAAGGTAAGTGTTAAACATTTCACAATCTAATCGTTTTGTGCGTTTGCAGATGGAGAAGCTGCATGTCGAGCCACATTCGTAGACCGGGGAGCTTTAGAGCGTCACATGGAAGCGAACCACCGAGCCATTCCACCCCGGCAGGTGATTGATGCTCCGCAGACGACTGCCTATGACAACCGACACTCCGATGAAGGTGAGAATCCACATTAAAATAACTTTTTCCCCTTGAAACTAATTACCTTTTTTATAATATTTAACTAGGTACATGAACAAGAATGAGCCCGTGGGTGTTCTGTCGATTTAATTACTAGGGGGGAGATTTTCGCTCCCCCTAACACATAATGGGTTAGGGGGAGATTTTCGCTCCCCCATACGTCAGGAATTGTTGAAGACTAGAACAAGAATGAGACCGTGACAACTGGTGTACAATTGATTTAATTGCTAGGGGGGAGATTTTCGCTCCCCCTAAAACATAATGCTTCTTTAGGGTTGGCGCAGCTCAATATTGCAGCTACATCCTTAGCCTTGAACCCCGAATCATGAATGTAGACAAACAGTACAGAAGATTACATTCCCTGTTTGAAAATTGATATTTTTAATTAACAAACTTAACTTTGAAATGTGATTCTCGAGAGAGGGGAATTTGTATCTTTAGTTATCCTAATCTGTTTTTTATTTTTATTTTCAGATGAAGGACCGGGTCCTGGCCATCACACATGCCATGAATGCGGTCGCCGTTTCCGTCGTGAAAGAAACCTGCGTCGACATGTGGATTCGACCCACAGCAGAGTCCGCAGGCTCATATGCGGCACATGCGGCGCCGAATTCAAGAGGGAAGACAACCTGCGTCGACACACCATGCAATTTCACGGCGATGGTCATGGACGAAGATTCCCTTGCGCATACTGTGACCGGGATTTCAACGCGGGGTTCAACAAGGACCATCATGAGCGGTTCTCTTGCCCGATCATGAAGGACCTGATCCTGAACCGAGTGGCTATGATACAGGACGAACCCCAGCCAGGACCCAGCACGGAGCCACAACCCGGTACGAGCACACACCAACAACCCGATGATGTTGAGATGACTGGAGCAGGACAGTCAAGCCCCGTATTCTCACTCATTCAACGGGGTTTCCGCAACCGCCTCCTAACCTACCGTCTGCAGCGACCGATGGAGAATCTCGTCACAATCGGAGAAGTGATGGCGCTGTTGATTGTGAGCCTTACGGAGTTGCTTGAGAACACCTTGGCGAAACACCGCAGCATTAAGGTCAACTTGAAGCTGGAGTGTGAATTCCAAAATATTCACAACAACACCTGCCTGCGCAACTTCAAAACGAAGATGACTCCGTTGACGACGACCTCGGACCTGAACCAGTACATCACAACAGCTTTTGCGAAGCTTATCAGAGAGAAGGCTGAGTGTGATCATATCGGCTCCGGGTGGACATACCTTCGCGTTCGTGATTTGGAGGTCGGCATCAACGAATACACTCCTCTAGGTGAAGATGGTCGAGCTTGGCTCCCACTGCCTACGTCTCTGGAGAACACCCAAGCAGTCGTCAACGTATCGAACGCCGATGAGCGGTGTTTTATGTATGCAGTCCTGGGAAAGTTTGTTCAAGATCACCCCGATAGACCGGCATCGTACACCGGCGACATCATCGCCCGATACGATTGGACCGGCCTTCAATTCCCCGTTGCTCTGAAGAGTATCAAGGCGTTTGAGCGGACAAACAACATCAGTATCAACGTCTATGGTATTGATCACACGTGCGTGGGTCAGAAACCTGACGGACGACCAACGTATCAGGACACCGTGTTTCCCTTGAAGATTTGTAGGCAGGAGCGTGAAGACCATTGCGACCTTTTGTACGTGACAACGGACGGTGATAGTCACTACGCCTACATCAAAGACCTTGGCCGACTGATCCGTCCACAGCTCACAGCACATATGGGCAGGATATTCATCTGTAAGCGGTGCTTCGCGCACTTTGATAACCGTCCGAACAAGCTCGGTCTGACGGGTGCACAGCGTCTGGAGGAGCATAGGCGATACTGCTCCGCTTCAGCCCCTATTCGCATGGATACGCCGAAGAAGACAGAAATCAAATTCAGCCATCCAGAGTTCACCCGACGCGAGCGTTTCACCATCTACGCGGACTTTGAGTGTGTTCTACTGCCGACCGCGGAGATGGATGAACAAGTGGATGAACCGCACGGAGGAGTAGCCACCCACATCCACATCCCATACGCCTTTGCGTACCAGATCATCGACTCGTACGGACTTGAGGAGTTTGAGCCTCGAGTCTACTTCGGGGATGATGCGTCAAAGACATTTATGGAGATGTTGAAAACTGATGTTGAGCGATTGTGGAACTTTCTGTACGAAGCAAGAAATCTGCGCCCTGTCCTGACCCCAGCCGAAACGATGCAGTACAACTCGACAGCGAATTGCTACCTCTGCGGATCGGCATTTTCAAGCGAAGACCCAAAGGTTCGTGATCACAACCACGCGCCGCCCTACGAGTTCCGTGGCGCTGCGCACAGATCATGTAACCTACGCTACAGGGAGCAGAGAGTAGTCAACTGCTACTTCCACAACCTCTCCAACTACGACGCTCACTTCATAGTGCGGGAGTTGGCGGTCGACCCTGGTGATGTTGAGGTGTTGGCTCACACGGAAGAGCGGTACATCGCTTTCACGAAGCGGTTCCTGTTCGACCGAGCAGCGGCACCGGTTGGGATGCAAGGGCGTGGAAAAAGACAGCCAGGATTCAGAGTCAGGTTCCTCGACACCTACAGGTTCCTCGCTTTGAGCCTCGCCAGCCTCGCCGCCGCACTTCCACCAGCTCAACTCTTGGAGACGAGGAAGAGATTCCCCGAAGACCACCTCTTCGATCTAGTCCGTAGGAAAGGCGTGTTCCCGTACAACTTTGTAACGTCGAACGCCGTGTTGGAAGATACTACGGAACTGCCTCTGCAGCGAGATTTTCACAACGACCTTACCCTGGAGGACATAACGGATGCAGACTACGAGCATGCTCGCAACGTGTGGGAAACCTTCGGTTGTAGGAACCTCAAGGACTACGCCGAGAAGTACCTGCGCTGTGACATTGCGCTGTTGACTGACGTCTTTGAACGCTTCAGGGACACGTCGATGGCTGAATACGAACTAGACCCTGCGCACTACTACACCCTACCGTCATACGCCTGGGATGTCATGTTAAGGACCTGTCGAGTGGAGCTTGATACGATACAGGACTTTGATATGTACCTCTTCTTCGAGCAAGGAATCAGAGGAGGTATTTCCCAGGCGATCACCAGACACGCCAAGGCCAACCATGATGGATGTCGCCCTGAAGATCGACGACCTGAAGAGCCAACGAATCACCTGCTATACTTGGACGCCAACAACCTTTACGGTTGGGCCATGTCCCAGTGTCTTCCACAGGGAGACTTCCAATGGCTCAGCCGCGAGGAGATCGCGTCCCTGGATATTGCATCGTTGGACCCCGAAGGACCCACGGGCTATGTCTTGGAAGTTGACCTTCGCTACCCCGCCCACCTGCACGACCTTCACAAGGATCTCCCCTACTGCTGCGAGACCAAACGTCCGCCAGGAGGGAAATTCAAGAAGCTCGTTACGACTCTGGATGACAAGAAGAACTACATCTGTCATTACAGAATCTTGCAACAGGCGCTGGAAAACGGACTGGAGCTTGCGAACGTGCATCGCGTCATCTCGTTCCTACAGTCTCGGTGGTTAGAGAGCTACATCCTAATGAACACCGAACTGAGGAAGAAGGCCAAGACCAAGTTTGAGCAAGACTTTTTCAAGCTTATGAACAATGCGGTCTTTGGCAAGACGATCGAGAATGTTCGCAAGCGAATGAACTCTAAGCTGGTGTGTACGCCGGAGATGTTCAGGAAGTACGTAGCCAAGTCAAACTTCCTGGACCGAACCTACTTCAACGATGACGTCGCCATTGTACACATGTCGAAAGTCAATATCGTCCTGGACAAACCGCTCTACGTCGGAATGTGTGTCCTCGATCTGAGCAAGTGGCTCATGTACGACTTCCTTCGAAAGATGAAGAACCGCTACGGCGATCGTCTGAAGGTTGACTACATGGACACTGACAGTTTCGTGTTCGACATCCAGACTGAGGATGTTTATAAGGACATGTTGGAGCACCTGGACGATTTCGACACCAGTGCGTACCCCCAAAACCATCCCTGCTACAGCCCCATAAACGCCAAAGTCATCGGAAAGTTCAAGGATGAAGCGAACGGTCTTCCGCTGCTCGAGTACCTCGGTCTTCGCTCGAAACTTTATTTCATGGACATTGTCGAGTTCGAGGAGAGGACTGAAGATGACGAGTTGCAGGTCATGACGGTGAAGCGCGCCAAGGGAGTCGCTAGAGGTGTTGTAAAACACAATCTAACCTCTGACGACTATCGGGAATGCCTCTTCAACGGCGTGTTGAAGAGAACCATCAACACCAGGTTCCAGTCCCGAAACCACCGCGTCTTCACAGTTCAAGTCGACAAGCTATCCTTGAGCTGTAACGATGACAAACGCTACATCCTTCCGGACGGTGTAAATACACTGCCTTGGGGGCATGTTGACGTTCCACCTCAGCCCGAAGACATCCCTCAAGACGATGAAGAGGCGGAGGATGAGGAGCGTTGAGTGGTTGTGTCATATTACCAAAGACCCTGACTTGACTTGTAAATCTCCGATTTTGCTAAACCTAGTCATTAGTTTGTATCGAGTCTCGTAAAACTTAGAAATGTGCTCCTTTTTTCTAGTCGTTAGTTTGTGTCGAGTCTCGTTTTGCTAGCCAAACACAAATGTTCAGGAGCACATACTCGATGTAAAATATCTATAAGGTGTGTAAATAAATAGCCAAATTGTTCGTATATACATTCGTCTTTTTTTTCTCCCATCACATAGTCTTAAGATTCAAAAGTAAACTACCAATTAAAATGTCTGACTACTTGCTAAAAGTGTAATTGCTAAAGGAGGCGAGGATATGAATGTTACTTTAGAATCATTGTATGATAGGTATGTCCAAAATTGGGTCAGACCTAGTGTTTTCACCAACACGCAAGGGGGGTGAAAGGGGGGTGTATCGATACACCCCCCTTTCACCAACCCTTTGCAGTATGTGTTCAAAGCATTACATTCATCTTTTACCTCAAAATTTGCATTCAATATCAGTTTTGCTCGTTCAATATGTGTCTGTCTGACTAATTGCTAAAAGTAATTACTAAAGGAGGCGAGGATGGGAAATAATAAGAATGTTTCTTTTTTTATTCTGAGTACACAACTAGTTTATTGATAAAAAACAAATGCAAAATTTCAAAACTCAATTGGTATACATTTGTGCAAAGAGTCTTCTGATCAGTGCATCGTTGTGGCCGACAGAAGAGTGTTCAAAGAGCTGCACAAAGTCCTTCATCTTCATGCCGTAGTGGGTGCGGCAGTACAGGAATACAAGGCAGTATTGACCGCAGACCAGAGTGTTGTCACTTTGAAGGCGATGCTCGTTGTACAGGTAGCGACGAGCGTTGCGTCTCAGGAATCCTTGGTAGAATTGAAGATGTGGCGGTTGACCGTAGCTGTCAAAGAATTCAATTATTCCTCCTCCTTTGTTAAGGTAGAAAGCGACCCAGTGAGTGCCGTCTTCATTGTGTGGATCAGTGTTCACAATCATAGCAGTAGATGGTGAGATGTAATGGGGCAATTGATCCGCAGCGTAGACACCAACATTCTGTACGGGCAGTTTAGCCATACACTTTTGTATCTCTAAGGTATTCATTCTACTGTGTCGACGCCACAGTCAGTAGTAGGAGTAGTAGTGCTAGTAGCAAAACAAAAGCAGGAACTGGTATCACTCTCACCATCGTCAGCGTAATCATCAGCGTCAGCGATATTTGTACTTAGATGTAACCAACTGCGTAATGTGATGCAATTGGCTAGAGCGCATCGTGTGTGAGCTGTTCTGTGGTGGCGACATCGCACTGCGTTTGTTGATAGTAGACTGTTGATTGACGATAGTGATCCGCAGCCAATATCGTTGATATCCATGACATTAGTAGTACAGTGATCCGTGATGAAATTGTATCGTACAAACTCTTTTTTCTCAGCACCTTTGACGTAGACAATCGGTCGTTTGGCGATACATGCACGTAACTTTTCCTCTAGCACATGATACCAGATATCACCTTGGTCCCATTCTAATCCGTGACAGTGTTTTGTGAGCCAATAGCTTTCACGCAGTTTCTCTTGTGATAGGAAATCTCGACTGAATGGTGATTTGGCGATATGATGCATTAGCAGTGTTCCACTGACCAGTTCCAAGACGCACACTTCCTTCAGAATGTAGTCATTTGCGTTGTCCTTGAAACATTGAAAATCTACAATAATTGGAGATGCGGAATTTTTACGCGGTACTCTGCATAAACGATCCATCTTGTGCGAATGTTGGTTGTAGACTGAGGAGGAGGAGGACGATGACGCCGCTGCCGACGATCTAACCACCAAAGTCCGCAGACACGTTGCGATGACGATCGATTTCGATGACGTTGTCAAACTCTGCGTATACCAGACAGTTGACAGTCTCTGTGAGCCCCGTGTCGAAAGCAATCTCCATACGCACACTGCCGTTGCGCACTAGGTTCCAATGAGTTGTGTCGCTTGCTGACATATCAGGTGTTAGATCGAATGCCATCAGACAGTATCCATCGTCGTAATCGTCTCTATTTATGAGATTACCAGCATCGCTAAAGTGTATGCCGGAGCCTGAAAACAGACTGTGATACGCCATCACGTATTTTCCCTTGCCGGTTTCGTAGTGTGGTTGTAGCGGTTTGGACGGCACTTGTTCACCGTCCACGTACAGCGAGAAGTAGTTGGTTTTGAAATTTTGAAAGTTAAATGGATTCTTTTTTAAATCGCCATTATAAGCGGCGTTGGTGACCAGTCCGACAATGATTCGTTTCGGCACTTGACCTAGAAACACATTGTCTAAAGTTTTGCTCCTCACTCCAAACGGTAGTGTGAATGTTTTCAATTCCACTCTGGTGATTGGGTATTTAGCTGTGCCGGTCTGAAGCGTCTTGCTGTGCGCCAACAGTACAGTGGGGCTAACTTTACACCTTCGTATCCAGAGATTCGCATCAACAATGTGCACCTTGTAGTCACCATCATCCGCCATAATGGAGAAGGAATCTTTTGATCGGATCAGTTTAAAACGCAGTTCCACACCGTTCAACAGGAACTTGTTCTGATTACACATGTCAACATGTAGGCGACCGAGCATATCGATTTCACGACTTTTATTTGTCATTTTTCGTCTCGCCTTTAGTCCATCGTTATCATCCAGAGTATTGTCCATATAGCCGGCGTCATCCGCGTTCCACAGTCCACATGTTAAATGTGATTTCCTAGCATCATAGCCGTAATTCATCAACGTTTCGATATACGCTCGATATGCATAAGTGTTGTTTTGTGGTGTGACCAGTTTCTGATTCATACTCATATCGACTTGACTGAATAACGTGTGCAGCCAATTGTTGACTGGGCCAATTTTGTTCGATTCATCGGCATCTGCGATTGCCGCTCCTGTCGACTTGACAATAGACGCTGTAACTTCCAACATTGTTTGCGAAAGATCGGTGTATTCTTCGCCGTTGCCGGGCACAACAAACTCGATGGGCGAATCATCAGTCAGTGTGGAGATTGGTTTGTACTGAATCCATTTACCGCTCTCGATACTGGTCTGCGTTGGCGGTAGGGAGAATAAGTCCAATTCCGTCTTGACGCATTCACACGACTTTTGATGTAGAAACGACATTGCTAGCGTGTGTGTTAATTGAATATATCACGTACGGAAGTTCTCCTCACTGCTTTCCTCGTCTTCCTCGTCTTCTTCCTAACTGTCCTTCTCTTCTTGCCCTTCTTGGATGACGACGACGACGACCTTCCTCGAAGGAGTTTCGTCAAAGACTGCGGTGTGACACGACGGCCGCCGAACATGGCGCGCTTCGCGTTCCTCTTACGCGAGAGTCTCGCGTTGGTCTTTCGCGCAGGAGTAGCGCGTCGGTGTTTCGCGGTATTCTTTCGCGTTACGCGACGGTGTTTCGCGCGAGAGCCGCCGCCACCACTTAGCACACGTTGAAGTTTGCCATCCGCCCTGCGTTTTAGCGAGTCTGTAAACTGGCTGAAATGATCTCTAGCGGCTTCTTTGGGATCCCGCTGGTGCATGGCCATGTCGCCCAAGAATCCAACACCGGATTTCAACGCCTCTTTGGCCACAGCAGAGGCTCCCGACTTGAGTAGCGGTGTGATGGTGCGGAACATACCGCCTAGGAAACTGCCAATTCCATGTCCGCGCTGGTAGGGTGCACCGCGAAATACCCTATCGATACTGCCGCCGGTCTGCTGCAATTGTTGGCGACGGTAGTAAGCCAAGTAGGGATCGTTTGTATTCATAATTGCTGAGCTACTCTTTTGAAATGAAGCTTCACGTACGACGTCCCAAAGAGGAATGACGCTTTTTTACTAGCGTGATCCCTTAGGTCAATATCGATCGTTTCAAATGTTCCTTTCATAACTGGCGCATAATGAGGACTGATGAAATGCACAGTCTTATGCGCGCCGTGTGTGTAGTTATCTCTGTCAATGTTGATAATCTTCAAAAGTGGCGCTGTAGTGTCGCCAATCAGCTGCGGTTCAATCAGATCACAATACACGTACAAGTGTGTCGGCAGTCCCATAGTCAGATTTGGTGGCCATATCGCTGTGAGGTCATTTGTCAAAACGTTCTCGTACGGATCGAAACCCAACTGGAGAGACAGCGCTTCGGTGAAATGCACTTTGCTTATACCGTCCACCATTGTCGTGATCTTGACTCTGTCCTGCTCTTTGTCATACTCAAAGTACAAGTACTGGGTTACATCCTTCGCTTTATTGATCATTTTCAATAAATCGGTTATGTTCTTGTAATAACCGGGTTTCATCTTTAGCATAATATGCTCGACACTGAGTGTGACGGGAATACTCGGCAGAACGAGTTTATAGTCGAGCCAAATACACGATTCATCGTCCACAGTCATAAAGGAACATGGATAATGCGCTTCGACCAAAGCCATCTCCCACTCGCCATCGCCTTCTAATCGAATTTGTCTCGGCAGATGTGTAGTGTACTTGGACACTGTGTTTTTTGGAAAATAATCCTTTGAGCTGTTGCTGGGCAATGTCAAATAGAACTGGTTGCTATTAGGCATTTTGCAAATCTTGCGCTCTTACCCAAGAATTGAACTCGTCTCCGTAACCTGCCCACTTGACGAAATAACGCTTACTGCGACCACGACCCTTAGCGTCTAGTATTTCAGCAATCTTGAACAGATGGTCGTTGTATATTGTCACTTTTTGTAATTCGTATTCGTAAAACTGACCAGTCACTTGTTCACCGTTGAGATCCGACAAAGTGTACATTGGCAGAGGCATCAATGTGTTTACACGACGCACCACAAACACTTCTTTACTCCAATTAGTCTCGTAACCTTTTGCGAATGTACCCTTCTCCTTAGATATGCGCACTGTGGTGCCAACTGTCAGTTTTGCCTTAACACGACGCGGTATCTTACCGAACATGCGACGCCATACCTGATGTAATATTCGCTTATTGTCGGCAGTCACATCGACTGGTCGTATTCTGTTGCCTAGACTCTTGTGAGCGCTGTTGTTGTATGCACTAACCAGTTTGTCCAACGCATCTACGTAACGATATGTGTTTTTGTATGTCAAATATCGCCACATGCGCGTTTTCAAAGTGCGATTCACGCGTTCCACTACGGCCGCTTTAACATCTGGGTTTTGTGTAGTGACATAGATGATTCCGTATTGTTTGAATAACCTTTTCGTCTTGGCACCGGTGAATTCAGTACCTTTGTCGGTTTGTAAACAGCGAGGTGTATCGGTCGCTTCGGCAAATATCTCCTCGAAAGCGTTGGCCACTTCAGCTCCTTCTTTCCGCCTCAACGTCCGCACATACAAGTGTTTGCTAAACACGTCTATTACAGTCAGTAGGTAGTTGACGCCGTCGTTGTGTTTACTAAGACCACGCATATCGTTCAAGTCCGCTTGCCACAATTCAAATGGACCATACACTATGTAAGGATTGCGCGGGAAACGCTTGCGTGCCGGTTTGTGCAATGTGTAAGTGTCCTGTGTTTGTAACCATTCAATCACTTTGCGTTTTGAAACTGGTTTTGCAGCTCGCGCTAAAGGAGCTACACCGCCATACGACGAAGGTTCGATGGGATTGTAATACAAACGCTCCATAATACTGAAAACCTATCCTGTGTACGTTTCCCACTTGTCCAAATTTGACGACGGCTTGTTTCTAGTTAGAAGATCAAACTGCTCTGTCGGTGTAGATGTTACACGTTTTCCTCTAGCCGATCGTAGTCGATTTACTAGCGGTGTTCTCAGTATTGATTCAGTTGATGTGTCTTCCACGCCATCGTCTGATCCTTCTCCTCCTGTGAATGATGATCGATATTCGGCATTTATTTCCTTTAGTGCTCTTAGATTATTCATATAGTCCTTTGGCACGTTCATCGCTTTCAATGCGTTGAGCACTTCCCGCCATCCTGGCGGTATGTAATCACGCATACGCACCTTTACTATGCAATTTAAGATATCCACTAGATTTGAGTCTGGGATTTTTACACCGTTGATGTACACTGAATAGCCACTGTCCCAACTGATTAAGCTGCCGTCACGTTTCATGAAACGTAAAAGATTGCGGGCATCAGATCTGTAAGTTTTGGAAAACGTTTCCACAATCTCTTCCACTGGACCACCTTCCGCAGCGGGGTGCGATCGTTGACTATGTTCAATCCCACCCGTCTCCACGATTGGTATGCTAATCGGTTGGCGTCTATTCTCTGCAATATGCAAGAAGCGATGTAACGCTTGTTTGTACAATTTCCACTTTTCACTATCGTCCATACGTTTGTTATTCAATATTTGTTGCATCTCCGCGTCGAGGCTGTTTTCACTGGATAGATTAGTCGGTCTGTTATCCGTAGCATTTGATTGCAGTCGATCAATCAACTCTTGCGGCACAACTACCATCTTCTTTGCATGTTCCATATTTGCACTAATGACTAGCTACTTTTCTAAAGTGTAACTTCACGCACGACGTTCCAAAGTGGAATGGCAAATGATTACCAATGTTATCTCTTAAGTCAATTTCCACACTGTCAAAAGATCTATTCATAACAGGCACATAGTGCGGATCGATGAATGATGTTGATTTATGCAATCCGTATACATAAGTAGACGTGGATATATTGACAATTTTCAGTAACGGTGCGACTGTATCGCCGACCATCTGCGGCTCGACTAAATCACAATACACGTACATGTGTGACGGTAAGCCAAGACGAATGTTGGGCGAACGGATGCTTTTGTTAACTGCATCACCTTCCAGCGACAATTCATTCGGATCGAACCCCAATTGAAGCGCTAACGTTGGACTTAATGTAATTTTTCCAACATCAGTTCCCATCGATACTTCAATGAATTTGTTGTATGAGTTTTCAACGGTGAACTTTACACCAAAAGTAATCGCTAGTTCTTGTGAATTGATATGATCACACAATTCTTGAATATTTGCGTAATCACCAGTCTTCAATTTAATTCTGTGGTTTTGTTTTGGAGTAGCTGACACTACCGGCGTTACATCGGCAGTGCTGTCCATAACCCGCGCCAACGCTTCTATGTTCACTTTTGCTTCCTCTTGCGGTTGTATGCAAATGTCAATTGTTTCGTCATTACCGACAGATAGAAATGTCATTGGATAGTGCGCTTCCACAAGTGCAATTTCCCAGTCGCCAGCGTCCAGTTAAATAGCTCTCGGCAAATGTGTTATATAATTTGCAACTGTATTTTTCGGATAATACTGCATCGAACTGTTGCTGGGCAGTGTCAAATAGAACTGATTGTTGATGCCAGCCATTTTTATCTACTCAGTGCTGCTTGTAGTACTGCGCTCAAAAGTAATGGTATAAAGATTCCACCGCCTTTTTGTATGAGATACTTTCGTTTCTTTGACCAGCCTTCGCCGCGTTTCACCAATCTACGTAGCGTCGCCTTGTGTTTGCTTAGCTGACTTTTACTCTTCTTCGCCAGAGGAACGTTACCTCGCAACACGTTGTATGCGCACTCACACACTGAGCGAATGCGGCTCTTGTCACACACCTTTAACAGTGCCTTCCGCTCCTTGGGTGTTGCGTGTATGAAAGCCGTAAGCAGAGCTGCGTCCTTCCGCAAGCACGACATGATTACTACTGATGGCGAAATTACCTTTTCTTTGGCAAGTACACATAGTTGGTAGAATCGTCTGGAAATATGCAACTTCGTATTCGCATATTTTCGTCTGTTGATTGTTTCAAGTCTATCAGTAGGTAGCCGTGTGGATTCCTAGTAGCGTCAGCGTACGCCTCCTCGATGAATTTCGGGCTGTCTGGATATATTTGTCTGGCCAAGTACCTAATCTGAACTCTATCTCTAGGATTCTTAAAACACACAATGTAATGTGCATTCAGTGAGATGTCCCTCTGCCCGCGTCCTTGATGAAACAAATTTTGTGTAATGAAAAACACACTAATGTTGCGATGATGGCAACCTTTTGTGAAAAGATCCACCACACGGTTGTCGGCCTCACGCATCATATCGTCTATAATCACAAGTATCGGCTCGTTACCAGAAAAATCCTCCAAGTTTGGTAGACCTTCTATGTGGTTAATGTTGACATTTTTCGAGTCACCACCACCACCACCACCACTACCATAATGCCAGTTTATACTGGTAAATGGCGTGTCACACATTTCTGTAATGTGTTTTATAAACTTTGACACAAACTGAGACTTGCCACAACCCGAAGGCCCCGCCACAATGGCTGAGAACGGATGTTTCCACATCAAGCCCATGATTACTACTGAGCTACTAAACACCTCACAGTTACCATACTCACACTCTTAAACTTACTACCAAAGGACATTTTTGGGGTTAAGTGAAATAAATAACACAATGGTTATGTTCTGAACGTGACTATAAGTATTGACTACGAAAACTAATTTACAAAGGTATTAACAAAATCTTCAAGTCTTGCTTTACATAAACTCCAACGGTGTGAATCTGCTATTGGAACCCCTCGGGCTGCGCTTCACCAAGCGAAGGCGTTCTCCAAACCCGCTGTTGTAGCGCTCGATGTCGGTGTTGCTCAGGGCCTCGTTGAAGCGCCTAGGAAGGTAGACTCGCAGAAAGAAGTCATCCCCGACCTGCCCCTCCAGGATCACGATGATTGTCTCGCCAAAGGGTGTGGTGGCTCGCTCCATCGCAGTGATGAGATAGCTGCATTCCTCTCGGAGATCGGCTATCCTGGTGTAGAGCGGAGAGTCAGACTTGCAGTTGTTGAGGGTAGCTCTCAGGTCCGCGGTTGCTGCAGTGCCGTTCACGCCCGGAAACTCTAGCTTGAAAGTGCTGCTGCTCGACATCTCTAGTAGTAGTTGGAGTAGGTCTATGTGAGGTGGTGGTCTGGTGGCGAATGATGCTCAATCGGGCGGGGCCCCTCCTTATAAACCCTCGCCGCCATTTTCTTCTACGTGGGTGGTCCGAAGGGTCGGGCGCAGGTGTTCACACAAAAAACCGACGCGTCGAGACCTGTCTGGGAATGCGGATGCTCTAGTTGAATGCCGGCGCCACTCGTTGTTTCTTCCTCACAGCTCGCTTCTTAGGCATTGGCTGCGAAACTGCACTGCGTTGTGTAACAGTTTGAGTTAAGCCTGTAATTTTCGGTACTCCTGTTGATTTATAGATCCACATGTTTTCCACTTTATCAACTACTTGTTTGACATTTTGGTGCATATCACCATCTTTGTCCAAAAATAAACCGCACATGAACACCATATCTGTACCATCGTACATTTCCATTTTCAATAAAATTTGTCCTTTGTTTCCTGGGTTTTGAACTGCGAAAGTATTCCCATCGTCCATCCATGACACTATGGGAGAATCATCTGTTGGTTTTGGTAACCATCCTGGTTTCTTGGTTTCCACTTCGATGGGAGTTGGTCTCCTTCGTCTCTTGCAGGCAGTTGCCGGTTTTACAAATGACGACTGAGGTGATGTCAATGTCTGATCACTAGCATTATTGTTCATAACCTCAATCTCCTGAATAAACGATTTGATATAGTCGTCCGCAGAAGCGTAAGCGTCCATGTTAACGTCCTTACCGTGTGACTTCAACCGTACTACTGACTGGTGTTGCGTCTGCTCACCCTTGAAGTAAACTGTATGCACTCGCTGTCAGACAATATTTCTGTTTGGCGTTCGCTTTTATTCACCCGCTGAAGTCAACTGTTACGTTACGGTGACGATCGATCTCGATGACGTTGTCCAGTTCGGCGTACACTATACAGTTGACGGTCTCGGACAACGCTTTGGAGAATCCGATTTCGATACGTA
This sequence comes from Allygus modestus, assembly GCA_963675035.1. NCBI lineage: Eukaryota > Metazoa > Arthropoda > Insecta > Hemiptera > Cicadellidae > Allygus > Allygus modestus. The sequence goes on from OY776111.1 coordinate 272,175,470, forward strand.
GATTACCGTTGCGCAGGAGATTCCAGTGACTCGACTCAGCCGCGGACATGTCCGGTGTCAAGTCGAACGCCATAAGACAATTACCGTACGGATAGTCACCTCTCTTGATCTCATTACCTGCGTCGGAGAACTGGATTCCGGTGCCAGTGACCAATGTGTAATAAGAGAGTATATATGTCTCACTGTTCAATGTGTAAACGGGCTGTAACGGTTTGGCCGGTACTTGTTCACCGTCCACGTACAATGCGAGATAATTCATATCGTAGTGTTGAAAGTTGTAGGGATTCTTCTTGAAATCTCCGTTGAACGCAAGATTACTGACCAGTCCAATTATCACACGTTTCGGTAACTGACCGAGAAATGCGCTGTCTAAAGCTTTACTCATTATACCGGAGGGTAGTGTGAAGGATTTCACTTCTACACGCGTGATCGGATACTTGGCCGTGCCGGTCTCGAGAGTTTTGCTGTGCGCCAACAATACGCTCGGATTGATCTTACATCGACGTACGAAAAGACTAATCTCTTTAATTGTCACCTTGTAGGTAGTTAGCGTTTTGGACATTATACAAAACGAGTTTCTGGATCTGTTAAGTTGCAATCGCATCTCGACACCGTTCAACATGAATTTGTTCTGATTGCACAGATCGATGTGCAATCGACCGACCATATCGCAAACATCGCTTTCTTTCGTGTGATCGCGACGCTTTTTCAATCCCTCGTTCAATTCGTCACAATCGTCCATTAGTCCGGCCGAATCTTCAAAAAACAGCTCGCTAGTCAGGTGCGAATTCTTCGCACTACATCCGTAGTTCAAAAGGTTTTCCAAGTAGGCGCGGTAAGCGTACGTGTTGTTTTGTGGTGACACCAGTTTATGATTGAGATAGAGATCCACTTGACTGAATATCGAGTGGAGCCAATTGTTCACCGGGCCCACCTCTTTAGCAGGTTGCCCACCGTCCGCTTTAGTGTCGTCCTGTTTCACAATAGCGGCTTTCACGTGTAATAACGTTTGTGTCAGGTCCGTGTACTCGTCACCGTGACCGGGTATTACAAACTCTATTGGCGAATCGTCCGTCAGCGACGAGATCGGTTTGTATTGAACCCATTTACCGCTCTCGATGCTGGTCTGCGTAGGCGGTAACGAAAACAAGTCCAGTTCAGTCTTCACACATTCACACGATTTCTGATGAATAAACGACATTGTTATCGAATTAATGTAGACGTCCGTCTTCGAAGAAGTCTATCAAGAGACTGTGGCGTGTCGCAACCCGCGCACCGCTTAGGGGGAGATTTTTGCTCCCCCTAACACATAATGGCTTAGGGGGGAGATTTTCGCTCCCCCATACGTCAGGAATTGTTGAAGACTAGAACAAGAATGAGACCGTGACAACTGGTGTTCTGTCGATTTAATTACTAGGGGGAGATTTTCGCTCCCCCTAACACATAATGGCTTAGGGGGGAGATTTTCGCTCCCCCATACGTCAGGAATTGTTGAAGACTAGAACAAGAATGAGACCGTGACAACTGGTGTTCTGTTGATTTAATTACTAGGGGGAGATTTTCGCTCCCCCTAACACATAATGGGTTAGGGGGAGATTTTCGCTCCCCCATACGTCAGGAATTGTTGAAGCCTAAAACAAGAATGATACCGTGGGTGTTTGACAACTGGTGATTTATTGCTCGGAATTCGATACGGGCGGACTATTATGGGTTCCTAGAAGGGTCAGCCGTCTTCCCGTCGAGGTATCAAATTACAGCATCCGCATTCCCAGACAGGTCTCGACTTGTCGGTTTTTTGTGTGAACACCTGCACCCTCCAGTCGAGGTATCAAATTACAACATCCGCATTCCCAGACAGTAGACTGGACGCGTCAGTCGGTTGTGCGAACAGCTGCCTCGGTGCAGAGTACTTGAAGGGGGGTGTATCGATACACCTCCCTTTGCAGTATATGTTCAAAGCATTGCAATTATATTCTCCTCAAAATTTGCATTCACTGGTAGTTCAATTGACCGCAAGCGCTGATGGGCTAGCTCTGTTGGTTGTAGCGTTACCCTGTTCAACTCTTGTATTAATTATCCAAAGTATGTCATGTGGGTACTGAGAATACTCGGCTTGACGAGGAGATTCCAAAAATGCAAAAAAAAAAAAAGGTCAAAAGTGTGGTGCGGGCCCCTTTTTTGTAAACATCATACAAAGTGTACGATGTGGGTACTCAAATGACTCGGCTCGACTAGAAGAACAAGAATCTGCAATCAGAATTCAAATCCGACTTATGGTAACCGAGATAGCCCCCCCCCCTACATCGTCCAAATGTACTTTGTGGGTATGCAAATTTCTCGGCTCGACTAGACGAACAAGAATCTGCAATCAGAATTCAAATCCGACTTATGGTAACCAAGATAGCCCCCCCCCTACATCGTCCAAATGTACTTTGTGGGTATGCAAATTTCTCGGCTCGACTAGACGAACAAGAATCTGCAATCGGAAATCTGATCCGAGGTTAGGTTAGGTTAGGATGGGTTAGGTTAGGTTAGGTTAGGTTAGGTTACGTTAGGTTAGGTTAGGTTAGGTTAGGTTACGTTAGGTTAGGTTAGGTTAGGTTAGGTTAGGTTAGGTTAGGTTACGTTACGTTACGTTACGTTACGTTAGGTTAGGTTACGTTAGGTTAGGTTAGGTTAGGTTAGGTTAGGTTAGGTTAGGTTAGGTTAGGTTAGGTTAGTATTCGCAAAAAAAAAAAATTCGCAAAAAAAAAAAAATTCGCAAAAAAAAATTCGCAAAAAAAAATTCGCAAAAAAAAAAATTCGCAAAGTGTCACAGACGAGACCTCGGGGGGGGGGCTCCTCCTGCTCCTCCTGGTGTCGGAGTGTCCAATACACCCTACTCATGTAGGCTCTGTGCAGAATTGAACGAAATAAAGTGGCCTTGTGGCTTGATGGATGTATGGACTTGCTGTTGATGGTTGTATTCGTTTGTGTTGGCTTCTTGTAGATTTCGAATTCCAGCTTATCTTCTCTCCTCATTAGCGTTAAATCCTTGACACAATACGCAAAATAAACAGAATGAAGACTGCAAAATAAACAGAATGAAGACAGCATGAAGACCTGTCATACTGCTGGTTGAGCACAACCAAGGCCCTCTTTCAGAACTTAGCGATGAGGATCTTCAACTTACTTCCCACAGTTGTGAAGGAGTTGGATTTAACAAAATTCAAAGGAAAAACCAAGAAATGGATACTTGAGAAACCATTATACTCCATAAAGGAGTTTTTCGAAACAAACGAAAATTTCAAAGATTTAATATGAGCACCACTGCTCTACTTATGTAAATAGTTTTTTAAGCATTACGTCATGTTTAAAGAAGTATTTGACCCAGTCCATCCAAAAATATATATTTAATTTCCTCAAAACACATGAAAGGTATATAATTACAAGTTTAATTTATAACGATTTTTTAGTTGTTTAGTTTCGTTTGCAGAAAATTTGTAATTTTAACAAATTCTAAGTGTATATTTCACTTGCCAAGTTGAAATAAAACTAAAGTAAATCTAGTGAGATACATAGGGCCCCTTAAGACAATGACAGTTTTGTTATTCCATAACTGAAATTAAAAGAAGATATGAAAAGAAGACAGAAATTACATTAAACGTAATAAACACAATTGTCCCATATAAACTAGGAGTATAAATAATAAAAAACTAAATAAACAAGTAAAATATCGTAAATGCTTTATATTGTCTTACAAAAACATTGATAATGAGCACGCACTCAGTGCATAAAAATATGATAACTACAAATATACAAAACATGATTTGTAACTTTAAAAAAAACCCTAGCCCCAATCCATAATACATAACCATAAAAATTCGGGACACGACGCGTCGCAGGTAAATTGTTGATCACGACTTTAATCAATTTCGCTGTAAAACCTGCATCAGATAAAACTACAGAGGTTGTTTACCTAGCAGTGGTGTATTTATTTGGACACCTGTTGTATATATTTAACATCTGAAAGCAATTACATGTTGCCACCTACTCATTTCCCCACTGTAGGTGGTTATAAGTAGGTGTGCCAACTTATAAATAAGATAATAATATTTTGTCATACAACAGCAAAGCGTTGTATATATTTATTAATTGTAACAAGTTAAAATTACAGATCATTCACTTTTATCCAAGTTTGGTCAGTAACCCTCTTTCCCCTAAGTTAATCCCACGCTATACTCCAGAAGAAAGAAAATTACCCGAAGCTAGAAAAACCAACTCTATAATAATTAATATCCGTAATAATCAGCCATGCATTAACTAGATATTGTTGAGGGAGACGCTTGTGTAAATTTATATCAAACAATGGAGTTTTTCTGGTCTTGGAAACTTTTAAATCTAATTTACTAAATTATACTAAATGTTACGAAACATCATACAATCGTTTTGCCGAACGTTAGTTGGTTTTTGTGTTGCAGAAAGGTGATTTTAGGGATATTTCTATTAGAACAAATTATAGTTTTAGCGTTCAATGTTACATATGAAATAAGTAAAAGCCGAATAAAACATGAAACATATGAAAATTTACCGAGTATTTGATATTTTACAATAAATAAACACTTTTGATTTTTGGCTTGATATCCCTACTTATTCGCATTTGTTATGTGCATTTGCCAAGTTTAACTTTAGTCCAACCATCTTAGGTTAAATTACCATCTTAGGGTAAATTATATCTTGTAGATTTATGATAATAAATTAACTGTCATATTAGACATGGTTACCTGTGTGCCCGGTCACCTTGCACTTAACTACAGTATTAGTGTCAATATGTGTTTTATTGTTGTAAGACTATTATACTAACTGTTTTATTTTATAAAAATATGCTGACCCAAGCGCATTCGGTCTTATAGCCATTTTACTCCAACTTACTGGCTACGGAAGGATTTCAAAGTTAGAAGCCAAGGAAGCTTTACTTGGTTGTTTCGGTTATGTTTTTGGCTAAAACATTTCTCTGCTTCTTTCAAAATCAAATTTCATTGGTTACGTAAAACAATAGCTTTTATGTAATCTTGTTTTACATTAATGAATATTTTATTTTATAAAATATCATCATTCGTTATTTCGTTATCATTCGTTATCATCATTCGTTATCGTAGTTTACCTAAACGATGAATAAACACTTATTTCACAACTTTATTAAATTATAAACAAGTGTTTTTGTAACTTATTCAAATGTCTTAATAAAACCCAATAATTACAGCATAAGTTGACGAGGAGCGAGCAGGTGTACTTGGCAAGTTGCCAGCCTTGATCAACCCCTCATTTGAGATTAGACATCAAGTAGTTGCTAATGAGTGTTGTTGTGTAATTCACACTCATCACCACCTTCAAGTCGTACTAGTGAACATTTACTTAAGATTTTAATATTTGTTAGATCCTTTAAAGTCTCAGTACACACAAGTGAGTCAAAAGAAGGTTTCGATGACTGGTTTACTGAGGATTGGTTTAATGAAACTAGGTTCGCTAAGGAAACCATTATATGAATACTATATAATTAAATTGACGTCTTATCTTCTCTTAAAATCTTCATTTAATATTGTTTAACAAAGCTGTACTTGTAATATTAAATTCTATATTTAAAAATTATATATAGGATGGGTTATGAATGTCGCTACCGCCATTATCTATATTTGTTGAAATACCAAGACCACCGCCAATCATTGTTGAGTAGTAAGTACTTTATTTTGGGTAAATTACAATTTTCGGACGTCATATTGAATTGGCTATATTGTATTCAAATTTATTTTTCAAATATAAAGATACTTACATATTATCACGTTATATCATACCTATATATTATGACCCTTTGTATATATTTTTACTTTTAACACAATGCCGCAATCCGTTAAAAAAACCGTTACTCATTATCGAGATACTAGGGACTCATTTGTTTAGTTATTTTGAAGTTAGTTTTAAATTTATCAAACTTAAAACAAGCCTCAGATCTCTTCATTATGTAAGATAACTACCGTGAATCACCTCAGATTATTGATGAGTGGTATTTACTTAATTATTACAACTTACAACTTTACAAGTCGCATTTGAACGAGATTTTTCTTTAATTATAAGGTCGTATTGTAACCTATTATTTTATAGTAAATCTTTCACGCTGAACACTGTACTACGATTCCTTTTTAATATGTCTTTCATTAACTTTATACCGGCACTTTTTTGTTTAAAAGTGTCAATTTCTCGAGGAAATTTAAATTAACAAACTGATTGCGGTATTGTGTTTAGCATGAAATTACATTTTAAAACTATGGGCCACGACAACATATTTATATTTAAAAAATTATATTACTCCGATTACGCCGAAAATTTTAACTCAGAAAAAAATTACTTCTACCCAACATTATTCTTTGTTGGTCTGGGGTTGGTGTTGAAAAATTAAAAATACTGAAGGGTGGCATTTAAAACTGAACTAGTATATCAAATATTAAATATCTGATAAAGCCAGGAATTTTAAGATTTTAGGTTTATAATGTCATTAAAGCTTACCACAAAATATTATTAATTCGAGTAAACGTATAAAAATCTGAACATTTATGTCAAATATAATTTCAATATCTTTACTTTCCGTAACATTAAAAATTCACCAAGTACAAAAATATTTACTAAATTGTAAATATAACTGATCGTGTCATTTAAGAAAATGAAAACTATCTCGTTCAAAGAAAATGTCAAACTCGTAATCTATATTCTAGTACTTTTATTTACATTTGGAATTCAATCAATCCTATTGCAACTAAATGAATCCAACCCACACTCGTGTGGAAATTTCTGTTAATCAAAAGCACTGCACCAGAACGATAAATAGTGTTTTTAATCTTATGATATATAAATTCAACCAGTAAAATCCTTTTTTAAATATGCTTTATGTTTTCCAAAGTTTCCAAATGTAAACAGTTGTTAATATTTAACAAAGTGTATACTGAAGAGTTTAACGATATAAAGATTTAAAATACGTATTAGAAATTTAAAAAGGAGTACTAAACATTGCGATGGTTCATTATGTCCTTTAAAGTTAAATAATGAAATTATTAAACTTAAAAACAGTAATTTCTTACGTTTAAATTTTAAACTAATTACAAGAGCCAAGATAACTAGGTTTTTACCCTAGTTTTTAAGTGTTCATAATTCATACGTCAAGTGAACAAATTAAAAGATAATCCGTAATAGTTTTACAAAATATTGAGCTTGTTAGAACGTCAGCAAACTTCTAATCTCTTCATTTGTGATTTAAAAGTGTTGAAATGTTGATATAATAATACTAATACGAACTTGTGGATATATTCGAAAAGAGCAGAATAGTATTTGATGATTATTTAAAATGAAAACTGAGGGAAAGTGGGTTGAAAATATTCTGTCATTGAGAACGACACAATTATACTGAGAAAAAGTTTAAAATAAAAAATATGCTAAACCTGAAAACCTTGAAAGGTATAGACAATATAAATTATTTCAATATATTATTCACTGTAGCTCTTACAAGACAACAGTTATAATTACAAACAGAATTTATCTGTGAACAACATGGGACAATATTTGTATACTCTCTTTTGAATATAGAGGTCACTACTTAACTAGTATGTTACGTGTTACAAGGAAAAGAGTCAATAAACTCATGCTATCGTTGCTTGCTAGCTTATTTATTGCTACCGGGTGCAATGGTTGGGTTAGTCACAAGTATGTACGCAAAGCAAATGATAAAACTACATAATAATTATTATTTATTTTTTAAATTATATTTCGTTTTAAGTGGGATAAGCTACCAAATTATGTAAACGACCACTTGTAAAATAACTGTCATGAGTTCCGCTTTTAATTTATAATAAGAAATACTTTTGAATAAATTAAATCGTATACAAAACCCTTTTAAATTCGTATATAAATTGTTCTGATGAAGACCAAAAGGTCGGGTGACGAAAATGGAGAAACGAAACGTAGTTAATTCGTCATTTTACCTTAGCCATTATTACAACTGAACTAAGTTCACAAGTCATAAGTAGATAATTTCCAGACTGTAATAAGTACAGGGTTATTTATCTACACTTATATTAATCTAGAGTTGTAAGTTAACTTTAAGGCGTGGGAATTCTGATGGCTGTGATTTCCATAAGAACCCCTTTAATCCTTTAGCGAGACTAGGTCAAATAGTACATCAAATCAAATAAATCAAAAAGCTTTATTGTCATTCGACTATGTACACAACAGTCAATCGACAATGGTAGTTGTATTTCCCAGTTTCATATAAGCAATTTAAAACAAAGCTCTCAATCTGAAAGTATTATTTTATTTTAAAAAGTGTTATTTATTTGTTATAAGATACTTTTAGAGGCAGAATTATTTAAGTAAACTGTAAATCAACGTAACGATTATTAATCATCTGTACTCTAATCACTTCTGTAACAATACTTGACAAAACTACTTTGTGTTATAAACTAAATCAAAATTGTTATTTAAGTTAAAGGACGATATTATGTATAACTATCCTATGGGTTTTATGATATCCTTGTGTAAAAACATCGATTTAAATCACCTATTCATATGACAGTTATTAATTTCATCCATCAGGCATAAAAATACAACATAAGTAAAAGTAAGCTAAAACCTCAATACATTTTTATTTAAAAAATGTATTATGATTATTCAATTGTTTTACATGCATATTTATTATAAAGTACGTATTAATAATTTTACCGTCGATAAAATTTCGTTTCTTGTTCCTATTAGAAAACTATACGGTACTAACATAATCCCATGAAAAGCTTTAATAGTGTTAGTTTGTCTAATTGTGAATTATTTTTAATGGAACTGTTTGAATGAAGTATTGTGGTTCGCTCTTTTATAATAATAAGTTGATGGTAGTCTGAAATCTGCAATTTCCTCCGAACTATTACAACTCTAAATAACTATCAAGTATTATCTTGAACAGGCAAAACTACTTGGGAATGCGGTTAGTTCCCTCGAGAATTATCAACTAAGTCATTTTGGAAGGCAATTATACGGTGAATAAAGTATGATTTAACTGAAAATAATTTGATGTTAAAATCTGTTAGTAATATTTTAAACATTTGTCTTAATAATTGATGCTAAAATAAATATTGGAATGTATGGTATCAGTTAATAGATCGTTTATGGCGAAGGTATAATAGTTTTACCTTTCAATCTGCCACCTTTGCCATTGTTGTTATATTTGTTGTCCTGTATTTCTATCAAAAAGCAATCTAAAATTATCAAATTATTGTTTTACTAAGGTATTGGTTCTGTTAACGCTGTGCGGGTCAAGATGTGAAGGGAAGTAGCTCGTGGAGGGGGGGTCGCTCTGTTGCCAACGTCGCGTCGTAGTTGACAGTCACACTGACAACGTTCAACGTGGGAGCCACCTGGTGTAGTGGATCTGTGAGGTCCAGCGTTCGATTCCCACCAATCACCCATTGATATTGGTTCTGTTAACGCTGTGCGGGGCAAGATGTGAAGGGAAGTAGCTCGTGGATGGGGGTGGTCGCTCTGTTGCCAACGTCGCGTCGTAGTTGACAGTCACACTGACAATGTTCAACGTGGGAGCCCCCTGGTGTAGTGGATCTGTGAGGTCCAGCGTTCGATTCCCACCAATCACCACCCATTTCTATTGGCTATGGGATAGTGCTTGACCCGGTGGTTCGGAACCCACCTTGAGATGTAGGTCCTCCTATCTATAAAACCATAATGGACAGGTATCTGAGGCGAGGAGAACTATCTTTATATTATAGGTGTGTCTCGAGTGAACTCATATGATAATTTAACAGCGTGATTACACTGGCGACTGGATGGTAACCAATAGACGCTATGCGCACGTCACTTCCTCTTCTTCAATTCCTCTGAAATATCGTCTTTAACTTGTAGGTTAAATGAACTCTACTCAAGATTAATGTTTGAATTCATTTGATAATGACGATTTTACTGGAATCACGGTGGCCAAAGGTGTTAAACTAACTTCTGAATTTTAAACTTGTTGTCGTTAGGTAAATTAAAATTACTTCATTTTACGTTGTATACCTTTAGTGGGGAGGCATCGGGCAATTTAAGAAGATGACATTTACGTCATATATACTACAATTTTTCATATGTGACTTCACCTATATACATGGATTATCTTATTTAATTAATACCTTAAACATACGAATTAGTAAATACAAGTATTGTGATGCAAGTCAAATGATAAATTATGTTCAGAGTCCGAATAATGTAATCGAATACAAATTATAATCTTTTAAGAGTATATCTGGTGTTAAGCCAATCAAATTGAATAAATCAGTTTATCAGACAAATTTATGCTTGATCCGTAGATGTGAGAAGTGAATTGTAAAATACGTGACCTGATGATAATTTATTCATTGATATATATCTGTCTAAAAATACCTGTTACCGGTACCTAAAAAAAAAGTGATTTAAATAATGTTGTTTGTTCAGTAAGGCATAACATACAAATGCTCTAAAGATTCACGTCCAATAAAACCCCAGAAAATGCAAATAGTACAAATAAAAAGGTTAAATTACCTGTTGTCGCCTTATGGTCCGTGTTTGTTCGTTATTGGATAATGCGCATTTCGGCGAATCACGCCATCATCAGATCCTACTATAAGAACTTTCTTCTCTGGAGAGGTGCGTTAGAAGTTAAAACAACACATACACAATTACACATAAACACTAACCGACGGTTTAACATGTTAACTAGGCCTATTATCTCGCGAGTCTTGAACGGGCAGAAGGTTTGGAGGCACGCCAGACGTGCCGAGACTAAACTGAGGAAGGAAGCTGGTAGCGACCTGACCTTTTCCCTGAAGACGTGGCGAGTACAGAATTATTTGGGCGATTGACTAGTTTAATAATATTTTAAAATAGAATGTTGGACTGTAGAGTATTTTTGTCATTTAACAGGTGGTTTTCATTGGTTTTTGTAGCTTTATAAATCTCGAACTGCTCTAACGCTGACATGTTTCGGCCTTTTTGTCATATGTGTAAGGGCTTCAAATTTTCTTTTATGCCTGTATAACTGTCGTTACTGGTTACCAGATGGTCGGCAAAATTTGATTTTTGGACTGTGGTTTTCTTGGGAAGGTGTTCATTAAATCTCTTAATAAAAGGTCTGCCGGTTTGTCCAATGTAAAACTTGTCACAATCATCACAAGTGATTTTATATACCCCTGCTTTTTCACAAATATCTTTTGCTATATTTATAATGGAAATAAGTTTTTGAAGTTTATTGGATGTTTTGAATTCCACAGTTTTTCCATGTTTTTTTATCTCATTTTTTAGTGTGTGGGAGAGATTAACACCAAATTCGACTGATACATATTCCACCTGTTCATGAGTATTACCAGTAGTACCTTCGCTTTTTTCTTTATTTGTTTTTCAATTAATTTATCAATCAACTCAGGGCTGCACCCATTTGAAACCGCTATGTATTAATTAAGTTCGACTAATTTTCATAGTCCTCGTTGCTTAGAGGTACTGTAAGCATTCTATGTAAGAAACTATTGTATACTGCTATTTTATGTTCAAAGGGGTGATGGGAAGATTTGTGAATAGTGGTATCAGTCGCTGAACAACAACTGAAACAAAAATGAAGCAAATAGTATGTTTAATTAAATAAAGTCAATGTTTTTCAGATCATCTTCAGACTGTTCTTTTTTGAGAACTTTTCATTATTTAACGTATTTTGGCATATAACATTTGTATACATTAAATATCATATTCAAGTTTTAACGTTTCTTAATATTATGAATATAAAACTTAACTGTCTTTTACCTTGTAATCAGTTTTTCTGGCACTAAACCATATATTAGAGTAAATTTGTCACTAGGAATGAATATTTATGGCATCCCTCCCCGTCCCACTTATAATCACTAATGCATGTGAAACTGTTACAGTGGAAACAATTCGTACTAACGTATTTTGGTTACTAAATTAATGGAAATAAAGTGTTCTAAATGCTTTAAAAATATTGCTAACTGCATAACGTGATCACTTTTGTATTAACATCACTCGTTATAATTAACAATCATATTGGCCTCATTAGGTTCTGAGATTCCCATAACAGCACATATCAGCAAATATTGCTCTTCTAATTGAGGTTGACTAATTTGTACATCTCGGTGTTTTTTGTATTGTTCGGATTAAGTGATCTTTGATGAGGTTGGTTAACACGCAATTGGTAGGGTTTAATTTTTAATTTAATTTATACGATAAAGCTTTAAGAACATAATTACCCTATTAAAACTATCATAGATGCTGTAAATTAAAATATTATTAAAGTAATATGAACAATTTAATGATCATTTTCAATAATACCTGTTCTTGGGAGTCTTGGAAATTATGTTTGCACAAAAGGTTTATTTATCACAACACAGCGAGAAAGTAATTGAAGGAAATAAACTTTACAAAATCGAATACTTGCCCAACAACTAAAGGTGAATATTAAATTACTGGTATTAAGTACAAACAAATTTTATAGTAATTTAATTTAAAATAATCATCGTACCTTGGTAAATGTAATAGTTATAAACAATGTTAATAATTTTTTTTCAAAAAAGATTTATTATTTTTGTATTTCTCCATAAGTACTGGTCAAGCAATAACGAGTTCGCACGCAGCACGCTGACGTGAGGGAAGTGAATTTCCACATAACAACTTTTAAAACTCTAAATTAGTGTAAAAACATACGTGTATTCCAATTTTTATTGATATCTGAAAACATTGATTTTTTGGCTGTTCTAATGCTCCTGGTTTCATTTACCTGCAAAGCTGGGGATACAATTTTGCGCATTATAATGTTAGGAGAAGGTCCAGTCAGGCTTGAAAGTAGGCGTGAGGTTGCTGGGGATGATAAATGTACTCTAAAAAAGGAGTAGCAGCCTTTTCTAGTGTAAACCCCTATATGACAACGTACTGTGTTTAGTCGAAACACATTTTCTTTAATAACTTGGTAAATATTTATGCTAGAATAACGAGAGAGGGCTTAACACTTTCGTCTCACTACATCCCATCTTTTTTCCATCTTTTTACATGCATTAATTTTACATCCGGGGCTTTTCTGACCCTTTTTGGGCCCAAAAACTCGAAATTTGACAGATTAATCCCCAGAAAAAGGGGTTTGGAGTTTTCCGATTGTTTTGCCCAACGAACTTGTCCAACTGATTACAGAAAGGAATGTCCCTACCAAATTTTAAGTTAATCGGACAAAAAATGCGACCACTAGAGTGCAAACACATATATATGTCTATATATATATATACACAATTTTGAACGACCCCCCAAAACGTGTTCAGGGGGTCACGTTAGGAACTTCTATGGTGGTCCCGGGCTTAAGTTTCACCGTGCGGGTCATGTTAATAGAACTATTAGCATCGAACTAAAAAGGGTTCGATTCGCCAACAAAATTGAATTTTCTCAAAATGTAATAACAAAACAGTAATTCCCATTGCTTTAATTTAAGGTAGCCGTTTAATCGGTAGAAGTAAATACAACAATTTAACCCCTATTCATTACCATATTGGTTCATAATTAACTATTGCAGGTAAAATTGAACGTTACTGATTTACGCCGCTTACTGCCGCCGCTATACGCTAGCTTATATTTAGAGATAATTTATTAAATGTGCATCGAGTAAGATGCTATTTACGAATTAACAACGGATCCGAATAAATATGCCTCATGAATACACATAGATTATCTTACCCGCAGAAGACTCGGTCAATTAGAAGAAACTACACATTACCTTAAATTTACATTATTGTTAGCTTTGTACAAAATATTAACCTTATTAACTGTTAAATGCATTGTTATAAGTTAACTAAATGAAGAATAAGCACTACAAACGTGTATTACATTTTATAATATTCTTCAGGGTTTGAATCGTAATATTATAAGTTTATTTTGTTAACCGTATTAGAAACAAACACAGTGTTTTTTAAGAACCGGAGTTAGTTTCATATATATTTCTGTATAACGTGTTTTTAGTGAATTTCCTTTGGAAAGTGAACACTCTAATTATGAACCAATATGGTAATGAATAGGGGTTAAATTGTTGTATTTACTTCTACCGATTAAACGGCTACCTTAAATTAAAGCAATGGGAATTACTGTTTTGTTATTACATTTTGAGAAAATTCAATTTTGTTGGCGAATCGAACCCTTTTAGTGGACATATAGAAAGATAAATAGGTTTATACACAACTACAAAACAGGACACAGATTTAGATACTAAGTCGTAGAAATCGGTCCAGAAGTAACGGAGGAGTTATCTTAACAAAAACCGTCTTAATGTATTAACGTATTACTGTATAATATATAGGGTGTGAGGATATTAAACGAGTGCAGTTAAAGGACATTATAGTACATCTAAGTTTTGAATAGAAGACGTATTATGCAAGCTAATACGCAATTCCATGGTATTTGCATTTAAACTATAACGTGGAAAAAATATTACAAAACAATAGAATTCGACTAAATTTTTAAGTAATAGAATCAATAATTTTGTCTTATACGTCATTTAGTTTTAAATATATTAACTTTTCAAAAATGTTAAATAGGATTTTCAGTATCACAATAATTGTATAATTTGTATTTGTATATTCAGTGTGTAATTCTCTGGATTGATTTATTTTATTATTTTATCTAGATATTACTTTATAAATCCTTTTTTCTTTCCGTAGGAAATCCGCATTTCGAGCCCGAAAGCTATTCTTCAGTCCTTGCTACAGACTTTCCAAATTAAAAATGGTTTTCTCTCCCATGTTAATCTGTAGCAAGGACTGAAGGAGAGATTTTGGGCTGGAAATCCGGACATCCTACTGACAGCAAATAAGAACTGATAAGGTAATACCTACATTGTAATAATAACTGTGTTCATAAATTAAAACCCACAATGGCTTAGTCCAAAAACAAAAAGTGAGGTAATTGAGTGGTTTGAAGCGTTTATGATCTATACACATAAAACTGGTATTAATTTTGTTATATAAAATTCCTTCCTAGCTATATCAACATACTTTGATATAAAAGGATTTTGTATTGTGAGAACAGTTCGTATGCACGATAAACTACGCCATGTTGAAAGTTCATATGAGCCACTATTTTGAATTGACATCTGGACGGATTAGCTGTCCACCCACAGTCGCGATAAATTAAATTACTGGTGGTCAATCATTTATTGCTCTGATTGATTGGAAAGAACTGTTGATTTAGATAAGTTTTGTAGGACAAATCAATTCAGCTTTTAATGCGGCTATTAACCTGACCATAGCTTAAAGACTGTATACGTATAAGCTATAATATATTGTGTTGTTTTTTAATATTTAATAATATTTGTCTATAAATTTATTCATTTGCTTTATACGTGTTAGAAAACATGTTTAGTTAAACAAAGTACTAATTAATTTGTAATCGTATAATTGCATTGAAAAAGTGAAAACTAATGTGCTTTTAAATTTAGTACTGAACATTTGTTTTGAGATTTAAGACAACTTATGTATGTATGATAATAATATTTAAATTGTGTAATTCCTCATTAATTTAAGTTTGTTTAATAACTATCAGATACAAATTAATAATTAATAATTATCAAACCTACTCCATCACATTAGTCGATAACCATAAAATCTTTCATACAGATTAGACACTCTGTAGAGTGATAAACATACTTTTATAATATTACCACTTCTGTATATCCAAATGAGAAGTGAGAATGCTATTGTTATAACATATATATTTCCGAAAAGGAGTTATATTCTGTATGATTGTGTTTGTTTTACGGTTATGTATACGTTATTGAATAAATAAACTAGGCTAAAATAAAACAAATGTGAGATAGTATTTTTTCACTTAATCAATCTTATCTAACCAATCCTGGATAATACTACCTACTGCCAGCAGTCCTGGATGTATGTTTAGTTAACAATTCCTGTTAGTTTAGATTCAAAGTTAGATTTATAATACTGATGATTAATTTCCCAGAATAGTAGGAACCACTGCAAGAGTAAGTTACAAGAGATGTTAGAATTGCAAGAACTTCTTTCATTCCAATTATATCGTCTAAACATTGTCCCCATCGTGACCACTGCGGATGAATTCATTAGCCCCGACAGTAATGGCCCTTTAAACTGTAAAATATTACAAGTTTCGGTCGATGTATAATTATAAATGCCGTGTGTGTTTGCAAACGATATTCTTTTTATATTTTTATTCATTCGTTTGTCTAAGTATTTATTGGACTTTTAAGAGGCTTATAGTACCGCAATGTGTACCTACCGTTAATAATAAGATAACAATTGTGTAACGATATAAAATTCTCATTCCTCGTGTTAAAAGCGGCACTGTAAAACATTGGCTTTCCTTGTTGTAGCTTGTAACTACAGTAATATAGGTACTAGGAGTACGCTCTTATATCGCGTATAAGGATTGAGTGATCGCGTAAAATACCAAAAAAATGTTTCAATTGACAATATACCTCATGGGCCCTCCATTATAACTGCAGCTTGACAATGGCACACAAATCCAGAACATGACAAACAATGAGGCCTGAAATCTGTCAATCAGTCAGACAAAGTGCATATGAAGTAGTTGCTCACCCCTCAGTCTCACTGAGGGCTGTATCATCTAGGCCCTCATAATAATATTAGCTGAAGATTTTGATAAAATATAATATGTTGGCGGCAATAAAGGTCCCCAATCAGTGAGAGCACGTGGTTTAAAAGTAGTTATTTACACTTTGGTTCCACTGGAGGACCCATCAGGATATTTATTTTATTGTAGCTTAATATTGCTGTAAAAATCTATAAGTACAGAACTTTATGAACAATACGTTTTAAAATCAGTCAATTGGTTTTGAATGCCAAAATATTTTAAACTCTAATCCAGAGGTTTTAATGTAACACATTAACCTTACTGGGGGGAGGGGGGCTGTGCCCCCCAGGCCTCCCATTGTTATTGTAGCTTGATACGGTTGTTCAAATACATAGGCAACCTATAAATGCAGAACTTAAAAAACAATAAGGCTTAAATCATTCCATTTTTTTTAAGAAGAATAAATTGCCTCATATTAAAAAGAAAAGAAAAGTAATATCTTATGTTAAATATAATCTAGGAAGAAATTAAAACTCTTTGACCCACTTCTTAGAATCCACGAGTCATTGTGTCAAGGTCCAAGATTTTGTATACATCTTAATATATAAATACCCCCGTAGCAGCAAACCTGCGTACTCAGCAAATTTCCAATGCATAAATATGCATATATATGTATCTTAATGCCACATAAAGCCACATATCAAGTTTCATCAATATACTTTCATAAATAAACAATGTATGACATTTTAATTATTCTCCATAAGAATAACATGGCGGCTGAGTGTGCAGGTTTGCTGAAGCAAGGAACTCTAACAATGGGGTTTTACCCAAATATCAAGATAACTCAAGTAGGTAATTTTTTTTTGTGCAAAAAATAATGAACCACAACCAGATGAAGCCATATACCAAATTTCATCAGTTTATGTTCATAAGTAAGCGAGATATACAATTTTTATTTTTCTCCATAAGAATAATATTAGACAACGTACTGTGTTTAGCACTTTCAATATCTCAGTAACCAATTGACGTAGAGCAATGTTCAAAATACCAAATTGTCTGTTTTGTATGCTGAATTCAATGGTACAAATTATAATTTGATTTAAATAAAATGAGATGTGGAAACCCGAAAAAACCCATTTTTGGTGTCCAAAACCCCCCGATAACCCCCTTCGGATGGTGCGATTCATATGGTTTTCGAACTCGTTCAAATAAATGGTGCTTCACACATTTGCACTAAATTTCATTAAGATCAGACCTTTTTTACGAGAGTTATCGTGCTTACGGTCACTTATATATATAAATTGGAACGAGTGGTGTTTTTGGCATCTGGGGACCTCAAAATGAAAAGTTATCATGGTCTCGGGCTTAAGGCTTGCCATGAGACCTACGGTAATAGCTTCTTCCCCATAGGGGAAATTCGCTAAAAGAAAAATTGTATATCTCGCTTATTTATGAACATAAACTGACACAATTTGGTATATGGCTTCATCTGGTTGTGGTTTATTGTTGATTCCACAAAAAACAATTTTTCACCAATGGTTCCTGTAGCAGCAAACCTAAGTACTTGGTCCCCATGTTATTATTATGGAAAATAATTCAAATGTTATATATCGCTTATTTATGAATGTATATGGATGAAACTTGGTATGTGGCTTCGCTAAGACGAATTCTATTGATATTTGCATAAAAACCCATTATTTTGTGTACCTTGTTGCAGCAAATCTGCGTACTAATCCCCAATGTTATTTTTATAGAGAATAATTAATATATAACATTACACAACGTACTGTGTTTAGCACTTTCAATATCTCAGTAACCAATTGACGTAGGGCAATGATCAAAATACCAAATAATGTGTTTTTTTAAGCTGAATCCAATGGTGAAAACTAAAATTTGTCTTTAAAAAAAAATAAATGTGCAAATTTCTAAAAACCCATTTTAGTGGTCCAAAACCCCCCAAAATACCCCTTCGGATAGATTGATCTGTCTGGTTTTCAAACTTAAGTCATAAAGTTTGCTTTAGACATGTATACCAAATTTCATCAAAATCGTACAATTCTTACGAGAGTTATCGTGCTCATTTGTCATTCATTCCTTTGTAATATATATACAGTAGAACCTCGCTAATTCGAATTTCAGGGGAAAGACAATATATTTTGAATCATGGGAAGTTTGAAATAAAGAGGGTTTGAATTATAGAGGTCATAATAAATAAAATTTGAATTATGGAGGTCCCTGTTTTAAGTGTAGAGAGATTGAATTATAGAGGTCAAAATAAAATTCAAACTATAGAGGTCCAAGTTTATTTTTTAAAAGCTAGACAGAATAGTGTAGTTCAAACACATCTCTTGAACAAAATACTCAACAGGCGTGTTTTTTGTCCTGAATTCGAATTACAGAGGCTAACGGTAACGCAGTTCGAATTGTAGAGGTTGACTTCGAATTTTGGAGGTAACAGTTCAAATTACGGCAACAAAATTTTAATTGTAGAGGCTCGAGTATATACAAATTCAAATTTTAGAGGCTGCATTAAGCATAAAAATCACTTTGAATTATCTGGATATTATTTTTCAAATTTTAGAGGTTTTCTGAGGGGATCAGACAAACATTACTAATTATAGAGGTTTTTGAATTATCGATGTTCGAATTAGCGAGGTTCTAATGTAGTTTTGAACGAATGGCGTTTTTGGGGTCCGGGGACCTCAAAAGGAAAAGTTAACTTAGTCCCGGGCCTAGTTCTTACCATGCCGACTACGGTAATAGCTTCTACCCTATAGGGGAAATTCGCTAAAAACAAATTTGAAAATTTAAAAAATTAAATTGGTTTTATGGAGTTTCAAATCAAAACAAAAGAATCATAACAGCTGTTTATGATAAATAAGTGAACTGTCAAAGTATATAGTGAACTCGCTTTGCTCGCTGGGGGCTCCGCCCCCAGACCCCCACTTGGGGTCGCTCCAGTTGTTATTATTGGTCAATGACCCTTCAAGTATTTTTTACATAGTATACTATTTAGATTCATTATGGTTAAATCCACTCTAGATGTTTTCATTGTTCAATAGTTCTATAATTTGTTTATACTCTACCATGTGAAAGTTGCTTTGACAGTTTACTGGATATTTGTTTACAGCTGTTACGATTTCTTTTGTTTTTATTTGACACTCCATAAGCCCAATGTTAAAATATCCAATTTTCAAGATCAAAATTAGTGGTTTTAAAATTTAAAATTGTATATTTTGGCAATTTTACCGGGGGTTTCAAGGTACAAGCTACCTGCTTGCTAAATATCACGTTTCTAGTTCGTCTGGAAATGGTCTAGAATTCTTATGTCTGGTGTGTTACACATGGGGCTGTATATATATTAGACTATTATTGTAGTTTAAGTATTAACATGTGATTACCTCAAAGCAGTGACTAAAATAAGCTAAAATCATAAAATGAAGATTATATTAGAATGGCAATGTCATATCCAAAATTAATCAAAGGGACATTGAGCTATAATAACAACTGCAGTGACCTTAAATATCTCCAGAAAAGAGACAAATGAGCTAAGAAAATCTACTCATAAGTTGCGGGATGTGATGAAATATTAAGTCATCTAAACAAACTGACAGACCTTCCCCGAGCAAAGCCCGGCCTTCGGGTACTACTTCAACAACAACAACATGAGTATTACTTTGAACATTAACTCACAGATTATAAACTGCTGTTATTTACTTTGTTTAGATTTTAAACTGTATAAGCCCAATGTTAATTTTTTTAACTTTTAAAATTAGTTTTTTCTAATTACCGTATTTGATTTGTCCTGGGGATGAGACCTGTCTAGAACATATTTTAAAGTAGTTTGATGTGTTTTCAGAGAAGTACAAGTATTAATGAAATAGGCTATGATTCAATGAAATGATCATTTTTCAAGTTTTTAATTTGTTTATAGGATTGATTATACTGGTAGCCTATTTAAATTATATACTTACTCATTTTACGTTAGTTATTTTTACATTTAAAAACATGGTAGGGGGCCATACACATATATTACATAACACACTTAAGGGGTGGGAGGGGGTATGGCGTAGCGTTATGTAGGGGAGGGGTTATGTAACTCACACATATCAACCCTAAGAGCTGGCGCACTCCCACATTTATTGATAATGTTATAAAACTTTCACAATTAAAAGCTTATCTAATTGATATCTTAATCAAGGTTACAGTTAGTTAGTTCCGTCATACTATTTTACTAACAGTAAAACTAAATACCCCCGTCGCAGCAAACCTGCGTACTCAGCGAATTTCCTATGCATGAATTTATTTCTTACTACCACATAAAGCCACTTACTAAGTCTCATAAAAATACTTAAATAAATAACTGATATATAGCATTTTATTTATTCTCCATAAGAATAACATTAGGATTGAGAACGCAGGTTTGCTGTAACAAGGACGATAAAAATATGTTTTTTTTGCAATTATCAATATAACTCAACCAGGTGAAGCTACATACCAAGTTTTAATGATTTATGTTCATAATTAAGGGAGATATAAAGCTTTACGTATTCTTAATAAGAATAACATTAGGGATGAGTATGCAGGTTTGCTGCTAAGAAGGTAATCAACAAAAAATAAATTTTTTGTGCAAATATCAATATACCAGTACTAGGTGAAGCCACATACCAAGTTTCATTAATATACATTCATAAATAATCGAGATATCAGATTTTATTTATTCTCCATAAGGATAACATTGGACAACGTACTGTGTTTAGCACTTTGAATATCTCGGCAACGGTTGGACGTAGAATCATAATTTAAACACTAAAATGATTGTTTTGTAGAGCTAAACTGATTGGTACAGCAAATGTGAAGTTTACATTTAAATGAACTGAGGAAAAGCCAAAAACCTTTTTCCCATAAGATTAACATGGGGGATTTTATGAGCAGGTTTTTTTGGATTTTCTCCGCAACCACTTAACCTAGGTTAATAATTCAAAATACCATATTATTTGTTTTTTTAAGCTCTATAACATGGTCAAAACCAAAATTAAGTTTTTTAAAAATTTTAGGGTGAAAAATGCAAAAAACTGATTTTTGGAAAATTTAAAACCCCCATAAACCCCCCTTCCCGTGGTCCGATATTTCTGGTTTTCGAACTTAAAGTCATGAATGTCACTTTACACATTTGAGCCAAATTTCATCGAAATCGGACGTTTTTTACTCAAGTTATCGCATTCACGGACACATATATATATATATATATATATATATATATATATATATATATATATTGCTTGAATTGAAAATTAGGGCTACTAATATTATTATTTTTAAAAACATTACTAACGAGTACCCTTTTTTAATGTTTCAAAAAAAGGGTACTCGTTAATAATGTTTTTAAAAATAATATATATATATATATATATATATATATATATATATAAATTTGAACGAATAGTGTTTTTGGCATCTGGGGACCTCAAAACAAAAATTTATCATGGTCTCGGGCTTAAGTCTTACCATGAGACCTACGGTAATAGCTTCTTCCCTATAGGGGAAATTCGCTAAAACGAGTTCGCACGCAGCATGCTGAGGTGAGGGATGTGAATTTCCATATAAAAAACTTTTAAAACTCAAAATCAGTGTAAACACAGACATTTATTTCAATTTTTATTGAAATCTGAAAATGTTGATTTTTTTGCCTGTTCTGATGCTCCTGGTTATATTTACCTGCAACGCTGGGAATACGATTTTGCACATTATAAGGTTAGGAGAGGATCCAGTCAGGCTTGAAAGTAGTGTGAGGTTGTTGGGGATGAGAAAAGTACACCGACAAATGAATAACAGGCTTTTCTAATGCAAAACCCCCTTAAGACAACGTACTGTGTTTAGTCGATACACATTTACTTTAATAACTCCGTAAATATTTATGCTAGAATGACGAGAGAGGGCTTAAAACTTTCGCCTCAATAATTCCAATATTTTTACATGCATTAAATTTACATCCGGGGCTTTTCTAACCCTTTCTGGGCCCAAAAACTCAAAATTCAAAAGATTAATCGCCAAAAAAGGGGTTTAGAGTTTTCCTATTGTTTTGCCCAATGAACTTGTCCAACTAATTATAGAAAGAAACGTCCCTACCAAATTTGAAGTAAATCGGACCAAAAATGTGACCGCTAGAGTGCAAACATATATATACATATATATATATATACATATATATATACATATATAAGTAGGGGGCATTAGATGGGCCTGCCGCAGTAAAATCCTCAGTTATCCACTGTGGATCAATCCACCCCCCCCCCCGATAAACCTAACTTAAACCAGCGTTGCCCCCCCCCCCGGTGACGTCAGCCCCCCCCCCGACCCCCCCCCCGACGCCCCCCCCCGACGCCCCCCCCCCGGTCGCCAGCGGCACTTTTCATGATGACCTTGAACATGAGGAAAAAACTTTCGAAAATTAATAACTAGCTTATTTACCCACCGATTCCCACGGGACTTTTTCCAGAGTGTAGGCATATCCCAGAGGAAGCGAATGACGAAAGAACCCCATGTATCCGCCATCAAACAAGACCGCTATTAATTTATAACCGCGTTTTCCTTATGGGATCTCGGCTGTTTACCGACCGATTTTAATGAAACTTCACCACATGTCGGGCAGCGGCCTGAGCAAACCATCGCTGAAGGAAACCCTAAAATCCACCATCAAACAAGCCCGTTATTAATTTCTAAACGCGTTTTCCTTATGGGATCTCAGCTGTTTACCATCCGATTTTAATGTAACTTCGCCACATGTTGTATGTCGACCCGAGCAAACCATCGCTGAAGGAAACCCAAAAATCCACCATCAATCAAGCCCGTTATTAATTTTTAATCGCGTTTTCCTTATGGGATCTCGGCTGTTTGCTGACCGAACTCGATGTGACTTCACTACACGTCGTATGCCGGCTTGGTCAAACCAAACTGCGAGCGGCTCCGCGGCGTCACGTGTCGAGGCGCGTGCTAGGGCCTACGTGACTGTCCCAGCCTGTTTACTCATCAGCGGTTCCGGGAATTGGTTACCGCTTACATTACACTGCGAAGCATCTAGAAGCTTCTAGAACGTCGTGGACCGTGGCGGTGACATCACCTCCATGCCTACGTGACCGTCCGGGCCTGTTTACTCATTAGCGGTTCCGAGAACTGTTTACCGCTTTCACCGCCTACTGTATGGTACGTAGCTATGTTACTTCAGTGATTGTCATCGCTTCCTTCATTCAGTTTGTGTTTGGAGCCCAGTGTGTGTAGACGTCCTACTTCAGTGCTGTGCTAGTCCTTACCGCACCATATTCCGAGATCTGTTAAACGTAAGTATATGTAGTCTTATAAGTTGTAGTGTGGACCGCCTCAGGCCGTTTACTCATTAGCGATAATTGCCGCGATTTCGAGAAATGTTCCACCGCCTTCTACTGTACGGTACGTAGCTATGTTACTTAAGTGATTGTCATCGCTTCCTTCATTCAGTTTGTGTTTGGAGCTCAGTGTGTGTAGACGTTCTACTTCAGTGCTGTGCTAGCCTTTACTGCACCATATTCCGAGATTGTTAAACGTAAGTATATGTAGCTCTTATAAGTTGTAGTGTGGAAGTCTATTACATTCCCCTTTATAGTAAGATTCTCATTTAAGGTATGATCGTTCAGCAACTTTCAATTCATAATGTGCAAAGAGAGGTCTGGCTTGTTAATAGAAGTTGAATAATCTGTTCTTTGCTAAAACCAATTTAATAAACGAGGAAACCCGTGTACTAACATTAAATTTGCCATGGCCTTGACTCTTGTCTACCACGCATAAAGTATGTTTTATGTTACCAATGAAGTGTTCTCGTTGCGACTAATTTGTAAATGCAAGAGACTTATCATATTCGTTGTTGCAGATGAACAACCAACACCTGTGCGAGGTCTGCGGCCGAGCCTTCAGCCTGCTCGGAAACCTGAGGCGACACGTGGAGTCCGCCCACAACGCCAGACGTGACGACTGCCACGTCTGCGGTAGGCGCTTCACAAGAGGCGACAGCCTCCGCCGCCACGTCGCCACGGTTCACGGACCACACGCCGCGGCGGAGCCCCGACCGCAACGAGCGGACCATCCCTGCCGACTGTGTCCGACCACCTTCGCCAGCCTGGAGGACGTGCGCCGCCACATGCAAGCGGCTCACTCCGCGATGCCAGCAGCAGCTCCTTCCTCCTCCTCGAGCCCCGATCGCCACGTGGAGTGCGAGCGATGCGGTGGACGCTTTGACCGAGGCCTGGAACTGAGACGACACGTCCGGACCGTCCATCCTCCCACGTTCCGTTGCGCCTACTGCGACCGAGAGTTTCCCCGTCGCTTCAACCGTGACCAACACGAGTCTCACAACTGCCCTGTTGTGAGGAACCTGGCTCAAGAACCATCCGAGCTCCGCTGCGTGTACTGCGACAAGGGGTTTACTCGCCGCTTCAACCGCGACCATCACCAGTCTCACAACTGCCCTGTTGTGAGGGACCTGACCCAAGACCGACTGCCTAGGTTGTCCTCTCCTCCTCTTCCTCACAACAACCAGTCGTTGCGTCAAGGAGCCAGCGCCGAGCCCCGACCGCGCCAAGTGCCCAGCGCGGAGCCGCGACCAGGACCGAGCACCGAGCCACAGCCAGGGCCCAGCACCGAGCCCCAGCCCCGCCCAGGACCTAGCGCTGAGCCTCAGACCATCGACGACGAGATGGAGGGTGGCGACCGCCCCGTGTTCCAGCTCGTACATCGGGCCTTCCGGAGTCGCCTCCTCACCTACCGCCTGGCCCGGCCGTTAGACGCCTTGCTGACCGTCGAGGATGCGCTGACCCTGTTGTTTGACGAGGTTCTGGACTTGATGGAGAACGTCATGACCCAACATCCGAGCATCAAGGCGAACATGGTCCTGGAATGTGAGTTCTCCAACATTCACGGGGCCACCTGCCTGCGCTCCTTCAACACGAAGAACGTCCCACTGACCGAGGCCTCCGACTTGGAGGCTTTCCTCTCCGCGACGTTCGAGACGATCGTGAAGAAGAAGGAGCAGTGCGAACTGGTAGGCAGCGGCTGGACCTACCTGCGTATACGCGACTTAGAGATCCGCGTGAACCAGTATTCGCCGCTCGGAGGCAGAGCCTTTATCCAGCTGCCAAAGGCTATCGCAGATATACACGCTGTTGTCAATGTGCAAAACGCCGACGACATGTGTTTCATGTACGCCATCCTGACCAAGTTCGTCCCGCAGGAACCGAATAGAACCGCATCTTATACCTTGAACATCGTCGCCCGTTACGACTGGACCGGCATGCGTTTCCCCGTGACGCTCAAGGACATTAAGACCTTTGAGGGCAAGAACAACATCAGCGTAAACGTTTACGGGATCGAGCGGGCGATGGTGGGGAGACGCCCCGATGGGACGCCAGAGTTCAAGGACCAGGTCTACCCGCTGAAGATATGCAAGCGGGAGCGCGAATACCACAGAGACCTGCTGTACGTGACCATCGACGGGGACAGCCACTACGCGTACATCAAGGACCTGAGTCGACTGGTCCGGCCCCAGCTCACCAAACGTGAAAAAAGGATCTACATCTGTAAGCGGTGCTTCGCTTACTTCGACAATCAACCCAACAAGCTAGGGTTGACGGGTGTTCAGCGTCTGGAGGAGCACAGGCGTTACTGCTACGCCAAGGCTCCCCTTCGCCTGGACTTGCCGAAGAAGCAGCAGATCCGCTTCACCCATCCAGAGTACACTAGGCGGGAGAGGTTCAGCATCTACGCGGACTTCGAGTGTGCTCTGCAGCCTGTCACTGTTGACCCGGTGGAATCGCCACCGCCCGGCACGACGCCCCTGCAAATGCACGTCCCGTACGCCTTCGCCTACCAGATCGTGGATTCGCTCGGCCTGGAGGAGTTTGAGCCGCGGGTATACTTCGGAGCTGACGCGTCCAAGGTCTTTATGGAACGGCTCAAGATGGACGTGTTGAGCCTGTGGGAGTTCCTGTTCAGCACGAGAGCTCTGCACCCTTCTCTGACCCGGCAGGAAATGGACGAGTATCTCGCAGCGACCCGCTGCTACCTCTGCGGCAAGGAGTTCACTGAGCTGGACGTCAAGGTGCGGGACCACAACCACGCCCCGCCTTACGAGTTCCGAGGAGCGGCGCACCGCTCGTGCAATCTGCGGTACAGGGAGCAGCGGGTCATCAACTGCTACTTCCATAACCTGTCCAACTACGATGCCCACTTCGTAGTGCGGGAGCTGGCCATCGACCCCGGCGATGTGGACGTGCTGGCGCACACCGAAGAGCGTTACATCGCCTTCACCAAGCGGTTCCACTTTGGCCAGCCCGGGGACAACCCACGACAGAGCAGTTTCGCGGTGCGGTTCCTCGACACCTACAGGTTCTTGTCCATGAGCCTGGCCAGCCTGGCAGCGGGACTGCCCACCGACAAGATGCGCGAGACCAGGAAGCGGTTCCCCGACGACCGGCTGTTCGACCTGGTGCGCAGGAAGGGCGTGTTCCCCTATGACTTTGTCACATCGTACGAAACGCTGTACAGGACCAGGGAGCTGCCGCCCAAGGAGGCGTTTAGGAACACCATGACCCTGGAGGACGTCAAGGACGAGGACTACCAACACGCCCTCAACGTGTGGCGAGCCTTTGAGTGTCACCACCTCAAGGACTACGCCGACACGTACCTGCGCTGCGACATCGCTCTCCTCACCGACGTCTTCGAGCAGTTCCGTGACACCTCTTTGGCCGAGTACGGACTGGACCCCGCCCACTACTACACCCTGCCATCCTACGCTTGGGACGTCATGTTGAAGACCTGCGACGTGGAGCTGGACACGCTGCAGGATTTCGACATGTACCTCTTCGTGGAGCAAGGCATCCGAGGAGGCATCTCTCAGGCTGTCACTCGCTATGCCAAGGCCAACCACGATCGGTGCCCGGACTACCGCCCCGACGAGCCGACACGCCACCTCCTGTACCTGGATGCCAACAACCTCTACGGCTGGGCCATGTCTCAGTACCTGCCCACCGGAGACTTCCAGTGGCTCAGCCGTGAGGAGATCGACTCCTTGGACATTGACGCGCTGGATGCCGAAGCGGAACGGGGTTACATCCTCGAAGTGGACCTCCGCTACCCCGCCCACCTCCACGACCTGCACAAGGACCTCCCTTACTGCTGCGAGACCAAGCGTCCGCCAACAGGGAAATATCCCAAACTGATGACCACCCTGGACGACAAGATGCATTACGTCTGCCATTACAGGGTCTTGCAGCAGGCGCTGAACAACGGACTGGAGCTTGCGGCTGTGCACAGGGCGATCTCGTTTCACCAGTCTCGGTGGCTAGAGCCCTACATCCTCATGAACACCGAGCTGCGGAAGAAGGCCAAGACCAAGTTCGAGCAAGACTTTTTCAAGTTAATGAATAACGCGGTCTTTGGCAAAACCATCGAGAACGTCCGCAAGCGCCTGAACGTCAAGCTGGTCTGCACTCCGGAAAAGTTCTCCAAGTACGTGACCAAGTCCAATTTCCTGGACCGCACGTATTACACGGAGGACGTAGCTCTCGTGCACCTCGCCAGGGTCAACATCATCCTGGAAAAGCCCATATACGTCGGCATGTCTGTCCTGGAGCTGAGCAAGTGGCTCATGTACGAGTTTCTGCGGAAGATGAAGGACCGCTACGGTGACCGCTTAAAAGTAGACTACATGGACACTGACAGCTTCGTGTTCGACATCCTATCCCGGGACATCTACAGGGAGATGATGGAGCACTTGGACGACTTCGATACCAGCGCCTACCCGAGGTCCCACCCCTGCTACAGCCCCGACAACGCCAAGGTGATTGGCAAGTTCAAGGACGAGTGTAACGGCCGATCCTTGTTCGAGTACCTCGGCCTGCGCTCAAAGCTCTACTTCATGGACGTTGAGGACGAAGACAACGGATCCAAGGCGATCAAGCGAGCCAAGGGAGTCGCTAAGGGGGTTGTTAAAAACGTCCTAACCCCCGACGACTACAGGGAATGTCTGTTCGACGGGGTGTTGAAAACCACCGTCAACACCCGTTTCCAGTCGTACCTGCACCGTGTCTTCACCGTACAAGTAGAAAAGCTATCCTTGAGCCCGGCCGATGATAAACGCTACATCTTGGCCGATGGTATCAACACCTTACCTCGGGGGCATAAGGACATTCCACCACTGCCCGCAGCAAGAAGGCGAGGCAATCCCGAGGAGGAGGAGCGAGGCGAGCCTATGGAGGTGGACGAGGAGGAGGACATGAACGAAGAGTTCCCGGTGTAGATTTAAGTGTAAATAGAACTAGGTTAACTTTGTAAATATTTTGTAAATAGTATTCGTAAGCAAATATAGTCAAAACAGTTTAGTTTACAGCATACATCTGTGTTGTTACTACCCCTTGCATTTCCCTGACATTTACTTTCAAAAGACTCTTCTAATGCAAACCGAATTTGTAAAACTATCATGTTTTAAAAACAAAACTTTCAAAATTGTTAAAAATTCGATATTCTTTCTTAAATACTAAGGAGAAAGACAAGTGAAAACAACAGTTAATGAGAAACAAAACATTTATTGAAACACAATAAGAATATACACACAAACATATTACAATCAAGAACTCAAAAGGTATTTACACAAAAATAGTCTTAAGCGAAGATGGAGTAGAAGAGCCTGCGGACCAGTGCGTCGTTGATGGTGGGAGCGACCGGGTCGAAGAGCTGCACGTAGTCGCTGAGTGGTATACCGAGGACCGCCCGACAGTACAGGTAGGTGAGGCAGTAGTGGTCATAAACAGAAGTACCGTAGCCCTGGAGTCGATACCTGTTGTAGAGACCGCCACGTAGCTCAGTCCGGGGATTGCCACCAGGCGCTTCTCAATCTGGGTGGTGTTCATCGCGGGCGGAAGCAGTCCCCACCGATTGTGTGATACCCTCATTACTACCAGTTGCACGCTTTATCACCACCGGCTTCACTGTATGTGTCAAACCAGTGACTCTGGGGACTCCTGAATAACGGTTCACCCAAAGGTTTTCCAATCGCGTTATGATGTTCATAATCATAATGTAGATTTCATAGTCTTTATTTTCATCCAAATATAAGTTGCAACCATGTGTATACTGACCTCTATGATGTAACTGGATGTTCAAGAACACATTACCCTGATTGGCGGGATTTTGTACTGTATGTTGATAACCGGAATCGACCCAACTGACAGTCGGTGGTGAATCGTTGGAATCTTTTTCCACAAGCTCCAAGTCTCCAGGTAGTTCCGGGGGATTGACACTTCTACTGTTGGCACATATTATGGCGTTCTGGGAACCTCCCCCTTCGGTTATTTGGTTGGATGATGGTGATGCGAAGTCTCCAGATATCTCCGGAGCATTGTCACTTTCAATGTCGTTTATGCAACTGCTTTCAATACATGTGTTGACTTTCTGCAGACCTCTTCCTGCCGAGGTTTGTATGAACGATCTCGGTTGTGAGGAACGATTGTTTCTTCGCTTATTTCTAACACAGAGGTGGTGCTGACGATGATGACGACGAAGTCTATCTCGCGACGTGAATGACTCCGCGCAGTATGGACATTTCCAGGTCACCAGCTTCGATGGTGTGGCGACTGACCGTTTCAGTGATAGTGCTGGCGGTGGTTGTTCAGGACTTCGTGGAGAAAAGTACATGGTGCTGTAGCCTTCCATCGCTTCCAACTCCTTCAACAACGTCTGGACTGATTCATCCACTTCGATTGCACTAGCCATGTTTGTGTTTACTCTACAACATCACTAGACAAACTGAAGGACAGGTTTAAGTTAGGTTTGAGGATGCATGAACGTCGCGCGAAGCGATCACAATCACTGAAGTAATAAAGCTACGTACCGTACAGTAGAAGGCGGTGGACAATTCTCGAAATCGCGGCAATTATCGCTAATGAGTAAACAGCCTGGGGCGGTCACGTAGACACGGGGAGATGACGTCACCGCGGTCCATGACTACACTATTTAAGGTAGGTCAATGCGTGCGTGCGTGCGTGCGTGCAGGTTTAGGTTTAGAGACGCAGGTTTAAGTTAGGTTTGATCCCGCACCTTGAAACACAATGTAATGAGCATGCGACCTTCTAGAAGCTTCTAGAACGTCGTGGACTGCGGTGACGTCATCCCCATGCCTACGTGACCGGCCGGAGCTGTTTACTCATCAGCGGTTAGGTTTAACAATGCGTGTGTGTGCGCGTGCGTGTACGTGCGTGAGCGTGCGTGCGTGTGCATGAGCATAAGTGCGTGTGCGTGTGCGTGCGCGTGCGTGTGCGTGTTTGTCAGGTGCAAGCCTGGAGTCTGCAGACAAGTGCACGCAGGTCTAAGTTAGGTTTACAGACGCAGGTTTAAGTTAGGTTTGAGGATGCATAAACGTCGCGCGCGCGCAATTGCGTCTGTAAACCTAACTTAGACCTCGCGCGCGCGACGTTTATGCATCCTCAAACCTAACTTAAACCTGCGTCTGTAAACCTAACTTAGACCTGCGTGCACTTGTCTGCAGACTCCAGGCTTGCACCTGACAAACACGCACACGCACGCGCACGCACACGCACACGCACTTATGCTCATGCACACGCACGCACGCTCACGCACGTACACGCACGCGCACACACACGCATTGTTAAACCTAACCGCTGATGAGTAAACAGCTCCGGCCGGTCACGTAGGCATGGGGATGACGTCACCGCAGTCCACGACGTTCTAGAAGCTTCTAGAAGGTCGCATGCTCATTACATTGTGTTTCAAGGTGCGGGATCAAACCTAACTTAAACCTGCGTCTCTAAACCTAAACCTGCACGCACGCACGCACGCACGCATTGACCTACCTTAAATAGTGTAGTCATGGACCGCGGTGACGTCATCTCCCCGTGTCTACGTGACCGCCCCAGGCTGTTTACTCATTAGCGATAATTGCCGCGATTTCGAGAATTGTCCACCGCCTTCTACTGTACGGTACGTAGCTTTATTACTTCAGTGATTGTGATCGCTTCGCGCGACGTTCATGCATCCTCAAACCTAACTTAAACCTGTCCTTCAGTTTGTCTAGTGATGTTGTAGAGTAAACACAAACATGGCTAGTGCAATCGAAGTGGATGAATCAGTCCAGACGTTGTTGAAGGAGTTGGAAGCGATGGAAGGCTACAGCACCATGTACTTTTCTCCACGAAGTCCTGAACAACCACCGCCAGCACTATCACTGAAACGGTCAGTCGCCACACCATCGAAGCTGGTGACCTGGAAATGTCCATACTGCGCGGAGTCATTCACGTCGCGAGATAGACTTCGTCGTCATCATCGTCAGCACCACCTCTGTGTTAGAAATAAGCGAAGAAACAATCGTTCCTCACAACCGAGATCGTTCATACAAACCTCGGCAGGAAGAGGTCTGCAGAAAGTCAACACATGTATTGAAAGCAGTTGCATAAACGACATTGAAAGTGACAATGCTCCGGAGATATCTGGAGACTTCGCATCACCATCATCCAACCAAATAACCGAAGGGGGAGGTTCCCAGAACGCCATCATATGTGCCAACAGTAGAAGTGTCAATCCCCCGGAACTACCTGGAGACTTGGAGCTTGTGGAAAAAGATTCCAACGATTCACCACCGACTGTCAGTTGGGTCGATTCCGGTTATCAACATACAGTACAAAATCCCGCCAATCAGGGTAATGTGTTCTTGAACATCCAGTTACATCATAGAGGTCAGTATACACATGGTTGCAACTTATATTTGGATGAAAATAAAGACTATGAAATCTACATTATGATTATGAACATCATAACGCGATTGGAAAACCTTTGGGTGAACCGTTATTCAGGAGTCCCCAGAGTCACTGGTTTGACACATACAGTGAAGCCGGTGGTGATAAAGCGTGCAACTGGTAGTAATGAGGGTATCACACAATCGGTGGGGACTGCTTCCGCCCGCGATGAACACCACCCAGATTGAGAAGCGCCTGGTGGCAATCCCCGGACTGAGCTACGTGGCGGTCTCTACAACAGGTATCGACTCCAGGGCTACGGTACTTCTGTTTATGACCACTACTGCCTCACCTACCTGTACTGTCGGGCGGTCCTCGGTATACCACTCAGCGACTACGTGCAGCTCTTCGACCCGGTCGCTCCCACCATCAACGACGCACTGGTCCGCAGGCTCTTCTACTCCATCTTCGCTTAAGACTATTTTTGTGTAAATACCTTTTGAGTTCTTGATTGTAATATGTTTGTGTGTATATTCTTATTGTGTTTCAATAAATGTTTTGTTTCTCATTAACTGTTGTTTTCACTTGTCTTTCTCCTTAGTATTTAAGAAAGAATATCGAATTTTTAACAATTTTGAAAGTTTTGTTTTTAAAACATGATAGTTTTACAAATTCGGTTTGCATTAGAAGAGTCTTTTGAAAGTAACTGTCAGGGAAATGCAAGGGGTAGTAACAACACAGATGTATGCTGCAAACTAAACTGTTTTGACTATATTTGCTTACGAATACTATTTACAAAATATTTACAAAGTTAACCTAGTTCTATTTACACTTAAATCTACACCGGGAACTCTTCGTTCATGTCCTCCTCCTCGTCCACCTCCATAGGCTCGCCTCGCTCCTCCTCCTCGGGATTGCCTCGCCTTCTTGCTGCGGGCAGTGGTGGAATGTCCTTATGCCCCCGAGGTAAGGTGTTGATACCATCGGCCAAGATGTAGCGTTTATCATCGGCCGGGCTCAAGGATAGCTTTTCTACTTGTACGGTGAAGACACGGTGCAGGTACGACTGGAAACGGGTGTTGACGGTGGTTTTCAACACCCCGTCGAACAGACATTCCCTGTAGTCGTCGGGGGTTAGGACGTTTTTAACAACCCCCTTAGCGACTCCCTTGGCTCGCTTGATCGCCTTGGATCCGTTGTCTTCGTCCTCAACGTCCATGAAGTAGAGCTTTGAGCGCAGGCCGAGGTACTCGAACAAGGATCGGCCGTTACACTCGTCCTTGAACTTGCCAATCACCTTGGCGTTGTCGGGGCTGTAGCAGGGGTGGGACCTCGGGTAGGCGCTGGTATCGAAGTCGTCCAAGTGCTCCATCATCTCCCTGTAGATGTCCCGGGATAGGATGTCGAACACGAAGCTGTCAGTGTCCATGTAGTCTACTTTTAAGCGGTCACCGTAGCGGTCCTTCATCTTCCGCAGAAACTCGTACATGAGCCACTTGCTCAGCTCCAGGACAGACATGCCGACGTATATGGGCTTTTCCAGGACGATGTTGACCCTGGCGAGGTGCACGAGAGCTACGTCCTCCGTGTAATACGTGCGGTCCAGGAAATTGGACTTGGTCACGTACTTGGAGAACTTTTCCGGAGTGCAGACCAGCTTGACGTTCAGGCGCTTGCGGACGTTCTCGATGGTTTTGCCAAAGACCGCGTTATTCATTAACTTGAAAAAGTCTTGCTCGAACTTGGTCTTGGCCTTCTTCCGCAGCTCGGTGTTCATGAGGATGTAGGGCTCTAGCCACCGAGACTGGTGAAACGAGATCGCCCTGTGCACAGCCGCAAGCTCCAGTCCGTTGTTCAGCGCCTGCTGCAAGACCCTGTAATGGCAGACGTAATGCATCTTGTCGTCCAGGGTGGTCATCAGTTTGGGATATTTCCCTGTTGGCGGACGCTTGGTCTCGCAGCAGTAAGGGAGGTCCTTGTGCAGGTCGTGGAGGTGGGCGGGGTAGCGGAGGTCCACTTCGAGGATGTAACCCCGTTCCGCTTCGGCATCCAGCGCGTCAATGTCCAAGGAGTCGATCTCCTCACGGCTGAGCCACTGGAAGTCTCCGGTGGGCAGGTACTGGGACATGGCCCAGCCGTAGAGGTTGTTGGCATCCAGGTACAGGAGGTGGCGTGTCGGCTCGTCGGGGCGGTAGTCCGGGCACCGATCGTGGTTGGCCTTGGCATAGCGAGTGACAGCCTGAGAGATGCCTCCTCGGATGCCTTGCTCCACGAAGAGGTACATGTCGAAATCCTGCAGCGTGTCCAGCTCCACGTCGCAGGTCTTCAACATGACGTCCCAAGCGTAGGATGGCAGGGTGTAGTAGTGGGCGGGGTCCAGTCCGTACTCGGCCAAAGAGGTGTCACGGAACTGCTCGAAGACGTCGGTGAGGAGAGCGATGTCGCAGCGCAGGTACGTGTCGGCGTAGTCCTTGAGGTGGTGACACTCAAAGGCTCGCCACACGTTGAGGGCGTGTTGGTAGTCCTCGTCCTTGACGTCCTCCAGGGTCATGGTGTTCCTAAACGCCTCCTTGGGCGGCAGCTCCCTGGTCCTGTACAGCGTTTCGTACGATGTGACAAAGTCATAGGGGAACACGCCCTTCCTGCGCACCAGGTCGAACAGCCGGTCGTCGGGGAACCGCTTCCTGGTCTCGCGCATCTTGTCGGTGGGCAGTCCCGCTGCCAGGCTGGCCAGGCTCATGGACAAGAACCTGTAGGTGTCGAGGAACCGCACCGCGAAACTGCTCTGTCGTGGGTTGTCCCCGGGCTGGCCAAAGTGGAACCGCTTGGTGAAGGCGATGTAACGCTCTTCGGTGTGCGCCAGCACGTCCACATCGCCGGGGTCGATGGCCAGCTCCCGCACTACGAAGTGGGCATCGTAGTTGGACAGGTTATGGAAGTAGCAGTTGATGACCCGCTGCTCCCTGTACCGCAGATTGCACGAGCGGTGCGCCGCTCCTCGGAACTCGTAAGGCGGGGCGTGGTTGTGGTCCCGCACCTTGACGTCCAGCTCAGTGAACTCCTTGCCGCAGAGGTAGCAGCGGGTCGCTGCGAGATACTCGTCCATTTCCTGCCGGGTCAGAGAAGGGTGCAGAGCTCTCGTGCTGAACAGGAACTCCCACAGGCTCAACACGTCCATCTTGAGCCGTTCCATAAAGACCTTGGACGCGTCAGCTCCGAAGTATACCCGCGGCTCAAACTCCTCCAGGCCGAGCGAATCCACGATCTGGTAGGCGAAGGCGTACGGGACGTGCATTTGCAGGGGCGTCGTGCCGGGCGGTGGCGATTCCACCGGGTCAACAGTGACAGGCTGCAGAGCACACTCGAAGTCCGCGTAGATGCTGAACCTCTCCCGCCTAGTGTACTCTGGATGGGTGAAGCGGATCTGCTGCTTCTTCGGCAAGTCCAGGCGAAGGGGAGCCTTGGCGTAGCAGTAACGCCTGTGCTCCTCCAGACGCTGAACACCCGTCAACCCTAGCTTGTTGGGTTGATTGTCGAAGTAAGCGAAGCACCGCTTACAGATGTAGATCCTATTTTCACGTTTGGTGAGCTGGGGCCGGACCAGTCGACTCAGGTCCTTGATGTACGCGTAGTGGCTGTCCCCGTCGATGGTCACGTACAGCAGGTCTCTGTGGTCTTCGCGCTCCCGCTTGCATATCTTCAGCGGGTAGACCTGGTCCTTGAACTCTGGCGTCCCATCGGGGCGTCTCCCCACCATCGCCCGCTCGATCCCGTAAACGTTTACGCTGATGTTGTTCTTGCCCTCAAAGGTCTTAATGTCCTTGAGCGTCACGGGGAAACGCATGCCGGTCCAGTCGTAACGGGCGACGATGTTCAAGGTATAAGATGCGGTTCTATTCGGTTCCTGCGGGACGAACTTGGTCAGGATGGCGTACATGAAACACATGTCGTCGGCGTTTTGCACATTGACAACAGCGTGTATATCTGCGATAGCCTTTGGCAGCTGGATAAAGGCTCTGCCTCCGAGCGGCGAATACTGGTTCACGCGGATCTCTAAGTCGCGTATACGCAGGTAGGTCCAGCCGCTGCCTACCAGTTCGCACTGCTCCTTCTTCTTCACGATCGTCTCGAACGTCGCGGAGAGGAAAGCCTCCAAGTCGGAGGCCTCGGTTAGTGGGACGTTCTTCGTGTTGAAGGAGCGCAGGCAGGTGGCCCCGTGAATGTTGGAGAACTCACATTCCAGGACCATGTTCGCCTTGATGCTCGGATGTTGGGTCATGACGTTCTCCATCAAGTCCAGAACCTCGTCAAACAACAGGGTCAGCGCATCCTCGACGGTCAGCAAGGCGTCTAACGGCCGGGCCAGGCGGTAGGTGAGGAGGCGACTCCGGAAGGCCCGATGTACGAGCTGGAATACGGGGCGGTCGCCACCCTCCATCTCGTCGTCGATGGTCTGAGGCTCAGCGCTAGGTCCTGGGCGGGGCTGGGGCTCGGTGCTGGGCCCTGGCTGTGGCTCGGTGCTCGGTCCTGGTCGCGGCTCCGCGCTGGGCACTTGGCGCGGTCGGGGCTCGGCGCTGGCTCCTTGACGCAACGACTGGTTGTTGTGAGGAAGAGGAGGAGAGGACAACCTAGGCAGTCGGTCTTGGGTCAGGTCCCTCACAACAGGGCAGTTGTGAGACTGGTGATGGTCGCGGTTGAAGCGGCGAGTAAACCCCTTGTCGCAGTACACGCAGCGGAGCTCGGATGGTTCTTGAGCCAGGTTCCTCACAACAGGGCAGTTGTGAGACTCGTGTTGGTCACGGTTGAAGCGACGGGGAAACTCTCGGTCGCAGTAGGCGCAACGGAACGTGGGAGGATGGACGGTCCGGACGTGTCGTCTCAGTTCCAGGCCTCGGTCAAAGCGTCCACCGCATCGCTCGCACTCCACGTGGCGATCGGGGCTCGAGGAGGAGGAAGGAGCTGCTGCTGGCATCGCGGAGTGAGCCGCTTGCATGTGGCGGCGCACGTCCTCCAGGCTGGCGAAGGTGGTCGGACACAGTCGGCAGGGATGGTCCGCTCGTTGCGGTCGGGGCTCCGCCGCGGCGTGTGGTCCGTGAACCGTGGCGACGTGGCGGCGGAGGCTGTCGCCTCTTGTGAAGCGCCTACCGCAGACGTGGCAGTCGTCACGTCTGGCGTTGTGGGCGGACTCCACGTGTCGCCTCAGGTTTCCGAGCAGGCTGAAGGCTCGGCCGCAGACCTCGCACAGGTGTTGGTTGTTCATCTGCAACAACGAATATGATAAGTCTCTTGCATTTACAAATTAGTCGCAACGAGAACACTTCATTGGTAACATAACACATACTTTATGCGTGGTAGACAAGAGTCAAGGCCATGGCAAATTTAATGTTAGTACACGGGTTTCCTCGTTTATTAAATTGGTTTTAGCAAAGAACAGATTATTCAACTTCTATTAACAAGCCAGACCTCTCTTTGCACATTATGAATTGAAAGTTGCTGAACGATCATACCATAAATGAGAATCTTACTATAAAGGGGAATGTAATAGACTTCCACACTACAACTTATAAGAGCTACATATACTTACGTTTAACAATCTCGGAATATGGTGCAGTAAAGGCTAGCACAGCACTGAAGTAGAACGTCTACACACACTGAGCTCCAAACACAAACTGAATGAAGGAAGCGATGACAATCACTTAAGTAACATAGCTACGTACCGTACAGTAGAAGGCGGTGGAACATTTCTCGAAATCGCGGCAATTATCGCTAATGAGTAAACGGCCTGAGGCGGTCCACACTACAACTTATAAGACTACATATACTTACGTTTAACAGATCTCGGAATATGGTGCGGTAAGGACTAGCACAGCACTGAAGTAGGACGTCTACACACACTGGGCTCCAAACACAAACTGAATGAAGGAAGCGATGACAATCACTGAAGTAACATAGCTACGTACCATACAGTAGGCGGTGAAAGCGGTAAACAGTTCTCGGAACCGCTAATGAGTAAACAGGCCCGGACGGTCACGTAGGCATGGAGGTGATGTCACCGCCGCGGTCCACGACGTTCTAGAAGCTTCTAGATGCTTCGCAGTGTAATGTAAGCGGTAACCAATTCCCGGAACCGCTGATGAGTAAACAGGCTGGGACAGTCACGTAGGCCCTAGCACGCGCCTCGACACGTGACGCCGCGGAGCCGCTCGCAGTTTGGTTTGACCAAGCCGGCATACGACGTGTAGTGAAGTCACATCGAGTTCGGTCAGCAAACAGCCGAGATCCCATAAGGAAAACGCGATTAAAAATTAATAACGGGCTTGATTGATGGTGGATTTTTGGGTTTCCTTCAGCGATGGTTTGCTCGGGTCGACATACAACATGTGGCGAAGTTACATTAAAATCGGATGGTAAACAGCTGAGATCCCATAAGGAAAACGCGTTTAGAAATTAATAACGGGCTTGTTTGATGGTGGATTTTAGGGTTTCCTTCAGCGATGGTTTGCTCAGGCCGCTGCCCGACATGTGGTGAAGTTTCATTAAAATCGGTCGGTAAACAGCCGAGATCCCATAAGGAAAACGCGGTTATAAATTAATAGCGGTCTTGTTTGATGGCGGATCTATGGGGTTCTTTCGTCATTCGCTTCCTCTGAGATATGCCTACACTCTGGAAAAAGTCCCGTGGGAATCGGTGGGTAAATAAGCTAGTTATTAATTTTCGAAAGTTTTTTCCTCATGTTCAAGGTCATCATGAAAAGTGCCGCTGGCGACCGGGGGGGGGGCGTCGGGGGGGGCGTCGGGGGAGGCGTCGGGGGGGGGGCGTCGGGGGGGGGGGGTCGGGGGGGGCTGACGTCACCGGGGGGGGGCAACGCTGGTTTAAGTTAGGTTTATCGGGGGGGGGGGTGGATTGATCCACAGTGGATAACTGAGGATTTTACTGCGGCAGGCCCATCTAATGCCCCCTACTTATATATAAATATAAAATTTTGAACGTCCCCCCAAAACGTGTTCAGGGGGTCACGTTAGGAACTTCTATGGTGGTCCCGGGCTTAAGTTTCACCGTGCGGGTCATGCTAATAGTTCACTTTCCATAGGAAATTCACTAATAAATACATAGCGTATTTTGAGTAAGTTTGCTTTAAACCTATGTTTTTTGTTGTTTTAGAGCGTAAAATCATGACTTGATACAGTACTGCGCAGTGCTACCCACATCTTTAGTTTTTTAAGTTGTTTTGTGTAAGCCACAAAACAAATCACTGCCTGCGGCAATGGTTTTTTATTAAAATGGAAACTACAGCAAGGCTATCATTGACAATTCAAATTCAAGATCTTTTAAGAGGGGGTACCAGTTAATCCATGTATATTCCTAAACCCATAAGAGCAATGGTTCTTTCAAGTTCCATCCAGCCTCAATGGGTGGTCGGATGTTGTTGATTTATAGCTTTTTTCAGGAGGAAAAAAATAACAAAGCGATTTCAGTGAGCAAAGTTTCAAATTTATTTTTTATTTCTATTTTTCTATCGAATTTTAAAATGCAAATCGAAAATGTTGTCACTGAAATTGCTAGATAACCACCAGCACATCATTTTTTCTAAATTTTAAAAATATATATTCACAAATAACACAGGACGGATTTTGAAAGTATTGGCCTTATGGGGGAAGCAGTTAGAAATGCAAAAAGTTTTGAGACTTTTCCATTCTAAAAACGCCACATGCATGACCCAGAGGGGAGCGCAGAATTGGACACGTCAGGAAGTGTTGCAGCGACGACTCCAAGCAGTCCTAAAGATTTGGTGGAGTGGTACATTCATGGAGTTCATACCCCTGCCGCCACCATTACTGTACTATTAGACCACGCCCTTTGACTAAGGTTGCTCCCTCCCCATCAGTGATGCCAACAGACATATAAGAAAATTGTCGTATACTCATAAAATATGACCATTTTAAACCATAACCTTGCCATTCTTTGGACGCTTTGAACATAATTTTACGTTCTTACGTAACTAATTAAGTAATTCAAAGAGTACATTTAAATTTTTTTCATGACCTTGTAAACTGAAAAGCATTGATTGAATAAAAGTTCAACATAACTTATTGAATTATAAATGAAAAGTAAACAATAACAGTTTTATGCAGGACTAAAAACTTATGTAGCGCGCTGCGGCGGTTGGGTTACATTAGGTTACTCTAATTTTACGTCCATAACACATAATTTATAAGGGACCCATAATTTTAAACTGTATGCTGGAAGTTAGCGGACCTGCTGTTAATACGTGCAGAGTGAGAACAACCCCCCCCCCCCTCAGCTGCAGGTTGGGGGGCTGTGACAATTCTCCTGCCAAACATTTCTACTGCGCGTAGTCGTCGCTGCGACAGTTTTTGACTGAGGACTTTCCATTGTCTCACCTAGAGCATGACTTCCATTGTATTACATGTACCTAGTTGCATTAGTGATAGCACCTAGTTAATTACACTTGAAAACAGGAATGAAGTCCAGCGAGAAATGTAGGCCTAAATGAAAAATCTACTTACAGGCTTAAAGTGCTCAACTAAATCGTTTTTATGTGAGATTTAATATTTAAGAATACATTTTTAACAAATTTGGTGTGCAATACAGTCACATATCACGATAGGCTATGGCAATATGATGTGTATCGCGTCACCTTATACTGTATCATTTTAGGTGCACCGTATAATTTGAATTTAACTTATTTCCTCATATAAGGGACTTAAAAGACCCTTTATTTGAAGCGGCAAAGATAGCCTGGCTATAGTTTTCATTATAAAAAAAGCCTGAATTACTTTCTTTGAAAACTTTGTAAAACAAACTTTTTTTGATTAAAAGTCCAGCTAACTGTTTGCTGTGTGTGTGTGTGTGTGTCCGTGAGCACGATAACTCTCGTAAAAAAGATCCGATTTTAATGAAATTTGGTTTAAACGTGTAAAGCAACATTTATGACTTTAATATCGAAAACCAGCCAGATCGCTCCATTAGAAGGGGTATTTTATGGGGGTTTTGTACCCCAAAAAATGTGTTTTTTGAATTGTTTACATATAATTTTCTAAATCGTCAAATTTTAGTTTTTCCCATTGGATTCAGCTTAAAAAATACACAATTTGGTATTTTGATCATTTCCCTACGTCAATTGGTTACCGATAGATTGAAAGTGCTAAACACAGTACGTCGTCTAATGTTATTATTATGGAGGAAAAGAAAATTGTTATATCTCGCTTATTTGTGAACGTATACTGACGAAACTTGGTATACAGCTTCATCTCGTTAGGGTCTATTGATATTTGCTAAAAAAAAAATTTTTGCCAACGGCTCCCCTAGCAGCAAACCTGCGTACTCAGCCCCCATGTTATTCTTATGGAGATAAATTAAATGCTCTGTCTCCCTTAATTATGAACATAAATGAATAAAAACTGGTATACGACTTCTCCTAGGTGAGTTATATTGATATTAGCATAAAAGCCCATTTTTTGTATTCCTTGTTGCAGCACACCTGCGTACTCAGCCCCAATGTTATTCTTATGGAGTATAATTAAAATTGGATATATCGCTTATTTGTGAATATATTGTTATGAAACTTGGTAAGTGGCTTTATGTAGTATTAGGACACTTATATCTCCATTGAAAATTCGCTGAGTATGCAGGTTTGCTGCGACGTGGGTATTTAGTATGTGGTTCTAAAAATCATGGCAACCCTATAACATGCCAAACATATTACAAGCCATCTTGTAAAACTGCGTGTTTCGATCTGTAAAAATGGTGTGATCCTTTGAAATAAATAAATCCCAATCATATAAAATTAAATTAGGTATTTTCCCCCTCCGTTAACTTGTGTTCAAAATATTCAGCTCTTTTTAGCGAATTTCCCCAATAGGAAAGAAGCTATTACCGTAGTCGGCATGGTAAGACCTAGGCCCGGGACCATGATAACATGATAACACAACGTTTCAACAGTGACGCGATACCACTTCAGCCATATCGCGAAATGTGACCATATTGCACATCACTACTCCATATTCTTCTCAAGTGGCATACCTATTTGTTAAAAATGTCATCAGCATATAGGCCTATACATACTATACACCTAAAATCAGTTCAGTTAAGCCTGTAATCAGTGTTTATACTCTATTTTCATTTAATTTAGATTATAAGTGCATTAATAACAACTATCAAAAGAATATTTGTATCATTTCCGTTAATTAACCAGCACAACCTTTTTGGCTTTCCATTTATTTGCTACTGTTCACAACATATTTCTTATTACCAAAGAAAACACCAAACAATTTGTAATAGCCTGTGTCTATTTAGTTATTTTGAAGTTTTAAAAACAATTGGTACTTTGGTATTATACGGATGCCACTATTTTTGGAGGTTAATTTTTACCAGATACAAAGGATAACTACATAATTCGAAAAACGTACTTTTACTGACTTACTGTAAAAATGTTATATCATTCTGATGAGCGGTCTTTGTGTTCTGCCTCCCAAAAGCCAGCGATGTCCGCTAGGATCGTGTTGAATGCGTCGCTGCCGCTAGCAGCCACACCCGATCGCCACATGTACTCCGCAAAATATACAGCGCGGTGCGGCAGTTATGTTAGGATGGGTTATCATAAAAATACGTACGGTTTCCTCTTCATTCCGAGGTAAATCCCACACCAAAAGAACGTCACTCATTATGAAAACAAATGTAACGTAGTGCACGGCAATAAATCACTCATGACACTGACCCAGATACAGGCGGTGACAGCTGATGCGCGCGCTCCGGTCAACGACCTGACCTTGGCC
This sequence comes from Allygus modestus, assembly GCA_963675035.1. NCBI lineage: Eukaryota > Metazoa > Arthropoda > Insecta > Hemiptera > Cicadellidae > Allygus > Allygus modestus. Next base: position 272,218,684 of record OY776111.1, read on the forward strand.
TATTTGGAGTGGGTTTGGCGGCCGGAAGTATGACTCTTCAGGTATCATTCGATTTGTAACGAAACAAGGAAAGTCCTACAATCATTTTTATGATAACCCATCAGTAGTGTGGGTTTGCGGGTTTTGCGCCGGAAGTGACGTCATCCGGTCACGTGACCGGAAGTGCTGAGTCATGAAAGATGTTATCTGGGGCTGAGCCAGTGACGTAGGCGGTTTTGTGACGAAATGAGTTAAAGTTCAAAGTTCAAGGTCACGGGGAGGTAATTTTAAAAAAGTACTACCTCGCACGCGTAAAATCCGATTGTGATTCGATAGTTTTAATTCGATAAAATATCGAATGAAAATTATCGAATGAAGCAATCGAATGATACGAGTGCGAGGTAGTACTAATACAAATATTACTTTATTTTATTTACAATAATTCATATTACAAATATTACTTTATTTACAATAATTCATGTTTACAATAGTTCCCCGTTGTTGGTTGTCATCGATGTTGTTGATCCGGACGAGTTGCGGCCATCACTTTGCTTTCTGAAGAAAGACGGTAGATACTTCGATCCCTGCGCAGAGTCCATGTTGTGTTTTTGACACCTATCTGTTCTGTTAGGTGTTTGCATTTCATTGCTGTCAGGAGGAAATAATACGTGACGGCAATGAAATAGAAACATCTATCAGACCTTGAGTGAAATGATATTGTTATTTTGTGAAGAGCGTCTCGGAGAGCTCGATGTTCACCGGTCGAGAGCCGGAGGTGTACTGACTATTCGCTAGCTAGCGTTCTGGTATCAAACAAAATGGTGGGGGTAAAAGTGTAGTAGAACGAAGCAGATGGTTGGTGGGAGGTGGCAGGCGGCAGGTGGCAAGTGTGCGGCATATGGTAGTCCCCCCACTACACCAGTCCCCCCACTACACCAGTCTCCCCACCAAGTTTTACATCGCACAATAACTAGTTTACATGTGTTAGTTAGGGTTTAGCTCTTAGACTGTCAAGACCTTAGCTCCGTAACTAAAAACTTCAATAATGTTTGCGCTTCAACGCTGTATAAGTATAACAGCTACTATGATCTAAACCGGTGCATGTATTCATATGGTTCTTTTTGCGAAGCAAACAACTAGCTAAAAGTGTTTCAACCTCGATTATTCTTCGACGAAACCGCTCATTGTCCACTAAAAGTGTAGACCTTCTGTCTTCATTGTCAGGGAAGTAGAAAGTAGTGTCAAGGGGACTACTGAAGGTCACCTTCCTCATGTTCCTGTAAAACTGCGACATTTTTCAGATCCTCTAGGTAGATGTTCATCCGTCAAGAGCTGGAAGAATAATGATGGAGCGTTATCGTGTATGATAGGCACCTAACCCTCACCACAACGTTACCTTGTCCTTCAAACCATCGTTTTACGCTACAGATGCTATACTGTTGGTTAGATTTAAATTTAGATTGCACCTTCTTGTTTGTCTTGTCAAGCCGCGTAATTGAAGTACCCACATGTTATACTTTGAACTAAAAACAAAGAAGTTATTTAGGTTTGTCCTTGAAAATAGGTGTTTTTTCGCTGTTGCTGCTATACCCGTTGTCAGATCTGAATTCTGTTTGCACTAACTTGTTCGTCTGATCAATCCGCGTAATTTGAGTACCCACTTAATATACTTTAAACCGTAAATAAAGAAGTTATTTAGGTTTGTCCTTGAAAATAGTTGTTTTTTCGCTGTTGCTGCTATACCCTTGGTCGGATCTGAATTCTGTTTGCACCAACTTGTTCGTCTGATCAATCCGTTTAATTTGAGTACCCACATGACATACTTTGCACAAACTTTGTACCCCCCCCCCCTTTTTTGGGTCATGTTCAAGGACCTTGGGACTTAGAAATTTTCACAAAGTGGGCTGCACACAAACATAAGACTAACAGTCTCCTGCCTATGTACAGGCCAAGTCCCTAACTTGAAATGCTTAGGGTGGTCCTGAAAAGGACCGTTTGCGTGCTGAGGGATGGTTTGGTTAGGAATGGTTGGTCTAGGGATCGCTGCTTAATTTAAACTTTATTTTTTAAAACCCACTTTACCCTCCCATCTTGTCTCATGAAGTACAACTCCTGGGTGTCGTTTATCAGAGGGGGTGGTGGTGGACAAGTCTGCGGCAGACGCACCTCGACGTAGTGGTCGGTGTGTTGGAAGAGGAACACGTGGTCCCCGTTCCTAGCCACAAACTTGTACTCCGTCATCCGCTTCAGATTCCGGAACTCGGCCTTGGAGGTGTCGATCGGCGTCACCAAATCATTGATCCCCATCACTCTTGTCCGCTCCATCACCTCATCTACAGTTAGCGGTGGAGTTGAAGGTCGAGCTGTGGACGTAGAAGGCTGAGGCTGAGTTGAGGGTCGCTGGTGAAAATATAATGGGTGACACCGAAAATCACGTCTAAGAGCAGACTTAAAAGCTGAAGGTTTCTTAAATCCGCTTCTTCTTTCCGTCGACTTCTTCAAGGACTCCTTCAAACGTTGAAGTTTTTCGGGAGTCAGAGGAGAAGACATGGTGTTGTTGGATGGAAGGGAAAATGAATAGAGCACGTGTATACTGGTTGAGAACCAAAGCTGGAATGAGGTGCCAGACAAAGTAAAGCAGGTCGCAAAGGATAACCTCGCCCTATCAATATATAGATAGCAAAGCTGGGTACTAATTAGAACCGGTTTACATCCGGCCCCCCCCCCCCCGGCCAAGTTCAAGCCCCCCCCCCCGACGGAACCCCCCCCCCCCCCTGACGGAACCCCCCCCCCCCCTTTGGGTCAAGTTCAAGGTCAAGGTCGAGGGATAAACTTTTTAGCAGAAAGGGACAAATTCCCGACAAAATCCCGCAACGAAGTAGGGTTATCCCTTATCCCGTTTTCCCCTAAATATCCCTATTTCCCATTTTTCGGCTATATAAGCCGAGATTTCAAGCGTCTCCGCGCAGTAGCCTGCCGCCCTTTAGGATGAACGTCCCACTGGGTTGCAGTGCCTGCTGCAGCGTAGGTCTCTTGAGTGTGTGTGGGCCCAACGCGCAATTGAGAGACCATGCGCATTTGCATGTGTAGTTAAATATATTTAAGGGGATCTTGGTCAGGGGATTATTGTACTTCGGTTCGTAGTATTCTGAAGCCTACACAGTGATGAACGTCCTTGCGGTTTCAGAGTGCACGACTGTTGTAAACTGACCATATTTTGATGCTTTATAATAACATTGTAGATGGAATGTTTTGTAGTTTGCTTAACACTTAATGCTTTTATCTTCAACGTGTCCTTGACCTAGATTAGGACTTAGAAAATATTCAAGAAACATTCAATGTACACAACCACGTTTTAGCACAAAATTTATGGAAGGGGAAATTTAATATATACTGCAACAGCGTGGTAAAAATCATCATATCGCTATGGAAGCTGTAGGTGTAAACACTTGGCTTGTTCCTTCCGAGCTTGCTATTTCAGAAGCCTTTCTGTCCATCCTTACTTATGAGTTTCGAGGCATTAAATTAAAAGTAAAAATAGAGCTGAGACCGTTGCATAGAAATGATATGCATTGTATTTTGGTGGAATGGGAATCGCCCTCCGGCATTAATCTTTTCCATTTTATCAAAAGATCGTGCAAGGAGTTTTGCGTAAAACGGATAACAGTCTCCCTTGTTTAAACGTAGTACAGATTTCTTCCAAAGTAAAATAGCAAAGGTAACACCTTTGCTATTTTACAAAATATTTTAACGTGTCCTTGACCCAGTTACCGGACTTGGAGCAATTCAAAGTGTGCTATACAGCGTTAGAACAAACTACTGTCGAAGCCCCCCCCCCCCCCGATATATTCCTATAAAAGCGGGAGCAGCCCGCAGAGGGTTCGCAGTCGCAGGCCGACAGCCTAGCTAGCTGTTTGCCCGCGCTGTCCGCAATAGTATCTCTAGTATAGAGTTGGTACCACTATATATTAGAGATGCTACCTTAGCTTAAGGCATGTCTGTGTATTATTAAGCATGTTAGAATAACGCTTGTAGTTTGCTGCTAGTAAATGTAGTTAGTTTAACTGTAGTTAGTTTGGTGTTGGTTTTAAAGTGTTTTTGAAGTGTTTTTTATTTACTAATGAAATATGTACTTTTCTTTCACGCTCCCATTCAAAAAGGTATGGCACGAAAACCGACCTTATGTCTTTAAATATCTCAGGGGGGATTATGTTTCTCAAATAAACACCTTTCCTAACCCCTTACAAAAAGGTATGGCACGAAAACCGACCTTAAGTCATTACGGCGCGCAAACCGGATGACTTTACCTATCTTAACCCTTACTCACGAGAAACAGATTCAGTCAGTTTGCTTATTTTTGGTTAAATTTAAGGGGACCTTGGTCAGGTAATTATTGTACTTCGGTTCGTAAAACTCTGACGCCTACACAGTGATGAACGTCCTTGCGGTTTCAGAGTGCGCGACTGTTGTTAACTGACCATTTTGCTTATCTTGGAGGATACATCATCGGGGAAATAAACTTAAGGGGACCTTGGTCAGGTATTATTGTACTTCGGTTCGTAGTATTCTGACGCCTACACAGTGATGAACGTCCTTGCGGTTTCAGAGTGCGCGACTGTTGTTAACTGACTATATCGTTTGTGTGTTGGGTGAATAATTTTTCGGGGGAGAGGTTAGTGTTCCGTTATCAGGTTTATTTGCCTATAATTGCGAGCTTTAAGCTAGTCCTCTTCTCCTAATACAGAGCGGGGAATAGAGCAGTTTGTGGTCCAAGTGAGAATCACTTACTGCTCTATTCCCCGTTTTGGCAACATGTTCAGATGACCTTGACCCACTTCGGGACTTAGAAAATTTTCGTTTAGTAAAACATTACAACAATATTCCTTCCCTAACCTCTAAAGCCCCCCCCCCTACAACTGGGTATAAAAGGAGGGTTTTCACCAGTGGTAAAATCATTCTGCTGCTTACACATCACGAGTGCAGTTCAGTTCCCGAGATGTCTGACCGTAGGAAGCAACTTTTGCCGAGGAAGGTTGAGCACTCTTCACCTGCTCCGTCATCTGCTCCGCCAGCTCCTTCCATCCTTCGGCAGGCGTTAATATTATCATGCATTGTTCCTGAGGAGCCTGCACCACGACCGCAACCACTTCAAGAAAACCTCGTTGCTCCCCCGTCCGCTTCTTCATCTTCTTCATCTTCTTCATCGTCTTCGTCGTCTTCATCTTCTTCGGCTACTTCTCGCTCACCTTCTCCATCACCGAGGAAGGATGAGCAAACAACTGCACCATCTTTGGCTTCACCAGCTCCTTCGCTTCTTCAGCAGGCGCTGGCAAGCATTCTTCCACCTTCTACACCAGGCTCTTCAACACCATCTGCAAGTCTACATTCTTCTTCTCCTACCAAACCTTCTACACCTTCTGTAAGTGTCCTTTCCCGTCCTTCAGTGATCTGTATTAACAACGAATCTCCTTCAGAGAAATTTCAACAATTAAAAACCTTGAGAAGGCAGTCTATACTTCCTGCACCAAGATGCAGCTACAGTTTTAAAAAAGGTGCAAGGAAAGGGGAACGTTGTGCTAAGTCTTGTGTTTTAAATGAAGAAGTATGCAGATCACATTTAAAACAAAATCACAAGGGCACCGTTTCTCTTTCTACACCCCATCCAACAGTGAGACCAACCAAAATTCGAATTAATAGGCTTTGTAGAAATAAACGATACTTTTTTGTTAAATCAAAGGGCTTTGCAAAGGTGGTGGTTCAATGTGAAGGTAAATTGTACTATGTAGAGTTGCCTAGAGGCATGGACCTCCACGTCAAAGAACTTACCAAACAGAACTATTTAATTCGAAATGATACAGGTTTCAGTGTGTGGAAAACATTTAAAATAAAAAAAGATTAAAAAGTGTATTCCAAATTAAAAATAGTCTTTTCCAAATTAAAAAAAAAGTGTGGACAACCTATTTACAATTTGTAGCATATGCTGCAGAGTGTAAATAGGTTGTCCACACCTTTTTTTTTACAATGCTACAACGACCTTGACCTAAATAACGGACTTAGATATATTGCACTAAGTTAAAGATAAAACTTAAATGGAAAAAGGAGAAATATTATATTAAAGACATTATTCAACAGTAAAGAGGGGAGGGGGTAAGCGGGTATTTAAGCGAGAGATTCGGAATATAATTATTAGTTGTATCGTCATGAGCGTCAACAGCAACACATGGGGAAAGGAAATTAGCGAAGAGGAGTTGTACGCGATTGTTGAGGCTGCTGAAATGACTGAGGTTTATAAAATTAATAAGGTTGCAGAAAATGGTGCTCAGTCTCAACCGCAACAAACTACATCACCGATGCAGTCTACAACGCAACAACCAAGACCCTATCATGTTATCCTGGAGGAGTACAATGAGGCGATGAGGTACGCCTTTACTAAGTGGTGTGGTCAACCGCGTTCTCCTGAACAATGGGAGGAGCATGATGCAGACTTTCGCCTGGTTACAGACTTAGAACTTGAGCTTCAAAGAACAAAGGCTGCTCAATAGTGAGAAGAGTTATTGTTTACTTTAAAATACAGAGCGGGGAATAGATCAGTTTGCGGTCCAAGTGAGAACCACTTACTGCTCTATTCCCCGTTCTGGCAACTGGTGTAAATGACCTTGGGACTTAGAAAATATTCGTTTGATAAAAAATAATGAAAGATCTTTTTATTTCTCACAACAATATATTTTCCTAACCCCCACCACTACCTAAACTAAGTATAAAGGAGGTTCTCCATCGCTGGTAAAAATTAGTACTCTGCTGAAAATGAATGCATCCACTACTTCTATCTCTGCAGCAACTATAATAGTTAGCAGACGGGTCGAAAACATTGATCAGGTGCTTGCTGTAAGGAGATTACTGCTACGGTATCTTGATATAGAGGTTAGTTGTCAATTGTACATGTGGAGACCAACAGGTGAAGTTTATAGTAGTGAAAATGAAGCATTTGAAACAAACTACAGTAGAAAGTTATATAAAATCTTTGGTAATATGGTAAGGTTAGTCGATAAAGGATGGAACATTAATATAACATTTTATATTGTTCCAAACCTGTAATTAAAGCAAAAAAAACAAAAAAAAACGATGGGTATATAAGCCCGATGTTACAGAGACAATTATCACTTTGGTTCTGAATTGCGTCAAGAGAGCACCTACCATGGTATACCTCCACTATATTGACTCTACTGCTAAAGCGGATACTTTTATCCAGCGTGTTTACCAACTGTTAACGGAGTACCAACATGTTCAGGTCAAAGGATTGGGTATTCGTGGAACAGAAGAAGTAAAAATAGATGTAAAACCAATCCCTTTGAAGAAAAAAATTGTCCAATTATTACAAGAAGGCTACACACTGTGCCTTTATTACACAACCTCATAAACTAAATAAAACGCCAAAGGGGGGGGGGAATACAGAACGGGGAATAGATCAGTTTGAGGTTTGAATAAGAATCTCTTACTGCTCTATTCCCCGTTCTGGTAATAGGATAAGGTGACCTTGACCTACTTACAGGACTTAATCATTTGTGTTACAATAATACCTCTTCCCTATCACTTTTCCCTACCACTTGCACTTTCAACACTTACCCCCACCACCACCGAAATCATGTATAAAAGGTGGTTTCGTATTAGTGGTAAATCAGTCTGCTACTTGGAATCATGTCGCCCAGAGATAACATTTTCCCTTCTAAGAAGACTATACTAGAATTGATTAAAAATATTCCATTAAATTTAAACGAAGATGAAGATGAAGACGATTCAGAGATGGAAGGTGAACTATTTAGTGATCTTGAACTACTGAGTGAGTTTGCTAGCAGTGAACCATATCTTGGAGAGATGGAGCTGTTGGAGCTGTTGACTGACGACGACGATGTCGATAATAATGAACCGGAATTTCATCATCAGTTGCTTTGCTTGGAGGAAATGGACCTTGTTGATAGTGAAACCCCTCCAAGCAGTATTAATATCGATGATGTAGTTCTAGATCCAGTCACAAGGAACTTTTGTGTTCGTCGTCGCTTATTTAGTGATATGAGCTCATCATCATCATTATCATCGGAAGAATCTGAATAAGTTTTTGTTGTCTTCAAATAGTTTACTTTAAATACAAAGCGGGGAATAGATCAGTTTGTGGTTATAGTGAGAATCACTTACTGCTCTATTCCCCGTTTTGGTAATATCGTTGTATGACCTTGACCCATTTACATGATTAAAAAAGTGGGGTAACTTATACATTTAATGGTGGGGGAACGTCTATTTAAAGACGATGCAACAGTGTATATTTATCATATAGACATGATGAACCCACCAGGAAACTCCGTTTGCTACAGCTTTCCCCTCATCGATATCGATGATGTGATAAAACTTACATCAATAACAAAACGGTTCGAACTCGAAAGGCGACTCATAAAAGTCGACGTAATTCCACAAGATCTTCGTTCGGCAATGTTGACTATTGAATATGTTAAAGATGAATCTACAACTGAAGATCCCTATTGTTTTATGAAATTTTTAGTTGATCAAGATGCAATGTGTACAATCCAACTTCACATCCGAGTTTAAAATTTATCAAATGTTTCTGTTGGAGAAAATTGTCTTAGTTAAATACAGAGCGGGGAATAGATCAGTTTATGGTTTAATATAAAATCATTTACTGCTCTATTCCCCGTTTTGGTAAATTTGTTCAATGACCTTGACCTAAATACAGAAATTTGTAGCCTCCAGCTACAATAGTAAATATAAAATGAAAAAAAATAAAAATAAATAAAAAAAATAGTAAACTTCACGTAATACGTACCCCCATTACTTTTGCTAGGGTATAAATAGAGGGGTATTTGCAGTGTTGTTCATTATTGCCTTAACCCTTGTGGAGATCGCACCTACATTATGCATCGCTGCGATATTTGCAAGTCTTCATTTAAGGATGAATTTATTTTAATGATACATAAAGAACTGAAACATAACAAAAACCAAAATGAAGAATATGAAGAAGAAGAATTGAAAGAAATAGATCAAATGTTAGCTCAACACCAAAATTCCAGACCTAGTGTTATTCAATATGCACCATCAACATCGACTTCTACCTCTGCTATGTCTACACTTCACCGTCCTTCAACATCATCATCATCATCTGCATCGACTTCTACGCCTGTTCTGTCTACACTTCATCATCCTTCAACATCATCAGCTGCATCGACTTCTACGCATGCTCTGTCTACACTTCACCGTCCTTCAGCATCAACAGCAGTAAATGTAGAACTACATGCCCGAGCACTTCCGGGTAATGTAGTAACCCACTTCAAAATTGACAATGCAAAATTACAACTCGAAGAGTTTTTAAATAACGCAAAAGGATTGGTAAGCAACACTTTGCAAAATGAATTAAAAAGATTAAATTTTATTAAATTTGGACTATTAATGGATGCTTTATTTACAAACATTCAAAATGAAACTTCACCGAGAGGGTTTTTAACAAAAAACCGAACTATTATGTTTTCGTCAGATATTGATTCAATCGTATCTGAATGTTTTGAAGAGCTAATGACTAAAATACAAGAACATGAAGGAAGAGGCTCTGGATGGAATTTGTTAAGCATCACAGGGCTAGACTTAAGAGTACACAAACACGGCTATGGAATTCGAGGAAGTAGCTACATTCCTCTACCAACAAAGATTAGAAATACCTTATCCTGCGTCAACGTACAAAATCAAGATACTGAGTGTTTTAAATATGCTATGTTGGCCAAATATGTAACAATTCATCCGGAAAGACCAAGTCACTATTATGAAGAAGTACAACATAGATATAATTTCCAAGGGATGACTTACCCTGTTGCTATAACAGACGTTTCAAAATTTGAAAAACAAAATCCTTCAGCTTCTGTCAACCTCTTCGGATTGGATTCGACAAACAATTTGTACCCCTTGCGTATAACACCAAATGAGCGCAGAGATCATACCGATTTGTTATTAATTACTAAAGGTGATATTTCACACTTTGTGTATATCAAAAAATTTGAAAGTCTTGTTTCTAATCAATTATCTAAGCATAAAAGAAAGATGACAATTTGCAAAAGATGTTTTTGTCACGTGAACAAAGAACTAAGAAGGGGAGGGTCTGATTGGTTAGTAGAACACCAGCGGTTATGTAATGGAAACTATGAAGTAAGAATTAAATTGCCGCATCCTAGCAGAGCGCAGATAAAATTTGACAAAGTAATACAACAATACCGTGTACCTGTTGTTGTTTACGCTGATTTCGAGTCTTCTTTACATCCGCTTGAACAACAAGAAGAGGACGTTACAAGAAGAAGCAAATACCAACTTCATTCACCAAACAGTTATTGCATACTAATTAAATCCACGTTGACTGAAGACCATCTTCAAAAATATGGACTATCATCTTCTCCAAAGATTTATCGCGGTGAAGAAGCAGCCAAATACTTTGTCGATGATTTGTATGACATAGCTGCAAAGGTAGAAGAACTGTATGGAACAAAGGTACCCATGTCACCTATGGAAGAAGAAGAACTTCAACATTATGATTCAACAACAACGTGTTATTTGTGTAATAACACCTTTACACTGGATAACGTTAAAGTTCGTGACCACGATCATCTTACGGGAGCGTACAGAGGTGCAGCCTGTAACGCTTGCAACTTGAACTACAAACTACCATATTTTATCCCCGTAGTTCTGCACAATCTGAGTGGTTATGATTCGCACTTCATAATCCCCGAACTAGGAAGAGATAATGGAGCAATAGACGTTTTGGCTACTACAATGGAAAAATTTATAAGCTTTTCAAAAAAGGTGGGTAAAATTAAATTAAGGTTTGTTGATTCATTTAGATTTATGCCTTCAAGCCTCATGAAATTATCTGAAAATCTAAGAAGAACAGATTTGATAGAAACAAGCAAAATTGTACCCAATAGTAAAATGGATTTGGTTCTTCGAAAAGGAGTCTTCCCCTATGATTACATCGATGGACTGCATAGATTTGATGAAACATCACTACCTTCACCAGAACACTTCAAAAACAAACTTAATGATTCGGAAATATCACTTGAGGACTATCAACACGCACGTCGAGTATGGAACGAGTTAGATATGAAGACCTTAGGAGATTACTCGGACTTTTATGTCAAACTAGATGTAACTCTTCTTTGTGATGTAATGGAAGAATTCCGAAACACCTGTTTTGCTGCATACGGTTTGGACCCTCTACATTCGTATACTTCACCAGGATTAGCTTGGCAAGCCATGTTAAAAGAAACAAAATGCAAACTCCAACTTTTAACAGACATTGACATGGTTTTAATGGTTGAAGCTGGAGTAAGAGGCGGATTGACCCAAAGTGTTACCAGACATGTCAAAGCCAACAACAAATACCTACCCGATTACGATGAAACCAAACCGTCAACCTATTTAGGATATTTCGATGCAAATAACCTGTACGGATGGGCAATGTCAAACCCACTTCCTTTTGATAACTTTAAATGGATTAATCCCGACTCTATTGGCGATATTTTACAAATTCCGAAACATGGTGACACTGGATATATTTTGGATTGCGATTTTGAATACCCAGAAAATTTACATGATCTTCATTATGACCTTCCACTTCTTGCTAAAACAGAAATTTCACCAATTGGAAAACACCCCAAATTAATGATGACATTAAATAATAAACAACGCTACGTGGCTCACTTTTGGGTGGTTCAACAAGCTATCGAATTAGGACTACGTCTAACAAAAATTAATAGAGTTTTGGAATTTTCTCAATCATGCTGGTTGAAACCCTACATTGATTCAAATACCATCAGAAGAGCAGCAGCTACATCAGACTTTCAAAAAGATTTCTTTAAATTAATGAATAATGCGATATTTGGAAAAACATTGGAAAACAAAAGAAGACACAAAAATGTTAAACTTGTTACCGACGCAAAAAAATTACAGAAACTAGTACAGCAGCCAAATTTTAGAACATCTATAATTATTAATGAAAAACTTGTAGCAGTGTCCATGAAGAAGACGAGTGTGAAGATGGATCGTCCTTTGTATATAGGCATGTCAATCTTGGACATCTCAAAAACACACATGTACGATTTTCACTACAACAAAATGGTGGCGTTCTACGGAAGAGAAAATATATCTATTACATATATGGACACTGACGCTTTTATATATCGCATAGTAACATTGGACATGTATAAAGATTTACGTACATTTATTTACAAGAACGACTTTGATTTCTCCGATTATCCAAAAGATCATCCAAACTACGACAATGACAGACACAAAAAAGTACTAGGCAAATTCAAGGATGAGGCTAATGGTGTTCTGCTTGAAGAGATTGTTGCACTGATGTCTAAACTATATTCTTTGAAACTCTATAATGAAAAAGAAGAAGAAGAAAAGAAGAATAGCTATATTAAGAAAGCTAAAGGTGTAAAGAGTTTATATTTAAAGAAGAAAGTGCATTTTGAACACTACAAGCAATGCTTATTTGAGGATAACATCATTACAGCTAAATTCAACACCATCAGAAGTTTTAACCATCAGCTGTACAGCGTGACTGAAGTTAAAAAGGCGCTATCCTGTAATGACGACAAAAGACAAACCCTTCCAGACAACATCCACACTTTACCATTCGGTCACTATTCCCTCAACCCTATTGACTAATAACCCTTTCATCGTCCTAGATCCTCTATCCTTTTCCTTTCCGTAAAAAAAGGGGAAACACAGCAATGTTAAGCTGTGTTTCCCCTTTTTTTACACAAGTTTTGAATGACCTTGAACTATATGTATATATATATATATAAGCAGATTTATACAAAAGAATATTTAATACCATATCAGCTGCCTTCGTGAAACCATCATGTCAGACCTGAAGGAGAAGATTATTAATGAACTACACAAACCTGCAAGAATAAAGTTTCCAAGAAGAAATACTGTTATAAAAGGGATAAATGATCTATATCAAGCGGATTTAATTGAAATGCGACCGCATAGCAGAATAAACAAAGGATTTAAATATATACTCACAATTATTAATTGTTTTACAAAAGTTGCAGACGCTTTGCCTCTAAAGGACAAGACTGGTAAAAGCGTAACAGAAGCCATGGAAATAGCCATAAAAAGAGATAAAAACAAAATTAAACATTTACAAACTGATGATGGAACAGAATACTTTAATACAAACTTTGCACAGTTAATGAATAAATATAAAATAAATCATTATTCTACAAATTCAGAGAAAAAAGCTGCTATTGTAGAAAGATTTAATAGAACCTTAAAAGGAGCACTGTATAAACAACTTTCAAAAAGAGGTTCTTACGTATGGTATGATGTTTTACCACAATTAATAAATGATTATAACAACAGGTTTCATAGAACTATTGGTATGAAACCTAACAAAGTAAATAGAAGAAATGCAAAAGATGTATTAAAACGCATAAAGAAAAATACAAAGCCTAAAGTAGAAAAAATGCAGCCAAGAAAATTTAATGTAAGTGATAAAGTACGGATTAGTAAATATAAGGGAGTGTTTACCAAAAAATACCTTCCCAATTGGACGAATGAAGTTTTTACAGTGTATAAAGTGCAACCGACTGTACCTGAAACGTATATCCTAAAAGATAACAAAGGAGATTTGTTGCAAGGTGCATTTTATGGACATGAAATGTTAAAGTCAACAGTAGGTGATGTATATCTTGTTGAAAAAGTGTTACAAAGAAAAAAGGACGCAGTTAAAGTGCGGTGGTTAGGGTTTAACAAAACTGAGGATTCATGGATACCTATAAAGGACTTGGTTTAATACAAGCAACTCATTTCATCGTTAACCTTTGAGCAGGATGGAGATTATTCACCATAAAGATCGATTCAATATTAATAACATAGATGATTTAACTGTGGATAACGTTAAAATCAACAATGGTAAACACGGTAGTTTACTTCCAAACACTGTTCAATGTATAGTAAGTGGCCCCTCAAACTGTGGAAAGACCAATGTTGTCTTTAATTTGATCACTAATCCGCAGGGATTAAGGTTTAGTAACCTATATATTTTTTCAAAGTCTCTACATCAACCAAAGTATCAATTGCTGGATAAAATCCTATCTGATGTGTCTGATGTTAATTTTTACAAATTTAACGCTAGTGATAGCATTATGCAACCAAACGAAGCGAAACCGTATTCTGTATTTATATTTGACGATGTATCTTGTGAAAATCAGGATACTATTAGAAACTACTTTGCCATGGGAAGACATAATAACATCGACAGCATATATATAGGACAAACTTATAGCAAAATCCCAAAACAACTTATCAGAGATAATGCAAATATTCTAATTGCATTCAAACAAGATGATACTAACCTAAAACATATATATAACGATCATGTGAATGCGGATATGCCATTTGAAAAGTTTAAAGAGCTTTGCGGAAAAGCATGGGCGGAAAAGTATGGATTTTTGGTTATTATGAAAGATCAAGCTATAAAAGATGGTCGTTATAGAATAGGTTTTGATAAATTCGTTTTAATACACTGATTAGCGGTATTACTGTACAAGTCGTCAAGGTGTGAAGATGGTTAACCAGGAAAAGCTATTAAAGGAAATAAAATCACTTAGTGATTCTATTAGACAAAAAAACCGAGCTTTAAAATCAGGTATAAATGAAAGAGAGCAATTTTTAGAAACAACATTCAAACCTGTTACTGAACCTTTAAAGCGATTAGCACAAAATATGGAAAGACCTTCATTTCGCTTCGAAGGAGACAAAATGCTACCAATTTCCAAATATGAAGAAGAATTTCAGAATGATGAAAGTTCTGACCAGTTACAAACATCTGAAGAAAGCGACGAGTATGAAGAAAGCGGAGATATAGGAGATTTAAGGGAAAAGAACATTGCAGGAGATACAAGTACAGAAGATACAAGTGCGGAAGATACAAGAGCAGAAGAAGAGGATATCAACCCATCCAACTTAAGCAAATTAGGCACAGATATTATGTTTAAAGGAACACTTGGAAGAAAATATACATTAAAAATGTTACATGGCACTCATGCTAATCGAAATTATCATACATATGGAGCTAGAATAGAGGATAAAGGATTAATGATTGGAGATAGAAAGTTAGATATAAACGAAAATGATGATATAGTTATTGGTGATAAGAAATATAAAGGTACAACAGGTTTGTTTGAACTCATCTTTAAAAATAATCCTGGTAAATTTACTAAAAAGGATTTACAATTGTTTAAAAATATACTAGAGTATACAAATGCACATAGAAAAAAATATTCCAAAGAACTACCTATTCATAGAAACAGGTCAATAAAATACACAAACATTATATCTAGTCTTTTCCCCTCGAAATCAAATAAAGCTCCAATTAAAAGAAGAGCTTTATCTTCTGCTGAATTAAATGTTTTGCATAAAAAAAGAAAAACAACTGATCCTACTACATCTGGAAGGGGATTATTAAAAAATTTGTATAAAACCAATATAATATATTACAACGATATAAATAAGTTAGTTGATCGAATGAGGTTATTACATGAAGCTATGGAAGCCGGGCACACTGGTTTAGAAAACGAATGGGTAGCTTTGGTTGATGAACTGCGAAAACGAGAAATAATTGTTCAGTAGACGTATATATATATATATATATATAGTAAGAACCTAAACGATAGCGATTCAGTTACATCATGAGTGTGGACAAGTTTGGACGGTATTCCGAGTTTGGAGTAAAATCTGGATATAGTGAAAAAAGAGCTGGGTTTCCGTTAACACCTGATGGTAATTATAATTTTGAAGGAAAAGTAATTCAAAATGTTGGTGATCCGCTTTTGTCTTCTGATGCGGTTACGGTACAATACATGGATAAAAGAACCCCGATTGTACACGAAGACCATTGGGGATTTTCCGGTAAAAGGTTAAGCAATATAAAACATCCCATTTATGATGGTGAAGCAGTAAATTTAGCGACTTTAAAATTGTTAACGATTTACAAAAAGAATGAAACTGATACAAGCTATGATGTAAAAAAATTAAAATTGTCAAATGTAGGTGATTGTGAGCAGGATGGAGACGCTGTAAATAAGAAAATATTTGATATAGTACACAAGAAATGGACTACAGAATATGAAAAACATATGGAAAGGTTTGGTGCAGCTTTATTTAATTATATCCATCGGGCTTCAGGAAGAGCTGTAGCTTCAGATGTTGACAGCCACAATTATTTAGACTGGAAAAAGATACACAATCCAGAAAAACCTAATCAATTAGATAAACCGTCTGAGCCTTCTAAAGTCAAGACATTAGGAAAGGGGGATAAAGTGAATGTGATTAATGAACCAACAGAAAACGATGAAGATTATATAAGAGAAAAAAGAATTTAAATACCCATGATAAGGGATAAAGCATCTACATTTAATTAATTAATCCATTTCTATATAATAAATGGATTTTAAACAGTATATATAATACAAGAAGCCAAGACTAATATTACATTCATTGTAAAACATTTATAGAGTGCACCTACTGATTGTAAGTTTGGCTATAAATAGTCATGCCGAGGGCTAAACGCATCAGTCATAATCGAGAGAGATTACAGAGAGGAAGGGGAATAGCATCAACAGCATTTTCTCTATTAAGTAAACCGGTTGGAGCTATAGTTAACAAGGCGATTGATTTATTACCTGTGGAATTACATTTACCTGGAGGATATCAATATTGTGGTCCTGGAACCAAATTAGAGAAACGGCTTGCTAGAGGAGATCCTGGAATAAATAAGCTTGATCAGGCTTGTAAACAGCACGATATAGCGTATTCCAAATTTGGTGATACAAAAAATAGATCAATAGCAGATAGAGCACTTTCTGAGAAAGCTTGGCAAAGAGTAAAATCTAGTGACGCGAGTATTGGTGAAAAAGCAGCGTCTTTAGCAGTAACAGCAGCAATGAAAGCAAAAACTACGTTTGGAGGAGGAGGAAAGAGAAGAAGGCGTGGGAAAAGACCCGCTAAGAAACAAGGAGGTAATATCAGAAGAAAACGTCAATCTACTAGTGGTAAAGGTAAAAAGAAACCAACAATATGGTCAATGATAAAAAAGGGAGGAGGACTATACCTAAGACCGTATCGTGTGTATTAAATAAGAAAGAGCAATTAATAATTAAAAACAAAGAATTAACCAATGAAGAACTGATTACATATGCTTCTTGTTTGAAAATCCCATTTTTTAGAGGAGTATTTATGAAAGATGAATTACCGGTTAAAATGTGGAAAAATGAGACTGGTATAGTAAATTTGGATAATAGTGAAGGATTAGGCACTCATTGGGTGTGTTACAAGAAACTTGGTGAAACGATTTATTATTTCGACAGTTTTGGAAACCTTCCACCACCGAAAGAACTTCAACAATACTTTCGTGCGGCGGAAAATGTTTTTTACAATTATACAAGAAAACAACCTGATGATACATCCATTTGCGGTCATTTATGTTTAGACTTTTTAGCTAAAAGTGTTAGTCAACTTTAAGATGTCTTCGTATACAGTGTCATTAACCGGTAACTCGTGTACTTTGCGCAGTATTCTGTTTCCAGCGCTACGTTTGCAAAAAGGAAGACTATGGGAAGCCGCATTATTGGATTTAACAACATATAACTCTATTCCAAACGTTAGTGAAGGAATTAATAACAAAATACATTATTACAAGACAAAAGATAATAAAGGAAAATATTCAGCTTTGGAAGAATTCAGTTTACCAACAGGAGCTTATGAAATTGATAATATAAATGAAGTTATACAAAAACATATGGGAAAAGAAAATATAACGATAAAAGGCAATAACAATACAATGAAAGCCGAAATTACTTCTAAGTATTATATTGATTTTGGTCAAGAACGTTCAATTGGTAGTTTATTAGGGTTTTCTAAGGAAACAAAGGTATTAGAACCTAATACAACTCATTCTGGGAATAGAACTGTGACGATCATCAAAGTAAACAGCATAGACATTACATGTAACATTATACAAGGATCCTACAGAGATGGAGAAAATCGGCATATATTACACACATTCTACCCATCAGTCGCACCGGGTTTCAAGATAGTAGAAAAGCCTCAAAACCTTGTGTACCTACCGTTAAACACCAGTTTCATTTCAGACATCGTGCTGAACATAGTGGATCAAGACGGAAACCTTATTGACTTTCGAGGAGAAGCTATTACTGTAAGAATACATATAAAATCATCCGCTTAGATAATGGGGTTATCATTTAAAAAGAGAGAGCCAACCAGCAAAGAGGTCAGTAGCTCATCAGCTGTAGAAGGATTAACAAGTGACAACATTCGTTTTCTAGAAGAAATTGGATTAAAGGTCATTAACAATGGATATACTGGATATAGCGCAGGGCCCAACATTCGACGAGACCTTATGGGAAAAGGAATATCACACGCACAACCCTTACGCTTCGTCCAAATTAAACAATAACGATGAAATTAGGATTCCTATACAACAACAAGACATTTATACTCTTCCATGCGAAAGTTATTTATATATTGAAGGAAAAGTAACAAAAGCTGACGGTACTGTTGGAACCACTGTTCCGTTCATAAATAATCCTATGGCATTTTTGTTTGACGAGATTAGATATGAAATTTCAGGAGTTACAGTCGATTCAACAAAAAAGGTTGGAATTTCCAGTACCTTAAAAGGATTAGCGTCTTTAACACCAAATGAGAAGAATCTGTTAGCTGTTGCAGGATGGGTTGCACCAGACAAAAGTATAATTACTCCTGACGCTTCGGGAAACTTTGATTTTTACGTACCTTTAAGATTACTTTTAGGATTTGCTGAAGATTACAGAAGAATAATAATAAATGTAAAACAAGAACTAGTTTTATTAAGGTCATCAAACGATAATGATATTATTAAAGCATCTGCTGGAACAACTGAAGCCAATTTAGACTGGAAACTAACATTAGACAAGATTGTTTGGAGAGTACCACATGTGCGACTAAATGATGAACACAGGATTACATTATTAAGAAAGTTAAAATCAGATCGAGACATTGTAATGCCATTCAGAAGCTGGGAGTTTCATGAATACCCCGTTTTACCTTCAACACAACGGCATACATGGACTGTAAAAACTTCTACTCATTTGGAAAAAGCGAGATATGTAATCTTTGGATTACAAACAAAGAAAAAAAGTATATTAACTGAAAATGCTGGTGAATTTGACCATTGTAAATTAACAAACTGTAAAGTGTTCCTGAATTCACAATTCTTTCCCTACGACAACTTTAATATCTCTTTTGATAAAAAAAGGTACAGTGTTTTATACGATATGTACGCTAGGTTCCAAAATTCATATTACGGTAAAACAAACACACCTCTACTATCTCCCGTACAGTTTGAATCGAAAGCTCCGATTGTTGTAATTGATTGCTCCAAACAAAACGAATCTGTAAAATCGTCTAGTGTTGATATAAAAATAGAAATGGAATTTCAAGAAAACGTACCTGCAAATACATCTGCGTATTGTTTAATTTTGCACGATAAAATTGTTACATACACACCGTTGACTGGTATCGTAAAGACGGTATTGTAAAACGTTGTACCACCACCGGCACCGCCACTGTCGCTAACCTATAAATAGCGGAGCAACAATGCAGGTCTTCAGTTGATCGTCTATCATCGCATGGGCAACATCTTCTACAAAATGAGTTCTCCATCTGTTGTACAAGGTGATGCAGAGGTAGCACCGTTATTGGAACGTGATAATACTAGTGAAGAAAAAATCATCAAGGAAATAACTGCATTTTTAAAGTTTGGTAAAAGAGATAGAGAGGAGGAAAGTAATGCAGACCCATCAAAGGTAGTACCAAAGAGGAAGAAGAAAGTTGAAGAAAATATTCCTCCTCACATTTTAACTGAAGTTTGTTTGCGAATCTTTTACCCCATCTCAGCATGCATCAGTAAAAGTGTATCAGTTGGATTGATGAAGTCATTGGATTATTCCCCTACAGTAATACTACACCATGGAACAAAAAAGGTTTTATTTTCGCAAAATGCTTGGGAGTCATTTTTGAAACATGTACATTTAATAGAATGTTATTTAACTAACAGTTTGTGTGGAAGGAAAACACATATTCGACTTTTGGATTGTGACAATGAAATCGATATTGTTAAACATCGTGGACAACTACAAGTGCGAATTAGAGACTTGACTCAACATGAAAATAAGATTCTACTGTCACATGAAGAATTCTACGTTTTAAACTACGCAACAGAACCTATTACAAGGTACATGAGACAGTTGGTATTTGCAAGCGCTATTATTAAAGAATATTTGGTCGATACCTTGGAAAAACAACCTGATAGCACCATCGTGTACGGACCTGTGGATACATCTATTTTTAATAGAATACCTCATGAAGTTTGCATGTGGAGAAAGTTAAAGGATTTTGAACCACTTGTAGAAATCGCTACAGAAGCTACAGAAGAAACAACACAGGAAGAAGAAACGGAGAAACAAGAAGAAGAAGAAAACGAAACACAAGAAGAAGAAGTTAAAAAAGACTAAAGTTTGACTTAGTAAAGAAGAACACACGTGGGGTAGGCCTATTGGGGACGGTGCCCACGTTAAATATACACCAACGCGCCTGCAACTGTACGGCCTGGTATTTAACCTACCGTGGTGTGGAAAACAGTTTAGTTGATCGCTAGGTGCCATGATGAGCGGAGGGGATGAAGAAGTGAGTGTAAAGCCTTGTGTAATAGAATTTCAAGCATTTCGAAATAATGATGATAGGTTTATTATCAAGGAATTAGTAATTTTAGACTTGCTTACATTTGTAGCCTACCCATTCACGTTTGATGCTCCTTTTTCTTTTAACAAACTTAACACCAAAGCAAAAAGTACAAACAAATGGATAACAAACTACTTTCATCACATACATTGGTATGAAGGATTTATAAGCTACAGTAATCTGCACAGTATTATGTTTAACTTTTGCAAACAATATTCACATATATACACAAGAGGATTAGAAAAAAAGAACTGGATACAAAAGTACACGCACGGTGATGTTTTCGATATAACTATCAGTAAGGACTTTAACATTAATCTCGGTAATATTTGTGTCGCTGCAAAAGATCTTAAACACGGCCAAACAAACTGTGCATTGTACAACGCGTATCGTTTGGCTGCTTACTTGAAACAAACGCAGGAATGTGGTGGGGGTAGCGGAGAACAGAAATGTGGTGGGGGTAGCGGGGCCTATAAATACGAGGAGACAGCACCGCTCCAGCACGAGTATTATTCGAGACTCCGAAGAGACAACATCACAGAAGACACCACTGACGAAGATGACATCACAACAGTTTCTACAAACACTGGTTGATCAATTCAACACTCATTCAAAATCCGACCTTCTGCTAACTAAAAAGTGTTCAGAACTAAAAGAACAAAAACACTACATTATTCATAACATCAAGAAAGTGGAAACCACACATGGAGAAGCAATTCTAGTTTCATTGAGCGAAGGACCTTTCTCTCCAGGAGATGAGCCGAAGTTTCAAGTATTTCTTCCAAAACGATTTGTTCAACTGCTACAAAATGAAGATTTGCGAGATATTCAACCGGGGACGTTGTATTTGGTATCACACGGTGTAAGCGGCAACAACTCGACGGAACTCACTCTGCACATCACGCATCCTTGTACATAATGTCTCTGTTTGTATTTTATTGTTTGTATTTCTAGTTATCAATGTTAAACTTAAGTTTATTGTATTGTAAGATGTTTGTTTAATAAAGAAAATAAAAAAAAAAATAAATAAAATTAAAAAAAAAAAAAAAAACAGCAACACAGCAGTATATTATTTTATATACTGCTGTGTTGCTTTTTTTTAAAATTCAAATGGATGACCTTGAACTTTCATTCAGGGTTAACTTATGAAGAGGTATAAAAGAGAGGGAGCAGTGAAGTTAGTCTCAGTCTTGTCTAACACACGCTGCAGCTAACATGTCGGTGTCACCTATGAACAATTTATTTTTCGATAACAATTTGAAGACATATTGTTGCGAGTTACAATGTTTTAAAATACCAGGCGATCAAGTTGACGGGAAAGCTTGTCGTAAGTGCAAGTGTTTCAGCTATTGCATATGTAGATGTAAAACGTATCAAATGAACCGACAAGATAAACTACAAGAATTACGCCGAAGGATTGCATTACTGTGGCGGCGAATGTAGTAGCAACCAGCTGCCACCTGCCGCCTGCCATCTGCTGTCCGCCATCTTCTCCGCCCCACCATTTTGTTTGATACCAGAACGCTAGCTAGCGAATAGTCAGTACACCTCCGGCTCTCGACTGGTGAACATCGAGTGCTCTTCACAAACGTAAAACATTGTATTAAAATGTCCATTAAAATTAGGTGTATTCATTATGACTCTATTCATCTGGCGACTTTCCAAGACCTCGAGGTTTTTAATGAAGAGTTAAGACTTCTCATTGCGTCCGGTTACGATTTATCTTTGGAACTTTACGCATCAAAAAACAACATGGACTCTGCGCAGGAATCGAAGTATATACCGTCTTTCTTCAGAAAGCGAAGTGATGGCCGCAACTCGTCCGGATCAACAACATCGATGACAACCAACAACGGGGAACTATTGTAAACATGAATTATTGTAAACATAACTTATTGTAAATAAAAATAAAGTAATATTTGTATTAGTACTACCTCGCACTCGTATCATTCGATTGCTTCATTCGATAATTTTCATTCGATATTTTATCGAATTAAAACTATCGAATCACAATCGGATTTTACGCGTGCGAGGTAGTACTTTTTTAAAATTACCTCCCCGTGACCTTGAACTTTGAACTTTAACTCATTTCGTCACAAAACCGCCTACGTCACTGGCTCAGCCCCAGATAACATCTTTCATGACTCAGCACTTCCGGTCACGTGACCGGATGACGTCACTTCCGGCGCAAAACCCGCAAACCCACACTACTCCCATCCTAACATAACTGCCGCAGCGCGCTGTATAAGGGTGGCATCCGTATAATACCAAAGTACCACAAAATGATTTATTTACAAAACATAAAACTACAAAACGTAACAAATTAAAAAGGTTTCCAGGATACAGCTTTCTGATATACCGTACCGAGAATACATATTTAAGTATTAATAGAATCAATGTTTCTTATCTGGACAAATTTCAAGACAAAATCGTTCACATCTTTGAGACTGAACACAACCGAAACCAAAACCAAATAACCTAAATAATAGCTAAACCGTAACGAACAATTTCATTCAGTTTTTTATATTATCGCTTCATATCATTCATTCATCATTTATGAAAGTGTAGGTACCCAAAAGGAAAGTTTCTGATAAACACTAACCTTATTTGTGAATTCTACAGTAAAAAATCTTTCAGAAAAAATAAAACAGGCTACGTATAAGTTATTGGTCCTATACTTTCTATTTCAACCAATTATGAATAAGTATGCAACAGTTCAGGATAAGATAACGAAGTTTAAATAATTATAGAGCTCTTGTTAAAAAAGTGAAGCCTCATTGGAGGACATTTTTGTAAACAAAACATCTAGCCAAAGAGTAATAAAGACTAACATAAGTTGTGAAGAGGGTATTTAATTGGTTAACTTATTTGTTGCCATGGAGACCGGAGGTTATAAAGGGTCAAAATGGCGGTCAGCATGTAAGCAGAGTTTTTTATCCCAGACGAGACCTCTATAGACATCCTCGTTGGATAAGATAGGATTTGTTATTTCAAAATAACGTAACATAACCTAACCTAACTGCCGCAGCACGCTGTACAAGATGGGTCGTAAAAAACAAACGATACCATTTCACCATTGGAGGTCAGTCTTACCACTCTTGGAAAAAAATCAATGAGATATAAAATATAGACAAAATAGCTAGGATACACTGAAAAATACCTGAAACTCATTCTGATGTAATATAAAAATAAAATTACGCCCCTGTATAGTCCCGACACAGACTTGCTAGCTACGTTGAGAAATATAATCGCTATTGGCT
Source organism: Allygus modestus (assembly GCA_963675035.1). Classification (NCBI taxonomy): domain Eukaryota; kingdom Metazoa; phylum Arthropoda; class Insecta; order Hemiptera; family Cicadellidae; genus Allygus; species Allygus modestus. The sequence continues at coordinate 272,242,785 of OY776111.1, forward strand.
AAATACAACGGCTAATTCATGTACTTAAAAACTTGCAGTTAAATTAAAACATGTCAATATTAGCAAAATGTGTACGTACCACTAACTGTTTGTACATTGTCTTCAGTTGTTCAATTGATAAGTTAATCATCAAAAGTCCACATTTCTGATCCCATTCATGGCCATGACACCTCTAGCTTCCACATACAAAAACCCTCAAGTGCGAGGCCTTCATAGGCGCAAGGCCCTTGTGTGGGTGCACCTGTCGCGCCGCCCTAAGGACGGCACTGGGTGCTTATCACATTAAGTAGAGATACCTTGGGTTAGGTAAGGTTTATATGACGGTTTGGTCTGTTGGATTCATTTAAGTATGTTTGGCCATTCAAAGTAGGCCTACAGTTTGCCTCAGCAAACTTAATTTTCTCACGAAAAGTAAATGGACATTTAGTAACTCACGAATATAAATATAAGCTAGGCCTATCAGTAGTGGGGGTTTGCCAGTTTTGGCTCACTTGATTTATGGCTTCCGGTCACGTGACCGGAAGCGCTGAGTCATTAAATACGTCATCTGAGGCTGAGCCAGTGACGTAGGCGGTTTTGTGACGTAATGAGTGAAAGGTTAAAGTTCAAGGTCACGGGGAGGTAATTTTAAAAAAGTACTACCTCGCACGCGTAAAATCCGATTGTGATTCGATAGTTAATCGATAATAAATATCGAATGAAACAATCGAATGAAGCAATCGAATGATACGAGTGCGAGGTAGTACTATTTCATTTATTACTTTATTTTTTTACTTTTCTTTTTATTTACAATAAGTTATGTTTACAATAATTTATGTTTACAATAGTTCCCCGTTGTTCGTTGTCATCGATGTTGTTGATCCGGACGAGTTGCGGCCATCACTTCGCTTTCTGATGAAAGACGGTAGATACTTCGATTCCTGCGCAGAGTCCATGTTGTTTTTTGATGCGTAAAGTTCCAAAGATAAATCGTAACCGGACGCAATGAGAAGTCTTAACTCTTCATTAAAAACCTCGAGGTCTTGGAAAGTCGCCAGATGAATAGAGTCATAATGAATACACCTAATTTTGATGGACATTTTAACAGAGAGCTCGAAGTACACTGGTCAAGAGCCGGAGGTGTACTGACTATTCGCTAGCTAGCGTTTTGGTATCAAACAAAATGGTGGGGGTAAAAGTGTGGTGGGGCGGAGCAGATGGCGGACGGCAGATGGCAGGCGGCAGGTGGCAGCTGGTGCGAGGCAGATGGTTGCTACTACATCCACCATCATTAGTCAAACCCTATTAGGGATGACATTATTGCTTCTGCATCAGAAGATATTGTGCTAGAAACTTCATGTACTTGTATTTCATCATTTGTATTGTCAGCTTGCTCAATATTAAAAGAAGAACATGTGGAAGAAACAGTAGTGCCTTGTATTTGCGAATCCATGTGAACTATGCAAGAGCCGCAGGTATACTGAAGTGATACAAGCATGTAGGATAGGCACTCGCCTTTACCCCCCACCACACCAGTTTCCCCCACCAATTTTTCACATCGCACAATAACTACGGGACATGCATTAGTTAGGGTCTAGCTCTGACTCTGTGAGGATCGGAGCTCCGTAACTGAAAACATTAACAATTCTTGCTCGACACTGTTTTTACGCAATCATAACAGTCACTGTGATCTAATTTATTGCATGTACTCATATGATGCATCTTGCGTAGCAGACAACTTGCTAAGAATGTTTCAGCCTGGAGTATTCTACGGCGAAATCGCTCACAATCCACTAACAGCGTAGACCTTCTATCTTCACAGTCGGAGAAATAGAAGGTGGTGGCAGGCGGACTGTTGAAGGACACCTTCGTCATATTTCTGTAAAACTGTGACATCTTTAGAATAACACAAACTCTATAGGTAGATGTTAATCCTGCAAGAGCTGAAAGTATAATGATATAGCGCTAGCGTGTATGATACCCACCCGACCTACCCGCACCACATCGTTACCTCGGTATACTTTAAACTATAAATAACTTGTCGTAGTTTAATCCATAAACAAAGTATTTATTTATGTCAGGCCTTGAAAGTGTTGTTTTCGCGCTATTTCTTCCCTACTCTCAGTTGGATCTGAATTCTATTCGAACCATCTTGTTCGTCTAATTAACCCACGTAATTTGAGTACCCACTCGCTATACTTTAACCCAATAATAAAGAAGTTATTAGTATGTAACCTTGAAAACATTGGTGTTTTCGCTATTTCTGCTATACCGTTGGTCAGATCTGAATTCTGTTTGCACCATCTTGTTCATCTGATTAACCCGCGTAATTTGAGTACCCACTCGCTATACTTTAACCCAATAATAAAGAAACTATTAGTATGTAACCTTGAAAACATTGGTTTTTTCGCTATTTCTGCTATACCGTTGGTCGGATCTGAATTCTGTTTGCACCATCTTGTTCGTCTGATCAATTCGCGTAATTTGAGCACCCACATGACATACTTTGGACAAACTTTGTAGTTTTTTCGCTTCTGCTACTATACCCTTGGCCGGATCAAAATTCTGTTTGCACTTCCTTGTTCGTCTGATCAATTCGCGTAATTTGAGTACCCACATGACATACTTTGGAAAAACTTTGTACCCCCCCCAACATGGGTCATGTTCAAGGTCAAGGTCAAGTCCAAGGACTTTGGGACTTAGAAATTTTCACAAAGTGGGCTGCACAAACAAAATCTCCTGCCTATGTACAGGCTAAGTCCCTAACTTGAAATGCTTAGGGTGGTCCTGAAAAGGACCGTTTGCGTGCTGAAGGTTGGTCGGGATAGGGATGGTCGGGATAAGGATCAGTTCAAACTTTATTCTTCAAAACCCACTTTACCCTCCCATCTTTTCTGGTTAAGAATAACTCCTGTGTATCAGGTATCAGAGGAGGTGGCGGTGGGAGAGACTGCGGCAGACGCACCTCGATGTAGTGGATGGTGTGTTGAAACAGGAACACGTGGTCCCCGTTGGTTGCCACATATTTATACTCCGTCATCCGCTTCAGATTTCGAAACTCGACCTTGGAGACTTCAAACGGCGTCACCAAGTCGTTCAGCCCCATCACCCTTGTCCTTTGCATCACCTCATCGACAGTCAGTGTTGGAGACGAAGGTTGAGCCGCCGATGTAGAAGGCCGAGGCTGAGCCGATGTAGAAGGCCGAGGCTGAGTCGAGGGTCGTTGTTCAAAATACAGCGGATGGCCACGGAGATTCCGTTTGAGAGACTTCAAAGTTGAAGGTCTCTTAAATCCGCTCCTTCTTTCCGTCGACCTCTTCAAAGATTCCTTTAAGCGCTGGAGTTTTTCGGGAGTCAGAGGAGAAGACATGGTGTAAATAGGATGGAAGAGAAAATTGATAAGATAGAGTTGGATAGAGCACGTGTGTACTGGTTGCAAACCAAAGCTGGAATGAGGTGGCAGACAGAGTGAAGCAGGTCGTAAAGTGAAACCTTGCCCTATCCATACATGGGTAGAAAGCTGAGGACTGGTTTAGAACCGGTTACGTCAATCCCCCCCTCCCCTTCCCCGAGCATGAGCACCCCCCCCCCTCGAGCAGCACCCCCCCATTTGGGTCATGTTCAAGGTCAAGGTCAAGGTCGAGGGAAAAATGTTCTTGGAAGTGCGGGATAAAATCCCGCAACGAAGCAGGGTTATCCCTTATCCCGCTTTCCCCTTAATATCCCGATTTCCCATTCTCCGTCTATATAACCCGAGATTTCGAGCGTCTCTTCGCAGTAGCCTGCCGCCCGTTGCGATGAACGTCCCACTGGGTTGCAGTGCCTGCTGCAGCGTAGGTCTGTTAAGTGTGCGTTGGGCCCGACGCGCAATTAAGAGATCCGCGCCCTTGCATGTTTAGTTAGTTTGTTTAAGCATGTTAGATAACGCTTGTAGTTTGCTGCTAGGTAATGTAGTTAGTCTAATATATATGTTAGTCTTTGGTATTGGTTTGAAGTGTTTTATTTACTAATAACATATGTACTCCCGGCCCTACAGGTCCCTCAACAACCTTGGTCAAAACTTGGGTTCGCAGCAGCCTGACGCCGGGTGTTTGGGTCTACGTCCCACCGGGTTTCAGTGATACTGTTGACCTTTGCAAAACCGACCTCGGCTGTTTTTGTAAAAATAACGTTAACTGATTAATTTGTTTCTTTTACATAGTTGCTGGTAAAGTCTTTATTTTCAAAGTAATGTATCTTGTTTCTCATCCTTTTCCTAACCCCCTGACAATAAGGTTCGGCCCTGAAAACCGGCCTTGTCAATAAGATCAATACGGCCATGCAAACCGGTTGACACCACCTATCTCACCCATGAGAAACGTTAAAATCAGTCTCTTGTTTAAAATCAGTCTCTTGTTTGTTGTCTTTTGTCCCCTTCCCCAATACAGAGCGGGGAATAGAGCAGTATGTTGTGCTCTATTCCCCGCTTTGGCATTATGTCAGATGACCTTGACCTACTGACGGGACTTAGAAAAACCGTCGTTTGATCAAATATTGGAAGAAATGTGGACTTAGAGATATTTCATGCGGACAAGGTTGACACAAAAATGTTGTATTAAAAATAAAAACTGGAGGGGGAAATGTTTTATATACTGCAACAGCGTGGTAAAAATCATCATATCGCTATGGAAGCTGTAGGTGTAAACACTTGGCTTGTTCCTTCTGAGCTTGCTATTTCAGAAGCCTTTCTGTCCATCCTTACTTATGAGTTCCGAGGCATTAAATTAAAAGTAAAAATAGAGCTGAGACCGTTGCATAGAAATGATATGCATTGTATTTTGGTGGAATGGGAATCGCCCTCCGGCATTAATCTTTTCCATTTTAACAAAAGATCGTGCAAGGAGTTTTATGTAAAACGGATAATAGTCTCCCTTGTTTAAACGTAGTACAGCTTGCTTCCAAAGTAAAATAGCAAAGGTAACACCTTTGCTATTTTACAAAATATTTTAACGTGTCCTTGACCCAGTTACCGGACTTGGAGCAATTCAGAGTATGTGATACAGTGTTGGAACAAACTACTGTCAAAGTCCTTGCCCCCCCCCGCCATGATATATTCCTATAAAAGCGGGAGCAGCCCACAGAGGGTTCGCAGTCGCAGGCCGACAGCCTAGCTAGCTGTTTGCCCGCGCTGTCCGCAATAGTATCTCTAGTATAGAGTTGGTACCACTGTATATTAGAGATGCTACCTTAGCTTAAGGCATGTCTGTTTATTATTAAGCATGTTAGAATAACGCTTGTAGTTTGCTGCTAGTAAATGTAGTTAGTTTAACTGTAGTTAGTTTGGTGTTGGTTTTAAAGTGTCTTTGAAGTGTTTTTATTTACTAATGAAATATGTACTTTTCTTTCACGCTCCCATTCAAAAAGGTATGGCACGAAAACCGACCTTATGTCTTTAAATATCTCAGGGGGGATTATGTTTCTCAAATAAACACCTTTCCTAACCCCTTACAAAAAGGTACGGCACGAAAACCGACCTTGAGTCATTACGGCATGAAAACCGGATGACTTTGTTTTACCTATCTTAGCCCTCACTCACGAGAAACAGATTCAGTTAGTTTGCTTATCTTGGTTAAATCTAAAGGGATCTTGGTTAAATATTTGTAAAATTTAAGGGAATCTTGTTTAAATATCTGTAAAATTTAAGGGGATCTTGGTCAGGTGATTATTGTACTTCGGTTCGTAGTACTCTGACGCCTACACAGTGATGAACGTCCTTGCGGTTTCAGAGTACGCGACTGTTGTAAACTGGCCATATTGCTTATCTTGGGGGATACATCTTCGGGGAAATAAACTTAAGGGGACCTTGGTCAGGTATTATTGTACTTCGGTTCGCAAAACTCTGACGCCTACACAGTGATGAACGTCCTTGCGGTTTCAGAGTGCGCGACTGTTGTTAACTGACCATTTTGCTTATCTTGGGGGGATACATCTTCGGGGAAATAAACTTAAGGGGACCTTGGTCAGGTATTATTGTACTTCGGTTCGTAGTACTCTGGCGCCTACACAGTTATGAACGTCCTTGCGGTTTCAGAGTGCGCGACTGTTGTAAACTGACCATATCGTTTGTTTGTTGGGTGAATAATTTTTCGGGGGAGAGGTTAGTGTTCCGTTATCAGGTTTATTGCCTATAATTGCGAGCTTTAAACTAGTCCTCTTCTCCTAATACAGAGCGGGGAATAGAGCAGTTTGTGGTCCAAGTGAGAATCACTTACTGCTCTATTCCCCGTTTTGCAACATGTTCAGATGACCTTGACCCACTTCGGGACTTAGAGAAAATTATTGTTTGGTAAAAACATTTACTCTTACAATTGCGGCGTCCAGAGTTTGTAAATAATTTAAAAACAGTTGTTTCATAGTGGTTGCTAGGTAACCTAAAATAATTATTTGGTTTTTGTTTTGTTTTGGTTTTGAGAAGTTTCCTGGGTTAGGAATAAAGGAGTACATTTGTTATGAGATTTGTGTATTTCATTTCACTACATTTGGTGACCCCGACGTGATTAAACGATGGTTCTTACTCGCGAGGGACATCGACAAGCGGCCGAGGAACAACAACCGCAACAGCAGCCTCAGCCAAATAACGACCATCAACAGCCACCGATTCAACAGCCACAGGATGACGCCGGCAACATCGCTCACATTCACGAAGCTTTGCAAGGCTTGTTCGCTATCACACAACAACAACAAGCCGCCATCACCCATCTGCAGCAAAATATGGTTCAGCTACATCCACAAAATCGTGCTACCATTAAGTTGCCCCCGTTTTTTAGCAACGACCCACGGCTGTGGTTTGCTCAGGTAGAGGCACTGTTCCGGTTTCACAATGTAGTCGACGAAGTCTCCAAATTCACCTACATCATCGGTCAGCTTGACGCACAAGGGGCACAGGAGATCGCGGACATCATTCGGACACCACCCGCAGACGCACCGTACACGACTCTTAAAGATGAACTCATCAGACGCGTCAGCGTATCCGAGCAGCAGCGTGTCCGTCAACTATTAACCGGTGAGGAACTTGGAGATCGCACACCGTCACAGTTCCTCCGCCATCTCCGCTCTTTATCCGGCGCTGTGCCTGACTTCATTTTGCGTACGCTTTGGACACAGCGTTTACCCTCACATGTCCAGGCAATCATCCAACCACATATGATTGATCCCACCATCACCATGGACCGACTTGCCTCCATTGCTGACAACATTTTAGAAGTGACGCCAGCCGTGCCGGCTCAATTCGCTTCCGTCGCATCACACAATCCTGCCGTCAATCGGGTAATTGTTCCCGCTACTGCTTCTACATCAGCGACCGTTGCCACCGACTCCTCTACTGACTTGACATCAGCACGTATAGATGACCTCGCTCGACAGTTTGACTCCATTCAGTCCACGCTTCAAACTCTGTCCCGTCGCTCCCAACACCGCAGTCAGACGCCACCTACTCGGAGACGCTCATATGCTCACTCTACGACGTCCGACTACTCCGGTGTGTGCTGGTATCACCGAAAGTTCGGTCGTCAGGCCAGGAAGTGCTCGGCTCCCTGCACCTTTTCGTCAAACTCCAACGGCAACCGACATTAGCGGCGGTCGGGTGCCAAACTACGATTCATAGCCGCGTCTTCCTACTCGACAGGATCAGTAGGATACACCTCCTTGCAGACACCGGCTCTGACGTGAGCTGCTATCCTTGCAGACTCCTTCCAGGACATCATCTTGACGCCCATTACGATCTGCAGGCAGCCAACAACTCCAAAATAAAAACCTATGGCACGGTGCTGTTAACCATAGACCTCGGTCTCGCCCGCAAACACACCTGGTCTTTCACCATCGCTGATGTATCCGTCCCAATCATAGGTTCAGACTTCTTGGCCCACTATGAACTGTTGGTGGACTGCGCTCACAACCGCCTACTTGACTCCACGACCGGTATTTCCACCCACTGCGCGCGCTGCACTACTAACCAGCCCAGCGTGACACTCATCCGACCGGCTGCGTCTTCCGTCTTCGCCAGCATCTTAGCTGAATTTCCCCACCTCACTCGACCTAGAGGGATGGAGCATCAGGTCAAACATCGCACTGTCCATTATATCCGTACTACCCCAGGACCTCCTGTCTCGAGTCGCCCTCGTCGTTTAGCCCCGGACCGTCTCCGCATCGCCACAGCAGCGTTCGAAACCATGATGCGAGAGGGCATTGCACGCCGCTCTGATGGGCCTTGGTCATCGCCTCTCCATATGGTACCCAAGAAGCCTGACAGCTGGCGTCCCTGCGGCGACTACAGGGCGCTCAATGCGAGGACTATTCCCGACAAATACCCGGTGCGTCATATTCACGACTTCGGGAACAATCTTCGTGGCTCGACCATCTTCTCCACCATCGACCTTGTTAAGGCGTACAATCAAATCCCAGTCAATCCAGCAGACATTGCGAAAACGGCCATTACTACTCCTTTCGGTCTTTTCGAATTCCCCTTCATGTCCTTCGGCCTCCGCAACGCTGGACAGACCTTTCAGCGCTTCATAGACGAAATTTTGACTGGCCTCGATTTCTGTTTCGCGTACATTGACGACATCTTAGTGTTTTCGAAATCTCCAGAGGACCATTGCCGCCACCTACGCTCCCTGTTCGAACGACTTGACCAGTATGGCATTCTGCTCAATGTAAAAAAAAGCATCTTCGGTGTGGACAAGGTCTCTTTTCTCGGCTATGAGGTATCCGCTCAGGGCACACGGCCTCTTCCAGATCGCGTCTCTGACCTCCGTGCATACCCCAAACCATCCACTGTGAAGGGCGTCTCCCGTTTCCTCGGCATGATAAACTTTTATCGCCGTTTCGTACCTCATGCCGCAGAATACCAAGCACTCCTCAACACGGCACGATCTGGCCTGCGAGGAAATCAACCTTTTCCCTGGACATCCGAATTAGAGCTCGCGTTCCAAGCCTGCAAAGACGGCCTCGCCGATGCCGTTTTGTTAGCTCACCCGGAGCCGTCTGCGACTCTCGGCCTCTTCACTGATGCGAGTGCCCACTCAGTAGGTGCGTGCCTTCAACAGTTCGTCGACAACGCTTGGCAACCCCTGGCTTTGTTTTCCCGGAAACTTACGCCCAGAGAACTGCGCTGGCCAGCCTACTACAGGGAATTGCACGCTGTTTATCTCGCCGTTCAACATTATCGGCACATACTCGAGGCGCAGCACTGCATCATTTTCACTGATCACAAACCTCTCACATTTGCCTTCCAACAAACTCGTGAGAAGCTACCCCCAGTACAATTAAATCAGCTTTCCTTCATCGCGCAATTCACCACAGACATTCGTCATATCAGTGGCTCCGGCAACATAGTGGCCGATACGATGAGCCGCGTAGACTCCGTCACTGCAGCCGACCCGGATAGTTACTCTGTCGATTCATTCGCCCTCGCAGCCGCTCAAGAAAATGATGCTGAACTTCGCGACCTACTAAACCGTGAGTCGGCCCTGCACCTGGAGACTATTCGTATTCCTGGTTCCGATGTGTTCCTATATTGTGACACCAGTACAGCCCAACCACGCCCTTATGTGCCTGCCTCCATGCGTCGTCAAGTTTTCGGCGCTTGTCACAACCTTAGCCACCCAGGCACCCGCACTACTGCCAAACTTGTGTCACAACGTTTTGTCTGGCCTCGTGTTCAGCAAGATTGCCGGGCCTGGACACGAAGCTGCCTGAACTGTCAACGAAACAAGGTTTCCCGTCACGTCCACACCCCTACCGGCACCTTCGTAACACCATCTTCCCGTTTTCAACACATACATCTCGATATCATTGGCCCGTTTAGCCATGCTAAGGGGTACCGATACTGCCTCACTGCTGTCGACAGATTTACCAGGTGGCCCGAAGTTTGGCCATTATTTACGAAAACCGCCGATGAAGTCGCCGACGCATTTCTACGCTGCTGGATTTCACGATTCGGGGCCCCCGTCTGCATCACCACTGACCAGGGCCAACAGTTTGAATCCCAGCTTTTCCGGGCCCTAGGAAAGACTTTCGGCATCACCAGGTGTCGCACCTGTGGTTATCACCCGTGCTCAAACGGGATGGTCGAATGCTTTCACCGTCAGCTGGAGGCGGCTCTCCGTTGCCACCCCCACCTAACGTGGGTGGACGCCTTACCACTCGTTTTGCTCGGTTTGCGCAGTGTTGTCAAAGAAGACCTCCGAACCTCCCCAGCCGAGCTTGTCTACGGGGAACCCTTACGCTTGCCAGCGGAGTTTATCGCACCGTTGCCTGGACCACGGTCGAGCGACGATGTTAGCAACTTTGTCGCCCGCCTGCGACAGCAAATGTCACAGCTCCGCCCCGTTCCGGCGTCACGGCATAACAAACAGAACCCGTTTGTCTTCCAAGAGCTCACGTCATGCGGACATGTTTTCCTACGGGAAGACAGGATAAGACGTTCCCTGGAGTCACCATATACGGGCCCGCATACCGTCGTTCGCCGAGACGAGAAGACCATCACGATCTTAGTCAACGGATTGGAGAAACGGGTCAGCCTAGATCGGGTGAAACCAGCCTTCATGGACACCTTTCGAGCCTCCTCAAACTGGACCGCTGTCTCGAGCCCTGCCAGGACCACCCGTGCCTTTCGGCGAGTGCGTTTCCGTCTCCCAGACCTCCGGTCTCCGCGGGGGGCTGATGCGGCGTCCAGAGTTTGTAAATAATTTAAAAACAGTTGTTTCATAGTGGTTGCTAGGTAACCTAAAATAATTATTTGGTTTTTGTTTTGTTTTGGTTTTGAGAAGTTTCCTGGGTTAGGAATAAAGGAGTACATTTGTTATGAGATTTGTGTATTTCATTTCACTACACAATAATACCCCTTCCCTATCACTAACACCCCCCCCCCCTCCCATAAAACGGGTATATAGGAGGGCTTCCACCAGTGGTAAAATCATTCTGCTGCTTACACTTTCCGAGCGCAGTTCAGTCTCCGACATGTCCAGCCGTAGGAAGCAATCTTCACCGAGGAAGGTTGAACATTCTCCATCTGCACCGCCAGCTCCTTCCATCCTTCGGCAGGCGTTGATGCTGGCATGCGTTGTTCCTGCGGAGCCAGCACCACGTTCGATGCCAGCTCTTGACGTATCACCACCACTTCAAGCAAACCCTGTTGCTCCCCCGTCTGCTTCTTCATCTTCTTCATCGTCTTCATCTTCTTCATCGTCTTTATCGTCATCTTCTTCATCCTCTCCGGCTACTTCTCGCCCATCTTCTCCGGCTAGTTCAAGTTCTTCCAAATTATCTACATCGCCGAGGAAGGTTGGACAATTACCACTTACTTCATCTCTGGCTTCACCAGCTCCTTCCATTCTTCAGCAGGCGCTGGCAGACATTCTTCCACTGGAGCCGAAGCCAATCAGAGATGAGAACCCACCTTCTACATCAGGCTCTTCTACACGTCCGTCTGTAATTTTTAATAACCCGCAATCTCCTTCTGAGAATTTAAAACAATTAAAATGTCAATGTATATATATCTTCAAAAAAGGTCCGAAGAAAGGTGAACGCTGTCACAGGTCTTGTGTTTCAAATGAGGAAATATGCGGGTATCATTTAAAACTGAAACATAAGACTAGCGTTTCTCGATCTTCACCAATATCAACAGTGAACCCCAAAAAACTTCGAATTAATAGGCTTCGTAAAAACGAACGTTACTTTTTTGTTAAAAAGAAAGGTTTTCTAAAGGAGATTCTAAAATGCGCAGACCAACTGTTCTATTTAGCATTACCTAAGGGTATGTTCCACCCTGAAAACCCTACCAGACGAGACTATTTAATTCGAAACGAAAAGGGAGTCACTGTGTGGAAATCATTACCGTAAAATCAAAGTTCAAAAACCTATCTTCCAAATTTAAGTAAATATTTGTTTCTTTTCCAAATTAAAAAAAAAAGTGTGGACAACCTATTTAAATTCTGTAGCATGCTGCAGAAGGTAAATAGGTTGTCCACACTTTTTTTTTTTTATAATCTTAAAACGACCTTGACCTAGATAGGCGCGGGTTTCGGGACTTAGAAAATTGTTGTTTGGTAAGATATTGGAAGATGTATTTATTTCTTACAACAAAACACCCCCCCCCCCTACTCAAGGTCAGAACCATTTGGGTGGGGGCTCAACTGGTTTGGCTGACTAGCTTTCAATATTTTTTTGTTTGTTTTGAAAAAGTGGGGGTAACTTATACATTTAATGGTGGGGGAACGTCTATTTAATGTCGATGCAACAGTGTATATTTATCATATCGGCATTATGAACCCACCAGCAAACTCCGTTTGTTACAGCTTTCCCCTCATCGATATCGATGATGTGATAAAACTTACATCAATAACAAAACGGATTGAAATGGAAAGGCGACTAATAAAAGTCGACGTAATTCCACAAGATCTTCGTTCGGCAATGTTGACCATCGAATATGTTAAAGATGAATCTACAACTGAAGATCCCTATTGTTTTATGAAATTTTTAGTTGATCGAGATGCAATGTGTACAATCCGATTTCACATCCGAGTTTAAAATATATTAAATTTTCCTGTTGGAGAAAATTGTCCTTGTTAAATACAAAGCGGGGAATAGATCAGTTTATGGTTTAAAATGAAATCATTTACTGCTCTATTCCCCGTTTTGGCAAATATGTTCAATGACCTTGACCTAAATACAGAACTTTGTAGCCTCCAGCTACAATAGTAAATATAAAATGTAAAAAATAGTAAACTTACGTGATACGTACCCCCACCACTTTTGCTAGGGTATAAATAGAGGGGCATTTGCAGTGTTTTTCATTATTGCGTTGACCCTTGTGGAGAACGCATCTACATTATGCATCACTGCGATATTTGTAAGTCTTCATTTAAGGATGAATTTCTTTTAATGATTCATAAAGAACTAAAACATAACAACAACCAAGATGAAGAATATGAAGAAGAAGAATTGAAAGAAATAGATCGAATGTTAGCTCAACACCAACATTCCAGACCAAGTGTTATTCAATATGCACCATCAACATCGACTTCTACCTCTGCTCTGTCTACACTTCACCGTCCTTCAACATCGTCATCTGCATCGACTTCTACGCCTGCTCTGTCTACACTTCATCGTCCTTCAACATCATCAACTGCATCGACTTCTACGCACGCTCTGTCTACAATTCACCGTCCTTCAGCATCAACAGCAGTAAATGTAGAATTACATGCCCGAGCACTTCCGGGTAATGTAGTAACCCACTTCAAAATTGATAATGCAAAATTACAAATCGAAGAATTTTTAAATAACGCAAAAGGATTGGTAATCAACACTTTGCAAAATGAATTAAAAAGATTAAATTTTATCAAATTTGGACTATTGATGGATGCTTTATTTACAAACATTCAAAATGAAACTTCACCGAGAGGGTTTTTAACAAAAAACCGAACTATTATGTTTTCGTCAGATATTGATTCAATCGTATCTGAATGTTTTGAAGAGCTAATGACAAAAATACAAGAACATGAAGGAAGAGGCTCTGGATGGAGTTTGTTAAGCATCACAGGGCTAGACTTAAGAGTACACAAACACGGCTATGGAATTCAAGGAAGTAGCTACATCCCTCTACCAACAAAGATTAGAAATACCTTATCCTGCGTCAACGTACAAAATCAAGATACTGAATGTTTTAAATATGCCATGTTGGTCAAATATGTAACAGACAATCCGATAAGACCAAGCCACAAATATGAAGAAGTACAACATAGATATAATTTTCAAGGGATGACTTACCCTGTTGATATAACAGACATTTCAAAATTTGAAAAACAAAATCCTTCAGCTTCTGTCAACCTATTTGGATTGGATTCATCAAACAATGTGTACCCCTTGCGTATAACATCAAATGAGCGCAGAGATCATACGGATTTGCTATTGATCACTAAAGGGGACATATCCCACTATGTCTACATTAAAAAGTTTGAAGCTCTTGTTTCTAAACAATTATCTAAACATGAAAAAAAGCTTACAATTTGTAAAAGATGTTTTTGTCATGTAAACAAAGAATTAAGAAGAGGAGGTTCAGAATGGCTAGTAGAACATCAAAGGTTATGTAGTGGAAACTATGAGGTAAGAATTAAATTGCCACATCCCAGCAGAGCACAGATAAAATTTGACAAAGTAAATCAACAATACCCTGTTCCAATTGTTGTGTACGCGGACTTCGAAGCATCTTTACTTCCTATTGAACAACAAGAAGAGGATATCACAAAAAGAAGCAAATATCAAAAACATGCACCAAACAGTTATTGTATACTAACAAAATCCACGCTGTCTGAAGAACATCTTCAAGAATTTGGACTATCATCTGCTCCGAAGATTTATCGTGGTGAACAAGCAGCGAAACACTTTGTAGATGAGTTGTATTACATTGCCTCCAAGGTGGAAGAAATCTACAAAATTAAAATACCGATGCAGCCTATGGATGAACACCAACTTCAACATGTTATCTGTGTAATAACCTATTTACACCAGATAACGTTAAATTTCGTGATCACGACCATCTTACAGGAGCCTACAGAGGTGCAGCCTGTAACGCTTTCAACTTAAATTACAAAGTACCATCTTTTATACCCGTTGTTCTACATAACCTTAGTGGATATGACTCTCATTTCATCATCCCGGAGTTAGGAAGAGATGATGGAGCAATAGATGTTTTGGCAACAACAATGGAAAAATTTATAAGTTTCTCTAAAAAGGTTGGTAAAATAAAACTTAGATTTATTGATTCGTTTCGACTTATGCCTTCTAGCCTAATGAAATTAACTGATAATTTAAAAAGAGAAGATCTGATAGAAACAAGCAAAATTGTAGCCAGTAGTAAAATGGATCTGGTTCTTCGAAAAGGAGTCTTCCCCTACGATTACATCGATGGACTTCATAGATTTAATGAACCAACACTTCCTCCACCAGAACAATTTAACAACAAACTTAATGATTCGGAAATTTCACTTGAAGACTATCAACACGCATGTCGAGTATGGAATGAGTTAAATATGAAGACTTTAGGAGAGTATTCAGACTTTTATGTAAAACTCGACGTAACTCTTCTCTGCGATGTTATGGAAGAATTCCGAAGAACGTGTTTTGCAGCATACGGTTTGGACCCTCTACATTCGTATACATCTCCAGGACTAGCTTGGCAAGCAATGTTGAAAGAAACAAAATGCAAACTTCAGCTGTTAACGGATATAGATATGGTCTTAATGGTTGAGTCGGGTGTTAGAGGTGGATTAACTCAAAGCGTAACGAGACATGTTAAAGCCAACAACAAATATCTACCTGACCATGATCAAGAGAAACCTTCAACGTACTTGGGATATTTCGACGCAAATAATCTGTATGGATGGGCCATGTCGAACCCACTTCCATTTGACAACTTTAAATGGGTTGATCCCGACTGTATTGGCGATATATCACAAATTCCAAAACCTGGAGATACCGGATATATTTTGGATTGCGACTTTGAATATCCAGAACATTTACACGATCTTCATTATGACCTTCCACTCCTTGCAAGAACAGAAATTTCACCAACTGGAAAACACCCCAAATTAATGATGACCCTTAACAATAAACAACGATACGTAGCTCACTATTGGGTTGTTCAACAAGCTATCGAATTAGGTTTACGTCTTACTAAAATTAATAGAGCTGTGGAATTTTCCCAATCGTGCTGGTTGAAACCGTACATAGACTCAAATACTACCAGAAGAGCAGCCGCTACATCAGCCTTTCAAAAAGACTTTTTTAAATTGATGAACAATGCAATATTCGGTAAAACATTGGAAAATAAAAGAAAACATAAAAATGTTAAACTTATTACAGATCCGAACAAACTACAGAAACTTGTACAACAGCCAAATTTTGGAACATCTATAATTATTAACGAAAATATTGTAGCTGTATCTATGAAGAAAACCAGTGTGAAGATGGATCGTCCTTTGTACATAGGTATGTCAATCCTGGATATCTCCAAGACTCATATGTACGATTTTCATTACAAAAAGATGGTCACCTTTTATGGACGAGAAAACATCGGTATCTCCTACATGGATACAGACGCTTTTATATATTGGATAATTACTAACGATATGTATGAAGACCTTCGGACATTTGATTACAAAAACGATTTTGACTTTTCCGACTATCCAAAAGATCATCCAAACTACGACAATGACAGAAACAAAAAAGTGCTTGGCAAATTTAAAGATGAAGCCAATGGTGTTATACTTCAAGAAATTGTTGCACTAATATCAAAATTATATTCTTTACAACTAAATGAAAACCAAGTCATTAAGAAAGCTAAAGGAGTAAAAAGTTTGTATTTAAAGAAGAATATGCAATTTAATCACTATAAGAAATGTTTATTTGAAGATCAAGATATAACAGCAAAATTCAACACAATCAGAAGTTTCAACCATCAGCTGCACAGCGTGACGGAGGTAAAAAAAGCTCTCTCTTCAAATGATGATAAACGCCATATCCTTGCAGACAACATCCACACTCTACCATTCGGCCACTACTCCCTCAACCCTATTGACGAGTAACCCTTTCATCGTCCTACATCCCTTTTCCTTTTCCTTTCCGTATAAAAGGGGGAACACAGCAGTAATTTGCTGTCTTCCCACTTTTATACATAAGTTTGTAATGACCTTGACCTATATAAGGTGATGTATTAAAAATGAATATTTAATACTATCGTAGCTGTGTTAGCAGACACATCATGACGGATCTAAAGGATAAAATTGTTGATGAACTTCATAAACCTGCAAGAATAAAGTTTCCAAGAAGAAATACAGTTATAAAAGGGATAAATGATCTATATCAAGCGGATTTAATTGAAATGCGACCGCATAGCAGAATAAACAAAGGATTTAAATATATACTCACAATTATTAATTGTTTTACAAAAGTTGCAGACGCTTTGCCTCTAAAGGACAAGACTGGTAAAAGCGTAACAGAAGCCATGGAAATAGCCAGAAAAAGAGATAAAAACAAAATTAAACATTTACAAACTGATGATGTAACAGAATACTTTAATATAAACTTTGCACAGTAAATGAATAAATATAAAATAAATCATTATTCTACAAATTCAGAGAAAAAAGCAGCAATTGTAGAAAGATTCAATAGAACCTTAAAAGGAGCACTGTATAAACAATTTTCAAAAAGAGGTTCTTACGTATGGTTGGTATTTTACCACAATTAATAAATGATTATAACAACAGGTTTCATAGAACTATTGGTATGAAACCTAACAAAGTAAATAGAAGAAATGCAAAAGATGTATTAAAACGCATAAAGAAAAATACAAAGCCTAAAGTAGAAAAAATGCAGCCAAGAAAATTTAATGTAAGTGATAAAGTACGGATTAGTAAATATAAGGGAGTGTTTACCAAGAAATACCTTCCCAATTGGACGAATGAAGTTTTTACAGTGTATAAAGTGCAACCGACTGTACCTGAAACGTATATCTTAAAAGATAACAAAGGAGATTTGTTGCAAGGTGCTTTTTATGGACATGAAATGTTAAAGTCAACAGTAGGTGATGTATATCTTGTTGAAAAAGTGTTACAAAGAAAAAAGGACGCAGTTAAAGTGCGGTGGTTAGGGTTTAACAAAATTGAGGATTCATGGATACCTATAAAGGACTTGGTTTAATGCAGGCAACTCATTTCATCGTTAACCTTTGAGCAGGATGGAGATTATTCACCATAAAGATCGATTCAATATTAATAACATAGATGATTTAACTGTGGATAACGTTAAAATCAACAATGGTAAACACGGTAGTTTACTTCCAAACACTGTTCGATGTATAGTAAGTGGCCCCTCAAACTGTGGAAAGAACAATGTTGTCTTTAATTTGATCACTAATCCGCAGGGATTAAGGTTTAATAACCTATATATTTTTTCAAAGTCTCTACAACAACCAAAGTATCAATTGCTGGATAAAATCCTATCTGATGTGTCTGATGTTAATTTTTACAAATTTAACGCTAGTGATAGCATTATGCAACCAAACGAAGCGAAACCGTATTCTGTATTTATATTTGACGATGTATCTTGTGAAAATCAGGATACTATTAGAAACTACTTTGCCATGGGAAGACATAATAACATCGACAGCATATATATAGGACAAACTTATAGCAAAATCCCAAAACAACTTATCAGAGATAATGCAAATATTCTAATTGTATTCAAACAAGATGATACTAACCTAAAACATATATATAACGATCATGTGAATGCGGATATGCCATTTGAAAAATTTAAAGAGCTTTGCGGAAAAGCATGGGCGGAAAAGTATGGATTCTTGGTTATTATGAAAGCTCAAATTAAAAGAAGAGCTTTATCTTCTGCTGAATTAAATGTTTTGCATAAAAAGAGAAAAACAACTGATCCTACCACATCTGGAAGGGGATTATTGAAAAATTTGTATAAAACTAATATAATATATTACAACGATATAAATAAGTTAGTTGATCGAATGAGGTTATTACATGAAGCTATGGAAGCCGGGCACACTGGTTTAGAAAACGAATGGGTAGCTTTGGTTGATGAACTGTGAAAACAATGAATAATTGTTCAGTAGACGTATATATATATAATAAGAACCTAAACGATAGCGATTCAGTTACATCATGAGTGTGGACAAGTTTGGACGGTATTCCGAGTTTGGAGTAAAATCTGGATATAGTGAAAAAAGAGCTGGGTTTCCGTTAACACCTGACGGCAACTATAATTTTGAAGGAAAAGTAATTCAAAATGTTGGTGATCCGCTTATGTCGTCTGATGCGGTTACGGTACAGTACATGGAAAAAAGAACCCCAACTGTACACGAAGATCATTGGGGGTTTTCCGGTAAAAGGTTAAGCGATATACAATATCCCATTTATGATGGTGAAGCAGTAAATTTAGCTACTCTAAAATTGTTAACGATTTACAAAAGGAATAGAACTGACACAAGCTATGATGTAAAAAAATTAAAATTATCAAATGTAGGTGATTGTGAGCAGGATGGAGACGCTGTAAATAAGAAAATGTTTGATATTGTACACAAGAAATGGACTACGGAATATGAAAAACATTTGGAAAGGTTTGGTGCAGCTCTATTCCATTATATCCATCGGGCTTCAGGAAGAGATGCAGCTTCAGATGTTGACAGTCACAATTATTTAGACTGGAAAAATATACACAATCCAGAGAAACCTAATCAACGAGATAAACCGTCTAAGCCTTCTAAAGTCAAGACATTAGGAAAGGAGGATAAAGTGAATGTGATTAATGAACCAACAGAAAACAATGAAGATTATATAAGAGAAAAAAGAATTTAAAATACCCCCCATGATAAGGGATAAAGCATCAGTCATATTCGAGAGACGATACAGAGAGGATGATGGAATCCAATATTACTGCGTGGAGTTTAATATCTCAAGAGCCGAGATTTCCCCAAGGAGTGTTGACAGATGGTTTTGTTCAACGGTTTGATAGATATATGGATTGGGAACAACTTTCCATACATTACCTCTTTACAATGACTATGTTAAGAATTTATTTTCACAGAGTTAACTGGATCCATATTTTACAAAGACAACAGTTTTCAGAAGACTTCCTCGTAGAGATGACATCAAATTTTAATAACTGTTGGGAAGTAATAAGTAAATATCAAAATCTCTCTGAGAATTACATTGACAATTTTAAAGATAAACTAGACTGGGATGTGTTATTCAATTATCAACGATTAAGTGGCAAGTTTCTAAGGGAACATGACAAATATTTAAAGTTTATTCATTTTACCGAAGACAACGATACGATCACCAGCGGAGAAACGTCTGGAACATCTTTCATTACACCTTATTTCTATTTTTACTACTTTTATTTAATATGTCTACATTTAATTAATAAATCCATTTCGATATAATAAATGGATTTTAAACAGTATATAATGCAAGAAACCAAAACTGATATTACATTCATTGTAAATCATTTATAGAGTGCACCTACTGATTGTAAGTTTTGCTATAAATAGTCATGTCGAGGGTTAAACGCATCAGTCATAATCGAGAGAGATTACAGAGAGGAAGGGGAATAGCATCAACAGCATTTTCTCTATTGAGTAAACCGGTTGGAGCTATAGTTAACAAGGCGATTGATTTATTACCTGTGGAATTACATTTACCTGGAGGATATCAATATTGTGGTCCTGGAACTAAATTAGAGAAACGTCTTGCTAGAGGAGATCCTGGAATAAATAAGCTCGATCAGGCTTGTAAACAGCACGATATAGCGTATTCCAAATTTGGTGATACTAAAAATAGATCAATAGCGGATAAAGCACTTGCTGAGAAAGCTTGGCAAAGAGTAAAATCTAGTGACGCGAGTATTGGTGAAAAAGCAGCGTCTTTAGCAGTAACAGCAGCAATGAAAGCAAAAACTACGTTTGGAGGAGGAAAGAGAAGAAGGCGTGGGAAAAAACCCGCTAAAAAACAAGGAGGTAATATCAGAAGAAAACGTCGATCTACCAGTGGTAAAGCTAAAAAGAAACCAACAATATGGTCAATGATAAAAAAGGGAGGAGGATTATACCTAAGACCGTATCGTGTGTATTAAATAAGAAAGAGCAATTAATAATTAAAAACAAAGAATTGACCAATGAAGAACTGATTACATATGCTTCTTGTTTGAAAATCCCATTTTTTAGAGGAGTATTTATGAAAGATGAGTTACCGGTTAAAATGTGGAAAAATGAGACTGGTATTGTAAATTTGGATAATAGTGAAGGATTAGGCACTCATTGGGTGTGTTACAAGAAACTTGGTAAAACCATTTATTATTTCGACAGTTTTGGAGACCTTCCACCACCGAAAGAACTTCAACAATACTTTTGTGCGGCAGAAAATGTTTTTTTACAATCATACAAGAAAACAACCTGATGATACATCCATTTGCGGTCATTTATGTTTAGGCTTTTTAGCTAAAAGTGTTAGTCAACTTTAAGATGTCCTCGTATAGAGTGTCATTAACCGGTAACTCATGTACTTTGCGCAGTATTCTGTTTCCAGCGCTACGTTTGCAAAAAGGAAGACTATGGGAAGCCGCATTATTGGATTTAACAACATATAACTCTATTCCAAACGTTAGTGAAGGAATTAATAACAAAATACATTATTACAAGACAAAAGATGATAAAGGAAAGTATTCAGCTTTGGAAGAATTCAGTTTACCAACAGGAGCTTATGAAATTGATAATATAAATGAAGTTATACAAAAACATATGGGAAAACAAAATATAACGATAAAAGGCAATAACAATACAATGAAAGCCGAAATTACGTCTAAGTATTATATTGATTTTAGTCAAGAACATTCAATTGGTAGTTTATTGGGGTTTTCTAAGGTAACAAAAGTATTAGAACCTAATAAAACTCATTCTGGGAATAAAACTGTGACGATCATCAAAGTTAATAGCATAGACATTACATGTAACATTATACAAGGATCCTACAGAGATGGAGAGAATCGTCATATATTACACACATTCTACCCATCAGTTGCACCGGGTTTCAAGATAGTAGAAAAGCCTCAAAACCTTGTGTACCTACCGTTAAACACCAGTTTCATTTCAGACATCGTGCTGAACATAGTGGATCAAGACGGAAACCTTATTGACTTTAGAGGAGAAGCTATTACTGTAAGAATACATATAAAATCATCCGCTTAGACAATGGGGTTATCATTTAAAAAGAGAGAGCCAACAAGCAAAGAGGTCAGTAGCTCATCAGCTGTAGAAGGATTAACAAGTGACAACATTCGTTTTCTAGAAGAAATTGGATTAAAGGTCATTAACAATGGATATACTGGATATAGCGCAGGGTCCAACATTCGACGAGACCTTATGGGAAAAGGAATATCACACGCACAACCCTTACGCTTCGTCCAAATTAAACAATAACGATGAAATTAGGATTCCTATACAACAACAAGACATTTATACTCTTCCATGCGAAAGTTATTTATATATTGAAGGAAAAGTAACAAAAAATGATGGTACTGCTGGAACCACTGTTCCGTTCATAAATAATCCTATGGCATTTTTGTTTGACGAGATTAGATATGAAATTTCGGGAGTTACAGTCGATTCAACAAAAAAGGTTGGAATTTCCAGTACATTGAAAGGATTAGCGTCTTTAACACCAAATGAGAAGAATCTGTTAGCTGTTGCAGGATGGGTTGCACCAGACAAAAGTACAATCGCTCCTGACTCTTCGGGAAACTTTGATTTCTACGTACCTTTATGATTACTCCTAGGATTTGCTGAAGACTACAGAAGAATAATAATAAATGTAAAACAAGAACTAGTTTTATTAAGATCATCAAACGATAAAGATATTATTAAAGCAGCTACTGGAACAACTGATACCAATTTAGACTGGAAATTAACATTAGACAAGATTGTTTGGAGAGTACCACATGTGCGACTAAATGATGAACACAGGATTACATTATTAAGAAAGTTAAAATCAGATCGAGACATTGTAATGCCATTCAGAAGCTGGGAGTTTCATGAATACCCCGTTTTACCTACAACACAACGGCATACATGGACTGTAAAAACTTCTACTCATTTGGAAAAAGCGAGATATGTAATATTTGGATTACAAACGAAGAAGAAAAGTATAATAACTGAAAATGCTGGTGAATTTGACCATTGTAAATTAACAAACTGTAAAGTGTTCCTGAATTCACAATTCTTTCCCTACGACAACTTTAATATTTCTTTTGATAAGAAAAGATACAGTGTTTTATACGACATGTACGCTAGGTTCCAAAATTCATATTACGGCAAAACAAATACACCTCTACTATCTCCCGTTCAGTTTGAATCGAAAGCTCCGATTGTTGTAATCGATTGTTGCAAAAAAAATGAATCTGTAAAATCGTCTAGTGTTGATATAAAAATAGAAATGGAATTTCAAGAAAACGTACCTGCGAATACATCTGCGTATTGTTTAATTTTGCATGATAAAATTGTTACATACACACCGTTGACCGGTATTGTAAAGACAGTATTGTAAATCGTTGTACCACCACCGGCACCGCCACTGTCGCTAACCTATAAATAGCGGAGCAACAATGCAGGTCTTCAGTTGATCGTCTATCGTCGCATGGGTAACATCTTCTACAAAATGAGTTCTCCATCTGTTGTACAAGGTGATGCAGAGGTAGCACCGTTATTGGAACGTGATAATACTAGTGAAGCAGAAATCATCAAGGAAATAACTGCATTTTTAAAGTTTGGTAAAAGAGATAGAGAGGAGGAAAGTAATGCAGACCCATCAAAGGTAGTGCCAAAGAGGAAGAAGAAAGTTGAAGAAAATATTCCTCCTCACATTTTAACTGAAGTTTTTTTGCGAATCTTTTACCCCATCTCAGCATGCATCAGTAAAAGTGTATCAGTTGGATTGATGAAGTCATTGGATTATTCCCCTACAGTAATACTACACCATGGAACAAAAAAGGTTTTATTTTCGCAAAATGCTTGGGAGTCATTTTTGAAACATGTACATTTAATAGAATGTTATTTAACTAACAGTTTGTGTGGAAGGAAAACACATATTCGACTTTTGGATTGTGACAATGAAATCGATATTGTTAAACATCGCGGACAACTACAAGTGCGAATTAGAGACTTGACTCAACATGAAAATAAGATTCTACTGTCACGTGAAGAATTCTACGTTTTAAACTACGCAACAGAACCTATTACAAGGTACATGAGACAGTTGGTATTTGCAAGCGCTATTATTAAAGAATATTTGGTCGATACTTTGGAAAAACAACCTGATAGCACCATCGTGTACGGACCTGTGGATACATCTATTTTTAATAGAATACCTCATGAAGTTTGCATGTGGAGAAAGTTAAAGGATTTTGAACCACTTGTAGAAATCGCTACAGAAGCTACAGAAGAAACAATACAGGAAGAAGAAGAAACGGAGAAACAAGAAGAAGAATAAAACGAAACACAAGAAGAAGAAGTTAAAAAAGACTAAAGTTTGACTTAGTAAAGAAGAAAACACGTGGGGTAGGCCTATTGGGGACGGTGCCCACGTTAAATATACACCAACGCGCCTGCAACTGTACGGCCTGGTATTTAACCTACCGTGGTGTGGAAAACAGTTTAGTTGATCGCTAGGTGCCATGATGAGCGGAGGGGATGAAGAAGTGAGTGTAAAGCCTTGTGTAATAGAATTTCAAGCATTTCGAAATAATGATGATAGGTTTATTATCAAGGAGTTAGTAATTTTAGACTTGCTTACATTTGTAGCCTACCCATTCACGTTTGAAGCTCCTTTTTCTTTTAACAAACTTAACACCAAAGCAAAAAGTACAAACAAATGGATAACAAACTACTTTCATCACATACATTGGTATGAAGGATTTATAAGCTACAGTAATCTGCACAGTATTATGTTTAACTTTTGCAAACAATATTCACATATATATACAAGAGGATTAGAAAAAAAGAACTGGATACAAAAGTACACGCACGGTGATGTTTTTGACATAACTATCAGTAAAGACTTTAACATTAATCTCGGTAATATTTGCGTCGCTGCAAAAGATCTTAAACACGGCCAAACAAACTGTGCATTGTACAACGCATATCGTTTGGCTGCTTACTTGAAACAAACGCAGGAATGTGGTGGGGGTAGCGGAGAACAGAAATGTGGTGGGGGTAGCGGGGCCTATAAATACGAGGAGACATCACCGCTCCAGCACGAGTATTATTCGAGACTCCGAAGAGGCAACATCACAGAAGACACCACAACCACCACTGACGAAGATGGCATCACAACAGTTTCTACAAACACTGGTTGATCAATTCAACACTCATTCAAAATCCGACCTTCTGCTAACTAAAAAGTGTTCAGAACTAAAAGAACAAAAACACTACATTATTCATAACATCAAGAAAGTGGAAACCACACATGGAGAAGCAATTCTAGTTTCATTGAGCGAAGGACCTTTCACTCCAGGAGATGAGCCGAAGTTTCAAGTATTTCTTCCAAAACGATTTGTTCAACTGCTACAAAATGAAGATTTGCGAGATATTCAACCGGGGACGTTGTATTTGGTATCACACGGTGTAAGCGGCAACAACTCTACGGAACTCACTCTGCACATCACGCATATTTGTACATAATGTCTCTGTTTGTATTTCTCTGTTTGTATTTCTAGTCATTAATGTTAGACTTAAGCTTATTGTATTGTAAGATGTTTGTTTAATAAAGAAAAGAAAAAAAAAGAAAAAAAGAAAAAAAAAGAAAACAGCAACACAGCAGTATATTATTTTATATACTGCTGTGTTGCTTTTTTTTAAAATTCAAATGGGTGACCTTGAACTTTCATTCAGGGTTAACTTATGCAGAGGTATAAAAGAGAGGGAGCAGTGAAGTTAGTCTCAGTCTTGTCTAACACACGCTGCAGCTAACATGTCGGTGCCACCTATGAACAATTTATTTTTCGATAACAATTTGAAGACATATTGTTGCGAGTTACAATGTTTTAAAATACCAGGCGATCAAGTTGACGGGAAAGCTTGTCGTAAGTGCAAGTGTTTCAGCTATTGCATATGTAGATGTAAAACGTATCAAATGAACCGACAAGATAAAATACAAGAATTACGCAGAAGGATTGCATTACTGTGGCGGCGAATGTAGTAGCAACCATCTGCCTCGCACCAGCTGCCACCTGCCGCCTGCCATCTGCCGTCCGCCATCTGCTCCGCCCCACCACACTTTTACCCCCACCATTTTGTTTGATACCAAAACGCTAGCTAGCGAATAGTCAGTACACCTCCGGCTCTTGACCAGTGTACTTCGAGCTCTCTGTTAAAATGTCCATCAAAATTAGGTGTATTCATTATGACTCTATTCATCTGGCGACTTTCCAAGACCTCGAGGTTTTTAATGAAGAGTTAAGACTTCTCATTGCGTCCGGTTACGATTTATCTTTGGAACTTTACGCATCAAAAAACAACATGGACTCTGCGCAGGAATCGAAGTATCTACCGTCTTTCATCAGAAAGCGAAGTGATGGCCGCAACTCGTCCGGATCAACAACATCGATGACAACGAACAACGGGGAACTATTGTAAACATAAATTATTGTAAACATAACTTATTGTAAATAAAAAGAAAAGTAAAAAAATAAAGTAATAAATGAAATAGTACTACCTCGCACTCGTATCATTCGATTGCTTCATTCGATTGTTTCATTCGATATTTATTATCGATTAACTATCGAATCACAATCGGATTTTACGCGTGCGAGGTAGTACTTTTTTAAAATTACCTCCCCGTGACCTTGAACTTTAACCTTTCACTCATTACGTCACAAAACCGCCTACGTCACTGGCTCAGCCTCAGATGACGTATTTAATGACTCAGCGCTTCCGGTCACGTGACCGGAAGCCATAAATCAAGTGAGCCAAAACCGGCAAACCCCCACTACTCCTATCATAACATTCCCACTGTATAGACTACCAAGACAGACTTATGGTTAGAATAAGCTTACAGCAAGGCTAAAATTTAAATAGTAAGATTATTGACCAACTTGGGATGGTTGAGAAACTACAGTATCATTGGCCTACCTAAATTAGTCAAAAGGATACTGTCTGTTTTGGCGATTAAAACTTTGTAGACAGTATTTAAAGTTTATTAATAACATAAAAAGTTCGTGTTTAGCCACACCTTGTGCTATAATCATCCATGTTATGGCTACGACTGTAAGCTAATATACAAAACCTGAGTATTATTCGAACACAAACTATCTACAAAAGAACACAGACAAAACCTCCAAAATGTATGTTTGTGTTTAGTACTGATGTATAATGTTGGCATTCTCGCCGAAAACACTTTTAATCGTATTAAATCCAACTTGAACCAAAGTGCTTCACATAGGTTATGTGTATGGAACTCGCAAGGAAATAAGATTTACATTTGATTATTGCTACGGTATAACATTAATGAAATTATTATTGAACTCAAAAGAATGACACGTTTTGAATTTCTAACAGAAAGGTGTCTAGGTAGGTAGAACCACTAAGTTTTAGAACAAATTAAATAAATAAACCGCTCTGACCTGAACACAAACTTCAATCAACAAAATTACAGCAGCTGAGCTGATGTATTTTGACAGTTCAAACTTCAAACAACACGGTACTACAAAGCTCAAAATATGTACTAAAATAATGTTCAATGAAAAAACTGATAATTATTAAAATGTAATAATAATTCGCCAATTATAGTTTATTTAAAGCATTAAACCGTAAAAACGTTATCCTAAAAATTTCATGACAATCCATCAAACCGTTAAAATGTAGATAGCGTCACACTACTTCGAATTCCAAACTGAGTATAAGGATATCGTTTCACTCAATCCAATTAAACAAATTGTTGATTCTGCTTTTTTGCTATGATGATTCAAAATTATTTAATTTAAAAATGTTTTTAGTAAATTTTTTAAAAATCTATTCAGTTTAAGTCCTTTCTCATAATTCTGATGAAAATCGCCCATCAGCTTTGGTAGTTCATTTTATGAAACAGTACGGTTGTATAAGTCGCTTACGATATTTCCATTTTCTTGATCTTGACACTATTGTAAACTCATTTGACAAGTCAGTGAAACAGCATAATACTACAAAATGTACAATATTCTTTGTTATTGACTACAGTTAATCAACAAATATTATTTTACCTTACTTAACCAGAAGCAAATAAACTGTTCCTTTTTTAATAAAAAAATGGATGAATTAAATTAAGGAATCAAAATTTCAAGACATTATTTATCTATTAACCATGTAAGGAACTAAGTCTTAGGCTGGCCCTCGGAGAAATTAAATTTGTCTTGTTTTGCTGCACGATAACAAAATACTATTATTAATATTGCTTATAAAATGATTATTTGATTTAAATTGTCCTTGTTACTGAACGAATTTTGATAGGGAAATAATTGTGAATAAATCATGTATGAAAATTACAGTGACGATCGAGAACACATCATACTACAGGCCTAATAAGTTTTTTTCATTTGGAGAAAAAAATATACGTAATAGAACTTAATGCTTGAATTAATTAAACGCCGCAACAAAAAGTTTATTTATATAACAATTACTACATCATCAACTACGTTTGCATATTACAAAAAATACCCCCGTAGCAGCAAACCTGCTTACACAGATAATTTCCAATGGGTATATATGTATCTTACTGCCACATAAATCCACATACCAAGCGTCAGCAATATACATTCATAAATAAACTATTTATGACATTTTAATTTTTCTCTATAAAAATAACTTGGCGGCTGAGTATGCAGGTTTGCTGAAACAAAGAACATAAAAAATAGGTTTTATACTAATATCAATATAACTCAACTAGGTAGAGCCACATACCAAGTTTTATTAATATATGTTCATAATTAAGGGAAATACATTTGTTTTATTCTCCATAAGAATAACATAGGGGCTGAATACGCAGGTTTGCTGCTACGGGAAATATCGGCAAAAAAATAGTTTTTTGTGCACATATCAATAGACAACAACGATATAAAGCAATATACCAAGTTTCATCAGGATAAATTGATAAATAAGCAAGATATACAAATTTTCTTATTCTCCATAAGAATAACATTGGACAACTTACTGTGTTTAGCATTTTCTATATCTGTGTAACCAATAGACGTAGAGAAATTATGAAAACACAATAGTGTTCGTCTTTTTAAGCCGAATCTAATGGAAAAATTTAATTTACTAAAGTATTATATGTAAAAAACTGAAAAAATCCATTTTTGGGGTACAAAACCCCCCCAAAATATCCCTTTGGATAGAAAAATATGGCTGGTTTTCAAAAGTCATAAATGTTACTTTAAATGTTTGTACCAAATTTCATCAAAATCAGACCATTTTTACGAGGGTTATCGCACCCACGGACACACACACACACACACACACACACACACACACACACACACACACACACACACACACACACATATATATATATATATATATATATATATATATATATATATATATATATATATATATATACAGTTTAGAACGAATGGTTTTTTTGGCATCTGGGGACCTCAAAACGAAAAGTTAACAAAGTCCCGGGCCTAGGTCTTACCATGCCGACTACGGTAATAGCTTCTTCCCTAACGGGGAAATTCGCTAAAATAGAAAGAGTGGAAAGATTTTCAATTATTAAGACTTCCTATTTTTAACATAAACTTAAATAATACTAAATAAATACCCCCGTAGTAGCAAACCTGCATACTCAGTGAATTTACAATGCATATACATGTATCCTAACACCACATACCAAGTTTCATCAATATACATTCATAAATAAATTATATATGACATTTTACTTATTCTCCATAAGAATAAAATGGGGGCTGAGTACGCAAGTTTGCTGCTACGGGAACTATTGGAAGAAAAAAACCTTTTTCATGCAAATATCAACAGACCACAACGATATGAAGCAATATACCAAGTTTCGTCAGGATTGGTTGATAA
The DNA here is from genome assembly GCA_963675035.1 of Allygus modestus. Classification (NCBI taxonomy): domain Eukaryota; kingdom Metazoa; phylum Arthropoda; class Insecta; order Hemiptera; family Cicadellidae; genus Allygus; species Allygus modestus. Next base: position 272,272,432 of record OY776111.1, read on the forward strand.
ATAAGCAAGATATCAAATTTTTCTTTTCTCCATAAGATTAACATTGGACAACGTACTGTGTTTAGTATTTTCAATATCTCAGTAACCAATTTACGTAGAGCAATGATCAAAACACCAAATTGTGTGTTTTTTTTACCTGAAAATTTAATGGTGAAAACTAAAATTAATTTTGAACGAATGGTGTTTTTGGCATCTGGGACCCTCAAACGAAAAGTTATCATGGTTCCGGGCCTAGGCCTTACCATGCTAACTACGTAATAGCTTCTTCCCTATAGGGGAAATTCGCTAAAACATAATAATATACAGTTTTATGGCTCCGCTTGATCCTGATTAATCCAGAACTTTAGGTTGAGCTTGGACTCGCCTGAAAAAATCACCTTTTTTGTATTATAGTGTAATGCCGGATTCTTCCTAAAATAGTACACACTAAAAGAATGTAATTTTTCTTATTCCTGATTAGAAAGCTGTTGTATCTAGTTTAAAGTTAAAAGCCCAAGAAATGCGTTACCGTTTGAAATTTGGAGGCAGCCGCAGTTGAAAAACCGACTTGGAGTGGGTTTCCAATATGCTGTAACTTGCCAGACTTTGGCAACTAATCGGTTGGAATACCTGTCAGCTGTTCCCACATGTTAACCTGCCCCAGAGGCATGTCTTGTTTGGAGGCAGCCGCAGTTTAAATACCGACTTGAAGTGGGTTTCCAATATGCTGTAACTTGCCAGACTTTGGCAACTAATCGGTTGGAATACCTGTCAGCTGTTCCCACATGTTAACCTGCCCCAGAGGCATGTCTTGTTTGGAGGCAGTCGCAGTTGAAATACCGACTTGAAGTGGGTTTCCAATATGCTGTAACTTGCCAGACTTTGGCAACTAATCGGTTGGAATACCTGTCAGCTGTTCCCACATGTTAACCTGCCCCAGAGGCATGTTTTGTTTGGAGGCAGCCGCAGTTGAAATACCGACTTGGAGTGGGTTTCCAATATGCTGTAACTTGCCAGACTTTGGCAACTAATCGGTTGGAATACCTGTCAGCTGTTCCCACATGTTAACCTGCCCCAGAGGCATGTTTTGTTTGGAGGCAGCCGCAGTTGAAATACCGACTTGAAGTGGGTTTCCAATATGCTGTAACTTGCCAGACTTTGGCAACTAATCGGTTGGAATACCTGTCAGCTGTTCCCACATGTTAACCTGCCCCAGAGGCATGTCTTGTTTGGAGGCAGTCGCAGTTGAAATACCGACTTGAAGTGGGTTTCCAATATGCTGTAACTTGCCAGACTTTGGCAACTAATCGGTTGGAATACCTGTCAGCTAATCCCACATGTTAACCTGCCCCAGAGGCATGTTTTGTTTGGAGGCAGCCGCAGTTTAAATACCGACTTGGAGTGGGTTTCCAATATGCTGTAACTTGCCAGACTTTGGCAACTAATCGGTTGGAATACCTGTCAGCTGTTCCCACATGTTAACCTGCCCCAGAGGCATGTTTTGTTTGGAGGCAGCCGCAGTTTAAATACCGACTTGGAGTGGGTTTCCAATATGCTATAACTTGCCAGACTTTGGCATTTAATCGGTTGGAATACCTGTCAGCTGTTCCCACATGTTAACCTGCCCCAGAGGCATGTCTTGTTTGGAGGCAGTCGCAGTTGAAATACCGACTTGAAGTGGGTTTCCAATATGCTGTAACTTGCCAGACTTTGGCAACTAATCGGTTGGAATACCTGTCAGCTAATCCCACATGTTAACCTGCCCCAGAGGCATGTTTTGTTTGGAGGCAGCCGCAGTTTAAATACCGACTTGGAGTGGGTTTCCAATATGCTGTAACTTGCCAGACTTTGGCAACTAATCGGTTGGAATACCTGTCAGCTGTTCCCACATGTTAACCTGCCCCAGAGGCATGTTTTGTTTGGAGGCAGCCGCAGTTTAAATACCGACTTGGAGTGGGTTTCCAATATGCTATAACTTGCCAGACTTTGGCATTTAATCGGTTGGAATACCTGTCAGCTGTTCCCACATGTTAACCTGCCCCAGAGGCATGTCTTGTTTGGAGGCAGCCGCAGTTTAAATACCGACTTGAAGTGGGTTTCCAATATGCTGTAACTTGCCAGACTTTGGCAACTAATCGGTTGGAATACCTGTCAGCTGTTCCCACATGTTAACCTGCCCCAGAGGCATGTCTTGTTTGGAGGCAGTCGCAGTTGAAATACCGACTTGAAGTGGGTTTCCAATATGCTGTAACTTGCCAGACTTTGGCAACTAATCGGTTGGAATACCTGTCAGCTGTTCCCACATGTTAACCTGCCCCAGAGGCATGTCTTGTTTGCATGTACATACTCAACCTTCGTTTCAGAAACAAAATTGAATAAGTTATGTCAGAGTACCCTTTATTGAAAGAATATGTTTAAGGTATTTACCAGCCATAACCGGTAAAAAACGTAGCGATAGACAATGTAATATAACTTATATAGTGATAGCGATATCAGTTAAAAAATCCTTAATTTTGCTTTCTATCTATAAATGTAACTAATTCAAATGTTTTCCGACAACCCAAATTGTTTTTCGAAGGATTCAGACAGGCCAGTTCGTGCATTCATTCCCATTTAGAGTCACATCAAATAGAAACAATGATGCAGTGATAATGAACTGTTTTACCTGACGTGGAATATTAAATTTGAATTAACAAATTCTGGGAAAGTAATAATCAGAATTCAGAAATTTTTCTGTCGTAAAAACATTACAAGTATGTATTGACATCGTCAGGTACTAACTATATAACAAATGCAATCATTGTTAAGTTGCATGTGATTAATTCAACAATATGTATTCAATTAACAGTAGGAAAAATATACGTCATTTACAATGTACATATTTATCATAAAATTACCCTGGGGTAGGTTTTAGTTTCTGTAACTGAGTTTTTCTTGAACTACTTTAAAATTGTAAATACGATTCCCATTTAGCCTATTAACTGGGCGCAATTGAGGAGAGATGTTGTTCGCACCTGTTAAAATTGTTCATCGTCTTTTAACGTTCTCCCACCTATGTCAGTTATTACAAATAAGGAAAACACTACTTTTCAATTCCAACCAAAAGTTAGAGAAGTATATTAGGCCAATTAGGCCAGGTTTTGCCATTTTAACGCTGAACGACTTAGCAAGCCAAAATATAAGTGTTTAAGGAAATTGATGCTCGATAATAAATGATCGACGTTCTTGCACTGCATGAAACTTACGCTGATGTTCCTGACAACAGTGTAAGACGAAATATTTCTGGATACAGACTTGTATCGGGTACTGGACGTCGGTGTCGGTTCTACGGAGTGGCTGTAAATGTGAGGCAGGATATTGGCGATGTGTGTTATGGCTAAGATTATTATAAATTACCTACTGTAATAATTGCTTATAATATTAAAATGACTTTGTCTAGTATAATACTATACCAAGTGCCTAAAACTATTAACTTAAGCCTCCAAGCAAAACTTGGACAGACACGTTGCTTGAAAGATTTGAAAAATTTGCTCTTTACGTTAGGGATTTTATGTATTTAAGTACAAGATAAACAATATTTAAATATTCCAACAGGAACCACTAAAACTCTCCAAAGTATTTACAATGGAGAAGCTTGATGATGCTTTTTCCGCAATTCCAGTTGGAAAACTTGGTGGGCTGGATGGAATGTTCTACGAGTTTCTAAAACGTGCTGGCACTGACGTAAGTAAGTGGCTTTTAACATTTTTCAACCATATTATGCTCACTGATTATTTCCTTTTAGAAGACACAATTCACAGCTGTTTTGAAGCCAGGGAAGGACCAGGAGCAAGTAAAAGGCTACTGTTCAAAAGCCCTTCTGAGTGTTTGCTTCAAGCTACTAGAGAGACCGGTTTGCATTCGAATATTCTCTCTTCTCAATGCGAGCATGCCTATTGAACTTTTTGGTTTTTGAGCTGGTAAAAATTGGATTCATCCAAGTTGTTACTCTCATATCTTATAGTGAGAATTCATTTCGAAAAGAAAATTACGACGTATATAGCATGTATAGATCTCAATGATACAGTTGGGAGAAAGGTTATTTTGCTGAAATGTTTAACTATTATTCCCAGTCACAATTTTGTAACTTCTTAATTGTGTGTTATCTGACAGGCTGGTTAAAGTAAAATTATTTAGGAAAGAAAGCTCATCTAGGCAAGTGAATGACGGCCAACCAGTAAAAGTGTATACAGCTGACATTCCCAACACGGTCCCTTAATGTTGTAGTTGCGCGGATGATATTAGCTCTTGCTGCCCAACATAAAGACATGTACAACACAGAAGCAACCCTCACAAATTATCTGTTACGAAAAACATTTTACCTTTATCATGTCAGAAGGAAAGTTAAGGATAGATTTTCTTCTTAAGGAAATTTATTATTAGTATTTCTTCCCGTGGCGTTATCATAGTGTGATTTATTGTAATAATTAAAATAAATCATACAAAGTAACAAGTATAAGTACAAAATATATGTAATCGTCACTAATTTAATCGTTGCAGGTAGCAGGTTGTTTTCCTCAAAGGCCTTAAATTTATCGACGTCTTATATAGTTATAAATACATATTTTTCAATTTTGTGAAACATCTTTTTCTAATTTGATGAGCTTTTCATTATTGTTTAAAACAGGATTTGTCATAATTTAGTTTAATAAGTATTAATTTGTTGGACGGTTCGTGAGTTATTACTCAAAACAAAATTAATAATGTAATGAAGTTACTGACATGAACAGGCTCTATTTCCATGATCAATTTATTAAATTAGTGTTGTGGATACTTTATTACACACTGCAGTGTAACATTAACCGCATGATATTGCAGTAGCCAGATAATGTATTTATTTCAGCTTCAGCTGGCTTTTTATAAAATCAGTAACATTATTTTGTCGTAAGTTACAATCTTTAAAATAACCAACGAGATAATCACTAATGCATATGATTTGTCCCTTTCATTTTATAATTAATATTTATTGTAATCTTACAGATATACACAATTTGTTTTTAAAAACGATTATTACATTGCGTTTTAAACATGGTTTTATAGTGATACATCATTTATTACATGTAAAGTTTAAATAGTTTTCAGTTCATATCGTAATTAATAAATTTAAATTTATTTATTTTTTCTTTCCTTGAATAAAAATCGAAATAGGAACAGTAACTAAAGTCTCCAAACACCGAAAACATCTCTCATTAAAAATGTTCATCTTGTCTTGTGTAAGTGACAAAACACATACAATTTATATTAATTTGATATGCACAGGGATGATTCTTCAAGTAATATCGTATTCATTTATTTCCAGATATATATAGTACAAATATAGATCAAATAAGTTCATAATACTTTTATTTATGTGTCGTAAAAGGTATTCCTACTTGCGATCAAATAACTACGTTCTGTTAAACATCCGACGCAAGCACATCACTGTGAAGACCGCCTTAACGCCGTGCCAAAATTCGCTGTGGAACTAACTATTAGTTCACAGTTATACTAGTTTTAAGTGGTGTAAGAGTTTTGATTAGCTATCAGTTAAAATCGGAAAGTTTAATGAGGTGTAACGGTATACACTCAGATTAAGTGAATCGATTAAAGATGATAAATATTTAGGTTAGTCCTTCATAAACATTGTTAAGTACAATATAGTATGCATACCCATTTGGGCGTAGCTTAGAGTATCTTCACATTTACGCAGTACTATGTCCAACTCACGTCACTGTCGTATATGAAACGATAGTTGAAAATGTAAAACTGACGCTTAAACTATTTATTTTGGTTACTCTCGTCAGTAAAACAACAAGCTTTTAAATGATCATAGATTCAAGGTGATTGTTTTATTGTTGATTTTGGGCCTAGAAATACTTTTTTCGTGGAAACAGTTAACTGAGGAATGGTTGTCACCAGCAGCTACGCCACTTCACGGTCTACATCACAGACTTACCAACCACTTTGAGCATGTCAATTGGTCTGTAAATTAACGCAAATGTTGTTTTAGAAACAGGTTGTGCTATACGTATTACATATTTCTGTTGTGACTCATTCAAAAATTCTACTATACCGAAGCAGTCTTAGAGCTCACAATATAATATATCAAAATATATTATGAATATAATTTTAGTGTCTACTTGAATGAAATACTTAAATACTAAATTCCACCCCTCAATATTGTTTATTAGGCCAGCCACTTAAATTTAAAATATATAAACTCTTCGAAATGAACTACTGAACTGGCCTATAACCTACGTTATGAACAAAGATTATAAATTAGGTAAGGACTTTACAAATGTACAAGATATTTGTTCACAATTTAATTACAGCATACAATAAACTACATTTTGTAATGTTTTTATTAACAAATTAAATTACAGTTACAAGTAAACGGAAACGGAAAATAAATAGAATATAACCATAAAATATTTGCATCGCAAAAATAATAACAGTTATATAATGCAAGTTTCATAAACCTTTTACATCATGGGGAAAAAGGTGTATACGTTTTTTTCATGTTTTTTGCATTACAAAAATAATAACAGTTGTCTAATGCTAGTTTCATAAACCATTTACATCATGAGAAAAAGTTGTATCAGTTTTTTCTTGTGTTTTATTACTAAATGTTTAATGTGATAATTGGTGAGAATTGTTGTATATTGTTGACCATAAATGATACATTTACAAGCGATAAGATTCAAATAAAAATGTCCAATAAAAAATTTTAACGAATTTTTTTGTCAGAACGAAGCCAACAATGATTTTACGTTAATAATATTTATAGTTAAAAAAACTTCCTCATAAATTAGTGTGATGCGCCACAGACAAAATAATAAAAGATAACAATAATAATTACAGCTGTTATTACCTATTTAATCAGCACTCAAAAACAGTTTAGTAAATTAATTTTGTTGTACAGTACATCAGGTCAAAAATACTTGATACGCGATTTTTTTTTCTAAAAAAAACTTCAAATTAAATTACTTTTGGCAGATATTTTAACTGGTTCAGTTTGTAATATGCTCAACTTGATTGGCCGCATACTGTAACTTGATGCTTTTGAAAATAATTCCAGATTGTGACCAGTGACTCTCGATTCCCCATTTAGAACTTTCCAAAGCTCTCTAATAATTACATAAACATCTGGCGATATATTAACAGAACAACTAAAACATTAAATAGCTTCAACTGATAATTACAATATTACATTATCCGATTATTTTTGTTTGTTTTTCACAATGACTGTTTTTAATGAATTTCAAATCTTTGGCACAAAAAAAAACATAAAGTACAATTTGTTTCTTCTCTTTCCATAAATATATTGTTTCAGAATCTTTTCAATATTTCTTTCAAACACTCTTGACGCCAGTTATATGAATCATTGATACCTCTGATAATTCCATAGTGTACATGGGAGTAGTTTTTAGATGATGATTTAACACTTTAAACACTCGAATGTCAATGGGCTGAATTAACGAGTTATATAAAGTTTTAATTTTTTACTACATTAAAACTAACACAACTTCTATATTCACAATGAGTGGTGATAATGTTTCATAATTTTGTAATATTTCATATTATAATTATTTATAAATTATGTTCAGTATTTTAAAATTTATATAATTTTACGTAATAAAAAACTAACAATGTTAAAAATAACGGTTTTTTCATAAGTAATTTTATTTTAAGGAAGTTTTAAGCAATTACAGGAAAAGTTACAGTTAAATTAGCATACAAAATTACTGGAAACACATAACCACATACAAATAGTATTACACTACTAACATAAAGTAGTTTTAGTTAAGTAAACTGTGGTGAAATTTTAATATTCCAGTAAACCCAATGGTGCAGTAAACACAGTAAAACGGCCATGCTTGACATCAGTACTGTAAATCGATTAGAAGGTTAACGGAAAATTATTTGTTAGATAAATTAACTAAGTAGGTAGCTTTAAATTTTCCAGATAAAGTCTTTAATCTACGTACAAAGCTATGCTTTACTATGCTTTTGAAGGTCTTAATCATAATTCATAAGCTTATGAATTATAATAAGCAACGAAGCTTGTGATTATTCAAGAGTTTTCTTCAGCATGAATAAGATTTCTTCCCATATTTATTTCACTTCTTATTTCACTAAGTCACCGCTGGTGTTGGATTTGTTATGTATATTTATTGTTTTTAAATATTAAATTTAAATTAAGTAAAAAATATGCCGAGATCTAAATTAAATAACAAGTGAATAGACTAATACGAGCCTGCGCATAGACTATTCTGCACAGGTATGCTCATTTTCAAATAACAAAATGTAATAATAGCAATTACAATTCAATAAAACAAGATTATATTTATGTAAATGTAATCATGTTTAGTACCGTTTCAATCAATATATATTGATATATTAGGATACAGTTATATTTTGTTAAACTTGATGTGTATACTGTACATATATATCTTTGAGTTATTTTGAGAAATAAAGAACCTATTTCATTTAATTTCAAAGTATGCCAGTTAATATAAAAAATATAGTGGGAAAAAATTAATCGACCACAGGGATTACTTTATTTTTCTGTGATCTTGATTTAGTTTTCACTAGTTACTATTTGGCAGTTTACAAAAACATTTTACGAAATAAACAAGTTATTAGATTGCTTTACAACCATGTGTGTTATGACTTGCGTCGACTTCGGAGGATATAAATGCGATATAATGCCAACAAGTTGCACCATAACTCAACTCTAAAGTGGAATCTTGGACCTTTAATCGGGCCATATATTTCTATTCAGTGTAGTTGACAAATACTTTATCTAACAAATTTATTTTTACCATCGATATTATGTTATGTTTTCGAATTAAAGTCAAAAATGTAATACTGATTAAAGAGAGCTATAAGGGATATTACTTTATAAAATAATCTTAACCGTGAAATAATCTTCATAACAATCAGGCTGTGTTTTTGTTATTTAAGAATATAAGGTAATTAATCAGACAAAACATTATCTGACCTAATTTGCCAGGTCTAGTTATACCATTATATTATAATTCCCCCACTCCATTGGCAAGTTGTGTGAGTCGTTGGCATAGGGGTCAAGACAACGGACTCCAGAACTATGGCAGCGGCCCTGTCGTGGGTAACGCACTATACCAGCGTCTGGCAGCGGCCTTGTAGTGGGTAACGCACTATACCAGCGTCTGGCAGCGGCCCTGTAGTGGGTACCACACTATACCAGCGTCTGGCAGCGGCCCTGTCGTGGGTACCGCACTATACCAGCGTCTGGCAGCGGCCCTGTCGTGGGTACAGCACTATACCAGCGTCTGGCAGCGGCCCTGTCGTGGGTAACGCACTATACCAGCGTCTGGCAGCGGCCCTGTCGTGGGTCCCGCACTATACCAGCGTCTGGCAGCGGCCCTGTCGTGGATAACGCACTATACCAGCGTCTGGCAGCGGCCCTGTCGTGGGTAACGCACTATACCAGCGTCTGGCAGCGGCCCTGTCGTGGGTACCGCACTATACCAGCGTCTGGCAGCGGCCCTATCGTGGGTAACGCACTATACCAGCGTCTGGCAGCGGCCCTGTCGTGGGTAACGCACTATACCAGCGTCTGGCAGCGGCCCTGTAGTGGGTAACGCACCATACCAGCGTCTGGCAGCGGCCCTGTCGTGGGTACCGCACTATACCAGCGTCTGGCAGCGGCCCTGTAGTGGGTAACGCACCATACCAGCGTCTTGCAGCGGCCCTGTCGTGGGTACCGCACTATACCAGCGTCTGGCAGCGGCCCTGTCGTGGGTACCGCACTATACCAGCGTCTGGCAGCGGCCCTGTCGTGGGTACCGCACTATACCAGCGTCTGGCAGCGGCCCTGTCGTGGGTACCGCACTATACCAGCGTCTGGCAGCGGCCCTGTCGTGGGTAACGCACTATACCAGCGTCTGGCAGCGGCCCTGTCATGGGTAACGCACTATACCAGCGTCTGGCAGCGGCCCTGTCCTGGGTACCGCACTATACCAGCGTCTGGCAGTGGCCCTGTAGTGGGTAACGCACTATACCGGCGTCTGGCAGCGGCCCTGTCGTGGGTAACGCACTATACCAGCGTCTGGCAGCGGCCCTGTAGTGGGTAACGCACCATACCAGCGTCTGGCAGCGGCCCTGTCGTGGGTACCGCACTATACCAGCGTCTGGCAGCGGCCCTGTCGTGGGTACCGCACTATACCAGCGTCTGGCAGTGGCCCTGTCGTGGGTAACGCACTATACCAGCGTCTGGCAGCGGCCCTGTCGTGGGTACCGCACTATACCAGCGTCTGGCAGTGGCCCTGTAGTGGGTAACGCACTATACCAGCGTCTGGCAGCGGCCCTGTCGTGGGTAACGCACTGTACCAGCGTCTGGCAGCGGCCCTGTCGTGGGTAACGCACTATACCAGCGTCAGGCAGTGGCCTTGTCGTGGGTACTGCACTATACCAGCGTCTGGCAGCGGCCCTGTATTGGGTAACGCACTATACCAGCGTCTGGCAGCGGCCCTGTCGTGGGTAACGCACTATACCAGCGTCTGGCAGCGGCCCTGTAGTGGGTAACGCACCATACCAGCGTCTGGTAGCGGCCCTGTCGTCGGTAACGCACTATACCAGCGTCTGGCAGCGGCCCTGTCGTGGGTAACGCACTATACCAGCGTCTGGCAGCGGCCCTGTCGTGGGTAACGCACTATACCAGCGTCTGGCAGCGGCCCTGTCGTCGGTAACGCACTATACCAGCGTCTGGCAGCGGCCCTGTAGTGGGTAACGCACCTTACCAGCGTCTGGCAGCGGCCCTGTCGTGGGTACCACACTATACCAGCGTCTGGCAGCGTCTCTGTAGTGGGTAACGCACTATACCAGCGTCTGGTAGCGGCCCTGTAGTGGGTAACGCACTATACCAGCGTCTGGTAGCGGCCCTGTCGTGGGTACCGCACCATACCAGCGTCTGGTAAAATAACGCAAAAAGAGGGTACCAACCTCTTAGATAAAGAACCTATTATGTCATAAGAGTTAGTAATTAAAACTATTTAGTACTAACCCCCCCCCCCTTGAACCCTTTAAACCCTTGGATCCCCCGCACTTTTTTAATTATTTATAGCCTAAAATAATGTACAGTAGTTGCCACGTTTGTGTAATTGTATAAGTTTATGTAAAAGCAGGCACATTAAATATTACAATATAATTTTGAATTTCCAATTCATCTTATGTTTGATAAATATCACTAGAGATTAATTTATAGGCTTCTCTTTCTAGTTAAAAAAATATTATTAATACTAATACATATTTTTGTCTTCATTTGCCTAACTCAAAACAAAGCTAGCGATTTGGTTTTCATCCAAAGACCAATTAGTCCGTATTACAATTTGTCGACTTTCATAGATAGTTTTCAGTATTAATAAATACAAATTAACTAATTTAAATGAATCCTTGTGATCAATCTAACTTGTGTTGGTCGTTAATGTTATTACGGTGTTTGTGGAACTGTGTGCAATTTTCTTACTATACAAATTCAGTCAACAACTATCTCATGTTGAAAATACTTAGACCAGCTTGAAGAGACTATTACAGCTACAAAATATTTGTATGTTTTTTTCCTAAAATGCTTAGTTTTTTGTTCTAAATAGCAGCTATGAGACCTGTAACAATATAAACGGTTTAAATGCAGATACGATGTTGGTTTACATTTAACTACTGTTTACTCGCCTGAATTTGCAGCTCATACTGGAGTAGCTACCATGCAGGATTGGCTAAAAGCGGGAAAGTTTTCGGATTGAAAAATAATTGTTTTTTATAATGTGTGATGAGTTAAAGCACTGTATAGAATAAAAAATGCAATCGATAGTTTTTACATGTATGTAAAATTAACACTCTTTCTTACTAAGTCACAGTGGGGTGTCTTTGTTTTAGTCTGTAATTAAAATTTGTGATTTTAAATTGAATCGAAAAAATTAACTAAATAATTAACAGTAGTTGTGACGTGAATTCACTAGAATTATTAATTTTGAGGCTAATGAAATATACAGTAATAACATGTTAACCGCTCGCTGTGGTTTAAAGCCTGACAAATATTCAATAATTTATCTGCCGTTTTAATTTAATTTAAAATTCACAACGTATTATTCTTTTAACTATAACAGGTGGATTAAAACCGGATTAACTGTAATTCGCCTACACAATCTACCTATTACTTAGTATTACTTAGTATTACTATTACTTAGTATATTAATATTATTTAATTACCCAACTAAAAATTATGTTCAATACATAATTTAACAATTGCGAGTTAAAATAATATATTCAAAACTGTCTCAGCAAACCTGCGTACTCAGCGAATTTCCAATGAATATATATGTCTTTACAACACATTAAGCCACTTACCAGGATTCATAAGAAATATATTCACAAATAAGCGATATTTAAAATACTTATTCTTACCTTGCCACCTACGGTAAATCTTCTTCCCTATAGGGGAAATTTGCTAAAACAGTTAAATACATGAATTAAAACGCTTATTTAATTTTAAAAGCCTTAATCATAGTAGATTATATATTCTTGAGTGTTTTTCATTGAACTTTAGAGACCAAATAACTTTAAAACACAAAATTATAAAAGCTTTTCTACCGCAAGGTCGGATAATGGCGTTATCATTTCACCATTGCCTTAGTTTTAAGAACACATATTTGTGTAATATGGCAATTTTTATTGGTAAATACGATTCCGGTATTAACTCTTCATCGTGTGTTTATTTTTTATAAAAATGAGTCGACAAGTTTTCTTCCGATATAAACCGGTTTTTAATACATTTTTAAAGGGTTTGAAAACTACTTAGATCAGTTTTATGTTTTGAATTTTATAGTGAGATAATCTACTCCTTCCAAAAACAAGTACACTCATGGATTTATCAAGCTCCAACACTTGCTATGCATACCGTCATTCGATTAACTTTTCCAATATAACTTGCCTTCAGAGCGAACCGAGTGTCACACTAAACTTGTGAAGGACCTCTAACAAAATGAGGTATTGCGAATGTCACACGGAGTTTGTCAAGCTGTGGCCAACCTACCTAACTCTCGTTCCTGTTAGAATTAATTCTTCTTTATAAATTGTCAAAATCAATATAGCAGATAAGTGTAATAGACTTAAGACTTCCTGCTATGTCAGTTCTATGCTACCAGTAATTTAGTTGTTACAAATCACCTTTAAACCTTAAATACCAATAATATAAATATATAAAATTACATATAACAATTTTCACTTCATTAAGTAATTGAGTGTGTGGAAAATATTATTTTTACTTATGACAAGTTTTGTATCAAAATATACTTACTGACAAGTATTAGAATTTAAAAGTTTATTTATGTAATTAGAAAATATTTTTAATATTTTTTTAAACTCTGCATTAGTATGTATTTTTATCCTTTTAATCAATACAAGAAATGAAATTTATATTGGCTTATTTTACTATAGTAAGAAAAAAATAACAAAAGAATACAAAATAATTGGTTTCGCTAAAACAACGAAGCGCCTAAGCTAATCACAACGTTACCAACACAACGGAAAAGTATTTGTTAATTTTTGTTTTTAACTCGTTTGTGCTCCTAACAGATCAATTAAAATACCACTCCTCAGACTCCAGGTTTATAAATATATTTTGTTCGAGGAATTACTACGGACATTTTCCATCACTTGATAGTAAAAACAAAATGTTACTTTACCTTTTTTCCAGCTTGCCTGGATTGTGCCACTAATTTTGTTATATTTTAGGTATTCTTTCCACCTGATGACAGGATCAGATTCCAGATTCCGAAACACCGTGAAACATTGTTTTTTTAATAAGTGATAGAAAATTATCGCAATAATTCCTTAAATAACATAAACTCGCCATCACCAACATTGAATTTTAAACAAAGAATATTTAATTCGTAAAAAAAATAGTTAACGTTTCATATTTCCCTGTAACCATGGTGTTTTACTAACTAAAAGGTTCAGTTCACAATCAGATCCTGACGAAACTAGTGTGTCGAATGATGATTCACGGACGTTTGACACACTCGTAACGTGTATAATTTACACTTGAAGACTCAATTTGTGCAAAAGCTCTAAGGCTATTATGTACATCCAAATTCACGGCTGTGTCTGTTATTTGGTATTCAGCAGGTGAATTTAATACAAATTTATAATAAACCGTGTCACCCTACTTTTAGTGGATTAATAATCTTTAAAAGTAAAAAAAAACTGGCTGAAACACAACAAATTTAGTATGAATTTAATATGAATAGTTTTTAGCTCTATAACTATTTTATAAAACAACTAACGTGTGTTAGTACCCGTGGCACTGTTCGCGTGGTTTTTCTTGATGCCAGGTAGTTCTTTCTTATTTTCCTGGTGGTAAAAATATTGTTGTCATGAAAACATAAATAAAATTATTGCTCCATAAAGTAAAAAAAATTATTGATATTTCTAAGTCCAGTAGAGTGGCAGAGTCATATAGTTTATGAATTTGCTTAATGGCTCGAAACATTTATAGTGTTTATTTCGGTACTTATGCATTATACCGACCATCTCCAGCTGCGGTGGTTATGATAATTGTAGGGTAGGTTACTGTAATTGTGTACTCTTTTTTCAACAGAATTTATCAAATGTCGAGCCGTAAAACCTCTCCTTTCCCCCTCACTTGGTCTATAGCCACATCAATATTTTCAAGAAATATTGTTTTATGTAGAGAATCTACTTACACAGCGTGCCGTGGTGGTTAGTTTATGCTATGTTTAGGTACTAACTAACCACAAAATGTATGATAGCTAACCTAACCTAACCGCCGCAGCGCGCTGGGTTAAGATAATGAGATTACATAACACCAATATTGTTGTTCTTCTGGGACTGTCAAAAATTTTACGAATCATTTGAAATGGTTGTAAGTTAGGGTCTTTTTGTCTCTACTTTTTGTCCATGTAGTTTTAGCGAATTTCCCTATAGAGAAGAAGCTATTACCGTAGTCGGCATGGTAAGACCTAGGCCCGGGACCATGATAACTTTTCGTTTTGAGGTCCCCAGATGCCAAAAACACCATCGTTCAATACCGTATATAAATATATGTGTGTGTGTGTGTGTGTGTGTGTGTGTGTGTGTGTGTGTGTGTGTGTGTGTGTGTGTGTGTGTGTCCGTAGTCATGATAACTTTCGAAAAAATGGTTTGATTTTGATGAAATTTGGTACAAACGTGTAAAGCAACATTTATGACTTTAAGTTCGAAAACCAGGCAGATCGCTTTATCCGAAGGGTATTTTAGGAGGGTTTGTACCTTAAAAATGGGTTTTTTGATTTTACATATAAAATTTTAATAAATCTAGTTTTACTTTCTACCATTAGATTTGACTTACAAAACTAACAATTTGGTGTTTTGATAATTCCTCTACGTTAATTGGTTACAGAGATATTCAAAGTCCTAAACACAGTACGTTGTCCAATGTTACTCTTAAGGAGAAAAGAAACATTTTATATCTCACTTATTTATAAACGTATTCTAACAAAGCTTGGTATACGGCTTCATCTGATTGTGGTCTATTGTTATTTGCACAAAAAGTAATTCTTACGGATGAAACTAACATCATTTGTGCTGTTAAACTTCTCTTGTTTACTTATAGGATTTTATTTCATAATACTAGAAAACTAGTCCGTAATCTAGTTTTAATGGTTGCAAAATATTTATTTTAACTTTAGTGAAAGTGTCAGTCCTCTTACTGATCATCTAAATCAGTATCTAAATTACCTGCCATTAGTAAACTTTATATGTTGAGGTGAACTTAAGCATCAAAATTTGCGATAACTAACGTTTTACGTGCACCTAGACAGTTTTATGTAACCTAGAGAAAATTTTGGAGAATCCCTTTTATGATACAGCATTTACGAAAAATACCAGGTGAATTATCAAATTTAAAATGACCAAGGAGACATTTTCCATTTTCAGTTAACATTCAAATGAGCAAGTAATAAACGTGTTTAGGTTTAAAGTTAACGATTGATTATTAACCGGTATGTAATACGTAATATTATAGTGTTAAAATTGCATATAGTATTTCACAAAATAAATTCATATAGTTCTAAAGTATACAGTTATAACCAATGATATAACTACTTCGTTCTATAATATTTTAAGACATATGTGTGTCCGTATAATATTGTATAATATCTTAATAATAATAATAATAAAAATAAAAATAATGCACTCTTATGATAATTCTCATGCAATAATTTATGAGATATATGTTGGCGACACTGAATAGTGATATACGGCCCGATTAAAGGTCCGAAGGTTCCATTTTAGACTTGAATTATGAGGCAACTTCTTGATGTTATATCCCGTTTATATCCTTAAAGACCACAATGGCCCATGCAAGTCATCGCACACACGGGAATTTAGTTTAGACCGATAAACAGTTCCATTTATAATATATTTATATTTTCTTAAAAATAAACAAAAACACCCTTTTCATGAACCTGTTAAATATATTATATATATTTACTGTTTTTAAATGTTTAATTCTTCAAATGTACTCATTGATATTATACTATCATTAATTATTGATTACATAAACCTAAAATAAATAACACCATTTTTTAATTAGATGAGTTAAAATATTTTCATACTTACCAATAGAATATTCTCCAACATAACATTAATATCATTCGATTTTTAATTATGACAGACCTATGATACAAGTGCATTTCTTCTCGCCTCAGACTCCTTTTAGAAGATAGGTAAGCTTCTGTCTAACGATATCTATTCCGAAATCACCAAGTCACGACATAATTGTATTGCTGGATAAGGTTAATCATATAACCACCACACTAGGAGTCCCTAACTCTAATTCATCACTTAATCAGTACTGAAACAATCATTCTGAATCCAATCAGTACTGTTTGGTTGCATTAATCAATACAGTAATTAATTCTAAGCCTAGAAGAATTAAATTGCATCGTAGCGTTTTAAACAAAGCAATAATATAGTTTCAAACCACTAATTGTGTATGTTCAAATACCGCAAACAGCTTTGCCTTCCTCTCAGCGTCGTCGGGGCAGTTTATCTGATTATTTCATGTGTCTGTAAGTTATATATGTCTATGCTAAATTTAACTGTATTTTTTAACTCATAATAACGATGGATTTCAATTTATTATTGATTTAATTGGACTTTCCTATCGCTTCTAGTGTTTAAAACTACACTACGTTTCGGGAGGTAAGGATACTCCTCCCTTTATCAAGTTAACCCTACTTACATCTAAATATCAAGTTCTTACACCTAACTAACCAACATTTTTTTATATTTTTCCTTTACATTTTATTTACTCAAAACTAACAAATTTGTTAGTTATGTGTTGTTGTAAATAAAATGTAAAGGAAAAGAATAAAAAACGAGTGCGCACGCAGCACGCTGACGTGAGGGAAGTGAATTTCCACATAAAAAAACATAAAAACTCAAAATCAGTTAAAAACATACAATTATTCCAATTTTTATTCAAATCTGAAAACATTGATTTTTGGCTGTTCTGATACTCCTGGTTCTATTTATCTGCAATGCTGGGAATACAATTTTGCGCATTATAAGGATAGGAGAAGGTCCAGTCAGGCTTTAAAGTAGGCGTGAGGTTTTTTGGGATGATAATAGTACACCAAAAAATTATTAACAGGCTTTTCTAATGTAAAACCCCCATAAGACAACGTACTGTGTTTTGTCAATACACATTTCCTTTAATAACTCGGTAAATATTTATGCTAGAATGACGAGAGAGGGCTTAAAACTTTCGCCACACTAATTCCCATCTTTCTACATTCGTTAATTTCACATCAGAGGCTTTTCTGACCCTTTTTGGGCCCAAAAACTCGAAATTTGAAAGATTAATTCCCAGCAAAGGGGTTTAGAGTTTTCTGATTGTTTTGCCCAACGAACTTGTCCAACTGATTATAGAAAGGAACGTCCCTATCAAATTTGAAGTAAATCGGACAAAAAATGCCACCGCTAGAGCGCCTGCATATATAGACATATATATATATATATATATATATATATATATATACAATTTTGAACGAACACCCAAAACGTGTTCAGGGGGTCATGTTAGGAACTTCTATGGTGGTCCTGGCTTAAGTTTCACCGTGCGGGTCATGCTAATAGTTCACTTTCCATAGGAAATTCACTAAAAATTTAGGTTAGTAAGGTGTAAGAACTTGATGTTAAGAACTTGAATTTATATGTGTTCACTTGATATCGGGAGGAGTTTCCTTACCTCCCGAAACATAGTGTATTTTTAAGCACTAGAAGCGATAGGTAAATTCCAGATAAATCAATAATAAATATATATTGCATTTAATCTAATCAGTGTAAATAGTTTGTTCAACCAATAAAATGCGTAAATAGTCGTTGTTTATAAGCATATTTTGTATTATTTAATAACCGGTGGACTGACATTAACAATCGTGTTGGTTCATAAGTAATTGTTTTGAACCGTTGAAACAATGTCCTGTAATCGACCTCTTTAGGGGACTTTATTACTCATCAACTATACCATTACTTTTACATAACTTTAAGTTGTTTAATAAACAGGATCAGTGTTTTATTATATTAACATTTTTATTCTAATACTTTAAGTTGAATTTAGGTTTTGTTTTAAGTAGTTTGATATTATCAAATCATAAATTCCAAAACCATCAATCAAGTTGTAATTTAAAACTGTGCCACTGGAATCCATCACTCTATTTTTTGTATCATATAAATGCAACTTGCGATACTTAATTTAGTTTAACTTGGTCAAAATATGTTTATTCCCACCGAGAGTTAGGTACTTGATGCATTTTGTACATTCATGGAACGCAAATGAACTTTCCCATAACATAATTTGTTTCTTTTTTTTTAAAAAAAGGACAGCTGCATATTGTTTCCTATACTTTTCCCATCCACCAGGTCATTGGGTCTGTGCGTGGAACGTTTAAAGTGAATCAAGGGAGGAGCCACTGCAGTACAAACAAGACAGTTCTGGTAACATTTACTAGGCAGGACCGAGATTCGAACCCACGACAAGGCTGTTGCCACAGGTCCAAAGTTCGTCTTCTTGATCACTACGCCAGCGATTCACTGAACTCGTCCATATACTTAACTTTTGTCAAAATTAAATAGTGTTGAAGTGTGTCAGTTTTTTTATGATCCGGTATATTGCTGGATCTCTTAAAAACTGCAATGGTTTATTTAAGCCGTAAAAAATAATGTTGATCTAGATATATTATCATGGACAGGAATTGCAATTGTATTAATTTAGTTAGCTTTTTATATGTTATAAATTAAATTTTTTTTAATGTTCCATTTAAGTATAAAACTTGGCTGTTTTTTGTTTTACAGCATGTTGAGGAAAGCACTTGACTTAAGGACTCAGAGAGCTAACGTTCAGAGGGGATACTTATAAATTCCAATAACATGGCTTCGAAATTTTACATGGTAAAAATATATTTCTTGTTTATTTTACTTACACTTTGGAAATATGATTTCGTGTCTCTTACTTTATCAAATCAAAAAATGTGTTACTCAAACATGATGCTCTATTAATTATGTATACATTGTCGTTATCGCCCACTGATAATCATGACGGTTCTACCTATTGTAATACCTATGACGCAGATGTTAAAATAACTGTTCATGGACCTATGTATTGCGTATTAAATAAGTAATACAGTTTTAGTAATTGAAGGGAGTTAACATGTTTTCCAACGCTGCAGAATTTTGAATATATATCTAATATAATAATCCATTTGTTCGACTTTCTTAACGGCCTGGAGTAGTGCCATCAACTATTTTAAAATGTCAAACACTGTTAAATTAAGTATAAAACACGTAACAGAAAGAAGTAGCTGGTAGTTTCTTCTTACGGAATTATTGGTATTATTCAAACGAAAAACTATAAACATGTTTGAATGTAATTTTTGTGGATTACTGGAAAAGAATTGCCGGAACTTGGGATTGGGTTTCAAGGCATATTTTTTAAAATCTGAATTAAATTTTTATTCTTAATTTCGTAAATTTTATGTCATATAATTCATTTTTTTATTGTTTTTTAATTCCGTGTTTTTTTTATATTTCAGATCAAAATCCATTATTCTCATTTATAAACGTGTACTTCACATCAACTGAAACAAAAAACATTATTTACTCTATTATATTGACTTTAAATACTGAGTAATTTTATAGGTATCTTTCGCTGAGTCAGGACTAGACATCTGTTGATCAAGTTCTAGTTGTGCAAATTCTAAATCAATCGATTTACATTTTACCTTTTAGGTTAGTAATTTATTTAGTATTTTATTGAATAAACCATTAACATAATTAAGGTGGTTTTTATTATTTTAAGTTACATTTTTCCCCTGTTATATATTTAATGTAATAGTGATTAATATATGTTTCAACACTAAGTGATCATTAGAACCCTCCCCGATTTACAATCACATATTAAGCCTATAAAGGCTCACTCTCCACCTGTCGGCATTCCAGTGGACTTGTATCAGGGAAACTGAGCTTTATTCAACTTTCGTGGTGTGGGTTCGGATCGCCTTGCAGACTTTTGACCAAGGCGTGCCTCAAAACCGTCATCTCCACCCCTCATTTATTATGTTGGGAACTTTGCCTGTACTTGGCACCTTGAGGAGTCTAATATTGGGAAGTCTATGACCAATCTCTCCTAACATCCGCCGTCAGGACCGGACCTCGCCCTGGACTTTCACAGCGAAGCTTCGAGGCCATCTATTTTGAGTCATTGCAGTCATTAGGGCTGTGCTGTTCTTTGTTAACGCCTTAATATTTTGCCTTAATGTTTATGATATAAAAAAAGAGAAACGTAAACGATTTTTTTCTTCTAAGGATATTCAATGTAATAGGTAAACACATGTTATAACACCTAACATAAAATTACGTTTTATACATTATAGGATTTTAAATGTACTAATCAAGTCCTGGAAATCACAATTTAAACTCTAAAACTCACACACTCATACACACGATCACATTGATAAAGTACTAACGCTTGCTATGCATACCGACGTTCGATGAACTTTTCCAATATAACTTGCCCTCAGAGCGAACCGAGTGTCGCACTAAACTTGGGTAGCTCTAACAACCTGAGGTAATGCGAATGTCACAAGGAGTTTGTCAAGCTGTGGCCAACCTGTCTCACGTTCTTTGATAGTTGTAACCGCTCATAAAATGGTGAATACTTAACTTTGTAAATCTTTAAATAAAGTATTATTTTTTAAAAATTATATTTGATATTTTAAATCTCATACAAAGCTGTGGATGGTCATGGTGACATACTCCATGTGTCCTTGACCTTTTGTTATAGGTTTACGTGCTTTTTTTAGGAAAAATTATTTTTAAGAATGTTTGATTAACTGGGAATTTACTCTTCTAGAAGATTTACAAAGAGGACAGTATGTACAGAATGTCAATATCCTTTTTTATTTCCCCTATTTTATAATAGTTAGGCAATCTATTTATAAATTAATCTTGATTTGCTACTCATCACCAGAAATTAAATTACTTTAATTAATACAAATTGATATATTTTGATCCTCTGTCGAGGTTCATCGTCAGTCATATACTATAATCGAAATATGTACGTTTTTATTAATAAATCAAGATTAATTAATAACACCACCACTACAATATCATAACGTCAAGAATCAATCTATTTATATTTTTAAGTTTTTTGAATTTGAAATAATAATCGATTTCTAACAAGGTTTACAGTCATCTAGGTAAGAAATTAATATTCAATTCATTAGTCTGTTACTGGATAAGGACCTAGATACAGCAACTAGTTAGGTTTTGATGTCCTTGAAAATGTGAATCGCAACCACAGGATGCAAAGGATTTTAATGGGCTTGAAAAAAACAGGCTGGACCTTTTCAAACGTAGGACGACAATATAGAATAAATAGATTTCCTACCCATAAAATCTTGCTGCGGGGTGTTTAGGTTGGTTTTTGAAAGATTATTTACAAATCAGTAATATAACTTATAACCTGGTTCTCCACTTCAAGATATTATTCCCGGGGAAAAATCTAAGCAGTCGGAAAATGTAACGCTCTCCCTTTTCTATGCTTACTCCAAATATCTATGGTTTGGATTATCATGATAATACTCCAATAATTAATTCAAATTATTGCAAGCCGATTATAATAAAAGTAAATACAAAGGATGTTTTGAAGAAAAGCAATTGTTTTGTCAGAAAAACAACAAAACCATCTGCGAGTTCTACTTCTCTTTTCTTAAAGATAAGTTATAACAACAACTTTTCTCTTTACTTTCTTTGTTGATGACATTTCTATTTTCTTCAATAAGAAACAGACTGTGTTGATGAATATAAGTTTTCATTGGTAATCACTATTATTGTAATCAACAGAATGTAACAAAATATTTGACAATAAATATTAATTATTTAACTGTAGATCATAAACATATTAAACGCAATCACATTGCTCTTAAAATATGATTAGATGATAACCACTGTAATAGACTATTATTATTTACTTTAATTTTGTTGTATTTTAATATTTACTTTTTCATTCATATTGTGATATATTGTTTTTTTATCCCGCGAACACTATTTTGTCTTTATTTATCTTGAAAGACTTTATTCGTCTTTAGTTTTAGTGAACTACTTCATTATATTACGACCCGTTTTGACAAACAAGCAGTCAATCTAAACGAACGTTCCTCTCTATTATTCGAAAAGAGTTTATTTTCTCTCAGACCTTAGAGCTCCACCCCACTGGCCCTCAAGTATCTATGATATTTCGATTTTGTATTTATTTAGCGTTGATTTGAATTGCACTCCAAGAATGCATTGTTTAATTACCACGTTTATTATGTTATTTCCTATGTATATTATTTCGTAATGTATATTATTTACATTATTTAATAATATTAGTTCGCAATTTATTTTGATGGCGGTGAATAAAAGGATGGTTTACAATTCCCAGTTAAAATTTAAAGGTCAAACTTTGCAAGTATCTTCATGACTAAAAATTGTTAGATCTTTTTTTTACTTAATAATGGTTTGTCATTAAACCAGTGTGAACATAACGTTTCATATATCAAACTGTAATAATATGTAATAAATTAAAAATATGTAAAAAATATGTTAAATCGCTCATTTAATAAGAATTACCTTTAATTACATAACTATATTACTCACTTTAGGTAGTACATTTTGATTTACTTTTCCAAAAACGAAATATGTCATGCGGGAGTAAACTTTCAAAATCAAACTTAAAATATTCTAGTTGAATTCGTTCCTCGAGAATTGGTCTTAATATTAGTGCTTGAAAAGTTTAGTCCTTTGTATTAGGAAATAATACGTGTAGATTTTCTTAATCTTTAATTGAATTTTAACCTCATCAATACAAAAAGGCAGTATTAATTAATATACAGATTTGTTTACAGTTTTGATCCAACTGTTCATATTTATCCGTATTGATATGACCTAATCTGTGTGCATTACGAGAAGGTTAGTACGACGTTCATACAGGAGCTAAAGTAGGTATGGTAGTTCTGGGAATGGTAGAAATTAAAGAAATTAAAAATAGACTTTGTCTAATGGTAAATCTCATAAGCACTGTGACTATCAACAACGTGAGATCAACCATGTAAATGTGAATCAACATATATTTACTCGGTTAAAAGTGTGCTAGATAATTGACAAGGGAATTAAAACTTTTTATTTGTTGTTTTTTTTTTTACTTTAAAATTTTACATTTAGGGACTGTTGCTCCACTTTAGGTTAAAAGAATCCAAATTTAAATTTTAAAACCCAACAAAGAGGAATTTATAATTTTCTGAATTTTTGGCCCAGCGAATTCATCCATCTGAATATAGAAACGATGGTTCCTACCAAATTTAAAGTGACTCGAAATAACTGTGACCGGTAGAGTATGCACACATTAATAGTCTTTTGAGGCCCCTCAAAACTTGTTGAAGGGGTCACGCAAACAGCTCCTATCGTGGTATCACCATGCGGGTCATGCTAATAGGAAATTTGCTGACAAGTAATTACAAGAATAACAAGAAATTACAGTCTTAAATATTTTACTCCAAAGTTACTTTAATAATCAATATTACGAAAATTACCATAAAACAAGATTGTTCTTATGCATTTACCTCTCATTCTTACAAAATAAAAATATATAATTGCTTTCGCTAGTCATTGGGAATTTTAACTTTACTTAAGTAAGGTTGGATTCTGATCCCTTAAAACGGATCATATATTATTACTATTCATGTTGATGAAAAATTATTGAAAAAATAGAAAATATTTTGTATTATAACTATCATACAGATTCGTCTTTATTTTTCGTTAATGCACGAATAGTTTATGCACAATTACTGCAGAATGAGAAATTTTGTGCAGGTGACTAAGTGTGCGGAAGATGTGCAAAAACTGTTTTTTTTTTATATATATAATGAACTGTGCTTTATTTACCACTCCGGTATCCTACTAGCTGTTCTCCTCGGCACTGTGCGTCTTAGAACTTGTAACAAGTAATGTTGTACAGTTGTGCATTCGTATTTATCTACACTAACAAGGATCCGCCAACAGGTTCGTCCAAGAAGGATAAGGGCAAGGGTCGGAGGCCGAGTAATGACGGCAGAATTAGTTATTATTTCTAATATAACATTAAATTGACTGTGTTTCAGAACATTAAATTTACTGTTTCACGTTATTTAAACTAGGTGGACCTGGCATTCCATCTCTCTTATGAGTCTTTTAATCAAATGAAATGGCACAGCTGATAAAATTTCAATATTTTAAAACATGATTTAATTTTTAATATTTAAAAGTGTCTAATAAGAGATTACTAGTAGCCCGTACAATGTTATTTTTGAGAAGTTAGTTAAATTTGATAAATCACCTGGGGGACCGAGCTTTGCTCGGAAAGTAAGTCAGTTTGTTAAAAATGCCTAGAGTCATTTTATTCACGGTTTACCTCTAAGGGAGCGTATTTGCTTTACTTATTTGCTCGTTTCTTTTCATTTTGGACATGTCTATTTTATAATTAATCTTCAGTTTGAATGGTTCTTGCAATTTATACATAACCTAATTATGTATATATTTAAAGTATCATGTATATTTATACATTGGCTCTAATCACTATTCTCACAAAACCTACATGTTACTTTACTAAGTGAGTGTTTTTTTTTACAATTGAATGGTTACTTTTGAACAGCTTTTATGATTCTTTTTTTTATTTACAAATCTTAATCATAACCCCAATTTACCGAATATCTGTCTATACAATCGTATATTTTTCCATGGATGAGGCCTGATTAGAACACATTTATTAATCCATAAATTCGATAGCTCCAACATTTGGCAAAGCATTTTTGGAGCAGGAGTAGGCAAAGGTTTTATTCTGATGTATTATCTACCCTCCTAATAAATGCATGCTCAATCAGTTAAAGCTACTAACGTCAGTGATAAATAAATTAAAATTTTAAAGGCCGTCGGAGCAGATAAGCCCCAAAGGGTAAACAGGATGGAAAGTATAAGCCTGTTTCTGACTATAGTGCATTGCCTGCTGCCTTGTTACCGAATATTTTCTCAATCTGTCATGTAAGTATATAATTAACATGGAAACGTTGAAGGTAGTTAGGGCCAAGCCTCAATCGAACGGGAATAAGCCCTTATAACTGGACCCATCTTCTTTCAAATATCTGTTCAATAATTCCTGTAGTTGGTTTGACTTATTGAAGCATAAAAAACAGGTAACATATAAAATATTCGGTATTATAATTACAATGGCTACCAAATAAACTGAGCTTTACTACCATGTTACAAGGGCTTATGTGTTCTGTTGCCAATGATTCGTTACCGTGCCGTTATTTTATATGGTTTAGTATACTTTTGTAGAGTTGTAAAGCAGACGTGTTTTCTTCTTCGTATTCCTCCGTTCCGTGATAAAATATTATTAGCTGACTAAATACTCATTAGAAAAAATATGGTGCATTCTATAGTGAAAGGTTGAGTGACCTGTATCCTTAAGATCGACTTTGTATCAGTGCCGGGCAGAAGGGCATAACCCTAATTACGTACTATGATTTAAAACAGCCAAAAGGATTCCTCCTCAACACGAAAATGGGCAAAATATTTGATTTCTTTCAGTAAGTCTTATTTTGTGAAAGGCAGAAAAAATCCGACTTCTAAACAAACAGACGGATTAACACATTTTGACAAAAATAAAAATATCTCCCTTGCATACAACATTTCACTGCTCAAAGTTATGTATAAAAATAACTTAGAGAAAAATAATATATAGATTCATTACCTGTAAAATTTGGTATTGCTAATAACCTGTCCATAATGTATTTACAGCTGCAATTCAAATCAAATTATTCCCCATGTTAATCTTATGGCTTATACGAACTTTGAGGGTAGCCTGTGCCCTTCAGATTAATAATATAGAAAAATACCGTTATGCAGAACTACGAACCAGGACGAATATTTTTATACCTCAATCGTTAAAATCGGCCGAGAAACAACGGAGGAGTTCTCTTAACGAAAATCAGCTTAGCGAATTAATATACAAGATGTTGAAAAACATAAAGCTTAAAAGATTTGCCTCAGATATTTCCAGCAAGAACTTTCAATAAAGTATGCGGTTGATGTGTATCAAGAATTTCAGGCTTGCTTTTGTACCTTACTAAATAACAAATCAACAAAGAGGGATATTTTAATTTACAATAATTTAATCATTTTCAAATTGTAATTTTTCGATAATTACAAAACTTAATTTTGTTTTTCAGGTAATGACAGGCCTATAAAGCACAATAATTTTATTATATATATATATATATATATATATATATATATATATAATGATGTATAAAGGGATAATACTCCCTGAGATATTGAAACGCGGATAACACTCCCGGCCGCGCCCGACTCCCGGCGTCAAGGTCAGGGAGTGCTAACCCCGACTCTGTCTCTACTTTAGCGTACATCTGTAGTAACGAAGAGGCGACTGTTTCCCGCCAGTTTATACTGGAACCAGGATAATACTCCCTAAATCTCGTGCTGCCAACTGTTGATTCAAATTTCATTATTTAGTAAAAAAATGTTGATACATTTGTTTGATTGAAACACGTGTTTTTTAAATGTGTTTTCGCTTTCCTTATTTTATTAGTAATGGTAATGGTAATATGATTTTAACGTCGAGTTTTATTTTTTTTAATTGGCTCTTAGAAGTAATTTTGATGCATATCTAAGACTGCAGGCAGTTATAATGTAGAGTAAGGTTTTTGGCGTTCGGCCCCGACCCTATCCTGTCCGTTGGTAATTCTTTGGCGCGTAAACGATAACTTGTTCGTTTTGAATTACTGAATTCAAATACCACACAGTAAAAATGCTTGCATTCCTGCTGATGAAGGTGCTTCTTCTCAAATAATAGAGATGCAAGTTCCAGTTGCATCTATATCCAATAATCCAGTTTTCTGATAAAAGCTTATTGTTTGTAAATGTATAACTAAAATATATAGAGCACAAAACTTTGAAATCAATATAGAGAATACTATTACTTTGATACATAACTAAATGGGAACCCGTACAGCCGGGGCAAGTTTAATAATTCCAAATGCTAAAAATGATAAAGCTTTGTCTCTATTTTAAAAATCTAATTATTATTTAAGCATAGGTAAGAAGGGGATGAAATATATATTCATTTTAATATCGCCCCTCTCATGTTGACAATTTGAGTATTCTGTTTTATGTTTATCTGTAGGCAACGAGATGTAAACAATATAAAGCTCGGGTATTTTTAATTCAACTGATTTGGAATGTCGTGAAACGTAAAGCAGGTTGTTTTTTGCTCGTAAAAAAACAACACATTATATCAACTGTAGTTCAATAATTTCCCACAGCTACCACGCTGCATTAAAACTGGTTTATGGTACAAATCATTCAGTTAATACGCGATTAAGCATAAACGAGTTGTTACCGCTAACCGTGCATGGTGAAATCCAAATTTTCCACTTATAACTGAATGAATGTTAAATTTTACTTAAACAGCCTTTAACAAGGGGTTGTAAGTTTGATGTAATTGGGCCTCTGATTTGAGTATTTTGAAATATGCTTACGATTAAAAATGCTGAACGATCATTTTTGTTATACTTACCAAGCAATTCAGGTTTTAACGTATTCTGTTTTCTAATTTAAAAGGTTTTTTCCACGTTTATTAATATTGAAGAACACTAGTATTTAGTAAACGTAGGTATTATATATTATATTATTGAGATAGTCAGACAGTTAAGACACAGAATTTTGTATAATTTTGATAATTAGGAAAATATCTTTATATGTGGTTATGTAGTTAAACACTAGGGTAATTTTCTCAAAGTACCAACTATTTGATACATTTAATCTATATTTTCCTCAATTGGATACGTCTCGGGGATTTATCCTGTGACTTTTGAAAATCCTAAATATATTCTCAGTATAGATGAATTCATACCCCATTTTAAGGATATCTTGTACATCAGCACATTGCTGTAACTCTGGCCTTAAACAAACGACTGCATCAACATTTAACAATATTATAACATTTGTATATGTGTTTATTCTAAACAGATTTGTCATATATGTGTCCGATTCATAGTTCTGTAAGCAATTCCTTTCCTGTGATGTACAACATAACCCGAAAAGACATTAAGCAAATAATTCCCTTAAGGGTCGACCACTAGAATGTTATAATCATGTACATAATCTACAATCTTCAGGCGTTTCCGGACTTTTTAAAAAACGGAAAAATTCAAATAGTTAATTAAATAGTAATTAAACTTAAGCTATATATTTTAAATGAATACAAATGGCTTCAAACAGTTTGCACTATGCACAATGTGGTGTCCACAGTTTAGTAAAGGTGACATCACCATAATTTTGTGACAGAATGATTAAGTGGCAATCATGAAGTAAGAGATCAGGTCAGAACCAACTAAGCAGTAGTGCTAGGTTTTTAAACATTCACTTCTACATGAGGAATGGTTTATGGGCTATTATCTGTCTCAAACAAATATTTGAAAGATCTGATATGTTAAGTGCTTCGGTTATCAACTTCTAAGCTACTGCCCCTTTAGATAGACAACAATATTTACAAACCCTAACTACGATACAGAGGATGTAGAGCTGAACGAAATTTTAAACAAAGATTATAATTATTTGAAAATAGTCTTCTAAATTGGTTTAGCATTTAATTAAATTAAGAGGGGGCTCCAGTCCTCTGCTTCTCCCATAAGACCAATGTTAACTTTCAAAGTCCGTCCCTCCTCGAGGGGTTGTCCGAAATTGATTATTTATGGTTCGTTTTAAAGATCAAAAACATATCTAGCGTTCAGTAAGCAGAATTTCGTTATCATAAATATTTTGCACATAAACAAATCGTAAATATTGAATATTTTGGAATTTTACTGATCGATTATTATTTGCAATATTGAAATTCTGCTTACGTATATATTTGCTCTATATTTTTGCTCTATAAAATGGGCCATAAATCAACGATATCGAATAATCCGTTGAGGAGGAACGGGCTTTAAAAGTTAACATTGGCCTTATGGGCGAAGCAGGTAGAAACGCAAAAGGTTTCGTGACTGGAGCGCCCTCTAATGCCAGCCACGATCTATTTTAACATTTTTAATAATTGCTTTGTGAGGTTATCTAGAACCAATACAATGGTGAAATTTTAGAAAAAAATCTCCTCTGTAAATTTTCTTTCATTTTTATAACTTTGATTTTTGAGTTCATTTGTCCGTAAAGGCTATAATTTAAAAGCTATCAAACCTCTGTTATTTAGTGTGATTTGAGAGTGAACAATAAAAACAAACTGTGAGGATTTTGTTTGTTTTGTTTCTTATAGTTGTTTACAAATTATTCGTCCCTTAAGAAGTGATAGAAAGGGAATACACCCCACCACTACAGGAGTCCGGACACTATCACGTTCGTCACGGGCGATAATTTGTACACCACCAAATGCTTTGTCGAGCAGCCGTCCTGGTTTGTCTACTGACTTCGCGTAACATGCAGGTCACTGTTCAACCTAACTAACGTACATTTTTAATGTTGAAAAGATTAATGTAGCATTGATAATACTCGTTAGCTCTGGCAAACGATATTCTAAAGAACTATGACACATCACAATTGGATGTCGGGAAGTGATAGAAGAAACCTGTTGGGTCAAGCCCTGAGGCGTCGTTTTCGAGCCATTTATAAATAAATGTTTCTCCGTAAGATTAGTATAGCAACTTTTGATGCCAGTGGGAAGAAGCCATCAGGTCTGGGGAAAAAAAGTTATCTAAAATTGTTTGTTCACCTAAAACGTGGTATGGTCCGGAGCAGGTTTGAAGAGCCTTTTCCCAATATCTTGGGGTACTATTTTCACCATAAGATTAACATGGCAACTTTTAGCCAGTGGGGCGAAGCCCTAAGTTCGGGGTTACAAAAACAAACGTATTCAAATGTTAAAGATCAATCAACTGGCTAAAATCACGCAACAAAAAGGAATACAATGGAAATTTTGCCAGGGGGCCTAGTTCCAAGGTTTGTGGGGGCACGTATCCAACGATGTGGGGCATCATTCAAGAGATGCGGATTTGTAAACAACAAAAAAACAAAGAGGGGCGGAGCCCTAGGGTTGGGGGAAAATGTATCCGAAGTCTTTAATCCCATAACAACCTGGTATTGTTCGGGAGTAGATTTGAAGAGCCTTTCCCGCAATCACCTGGAGTACTCTTTTCTCCATAAGCTTAACATAGCAATGTTTAGCTAGTGAGGCGGAGCCCCAATATTGGGGTTATAAAACCCTATCCTAATGTTATGGATCGATGGCAACTGGTTAAAATCACACGAAAAACGTAAATAATAACATGGAAATTTTGTTAGGGGGCGGTGTCTTAAGGTTAGTTGGGAGGACGTTCCAACGTCGGGGAGTAGTGAGGAACGGAATTTGTCCCTTGAATGAGCCTCTAACAGCTGGGCACGGCTTGCTACGTTATCAAAACCAACATATGCTAAAGCCCGCCACTTTTCGTCTCTATAATTTTTTGTTCTATGTAGTTGTACTGTGTCTTACTGTCTCATGTCTTACTCAGTTAGTTGCGTATGAGTCTTTAGAGTTATGAGTTATAAGTTCCTCATCTGGCTATTTATAAAATAAACTATTTCTTGAGTAGCATGATATATGTTATTACAATTAAACAATATACATTAAATTACGTCTCACTTCATACAACAAATATATACACTTATAATGGACTCACATACAAGACGGTAAATTATATATTTAAAGAGGGTGAAAAACTTGTTTAGGTAAAAATATAGTCAATTATTATATGAATATGCATATTAGACATTTCTAACCAAATCACTGTAGCCAGGAAAAAATAGTTTAGGATTTTATAAGAAACGGCGTTGTTATTCAATAAACACTGTTTTTAACAATGATATTAATGTTTAATGTTTTATCCAACCATATTTTTTGATAGTAGGTTATTTAAATTTCCTGTGAGGTAAAACCACTTTAATGAAGATTAATTATTCCTAATGATCTTAAAAACACGCTGTAAATTAAAAAGTGATTTTAGCATATACACACGAGCAAAACTTTAATACTCCTGTATTTACGTATTATTTTTAAATATTGTCAAATTTAGTAAAAATCTTCGTAATAAAATAAATGATACACTACTACAAGATGTCATCTACTGCTTATTATTATGAGACAATTAACTTTAATGTGGAAAAAACACTGATATCTGGATGAATGAAAAACCACATGTAATTACTTGATATTTCAAAATACAATCCTATTAGGATACTAAGAATTATTATGAACAAGACAATTGTAAACAATTTAAAACAAAATGTATTAACTTGAACGTCATTTTAAGTATAGAGAAAGTAACAACTCGCCCATTAGTTTTACTTATTTTCCAAATGTCACCTATTTATTAATATAAGTTATTTCACAACAACTTCAATAATCAATACAATTATTCTCTTAGGCTATGACCACCTTCCTATAATGCCTGTACTTTTGCGAAGTAGAGTGAATCAAATAGTTTCTATGGGCTTTGCATACTAGTTTTCCGTTGGGCTCGATCGCTCCTCTCACCACTGTTAAGTTAGATCCTTCGATGCGTTAATTTGCCTCATAGTATTTTTAAATTGGATATGAATGCTGGAGTCTGGATATTTATTAAGTGGTTTCATGTCCAATAATATTTTTAAAAGTTATATAAAACTGATATATATGTTGAAAAATATTTAATGTGAAATCAAACAATTCACTTCTTTTTTTTAAAGTATCCGTACCTGTTCTTGAGCCAACATAGTTTTGGGTGGCCCAAAATGAAATTGGGAGATACGGTGTTAGGCCCGGGGGCTTGTGATTGCGCTTCGAAAGCAAATGGTATTTCCCTTCCCGGCAAATGAGTGGAGCGCGTAGTACGGCAACTGAAGTAGCGCGGGAACTGGATGGGGGTGTTTGTTGTTTGAGCGCGAGCCACTATTCATAACAATCACGCTCGCTTGACCTAGAATTGAGAGCCTCAAACATCCGACGACGGCGGTGTGATGGCGAAGCTTTTGGGAAATCATAACGTACTGATAAGGCATAAGTTAAAACATTTGTGTTATCAGAAGCGCCTAGTAATATTATCTTGTAACACATACACTTTTTAAACATGATTCATTCGATCTTACAAAATGTACGTAAACCAATGATCCGTCATGACGGTCGTTTCTCTACGTGGGAAACTTAAAACTATATAATTCTATGTAATATGTTCTCAATATCCGTTGTTTATTTACGGGATTTGATTTAATGAAAATATGTTTTCATTTTTACTTTCTCCCCCTATACATAGTATATGGAGAAAGTATTGTTTTCGTCAAAATTTTCGAATTTGAGTTGTTAGTGGAAATATTCGTTTTGGTGCTCCCTGAACCCAAAAAAGTGGTTTTTACGTGATGTCTGTCTGTGTGTGTGTGTGTGTGTCCGTGTGTGTGTGTGTGTGTGTGTGTGTGTGTGTGTGTGTGTGTGTGTGTGTCTGTGTGGATGTGTACAGAGCTAGAGCCCTAACCAATGGGCCGATTTTTATGAAATTTGGTATGTAGGTACTACTCCACGATATCTCCAGGCGTTTTTTTTATTTTTTTGAATTTTTGATTTTTAAGGGTAATTATCCCCCAAAAACCACCAAAAATCATGAAAAATCAAAATTTCTCAAAAACGGCTCTAACGATTTTTATTAAACTTTAGTCGTTTGTAGAAATTTAGTTTTCCAAGAAAATGACACAACCCGCATGTCTTTAAAAATGCGGGTTCAGAAATTACAGGACTTAAAACATTAAAAATTCAGTTTTTTGGATTTTTCTTAAAACTACATAAATATAAAAAAATATTACTATTCACCATTAAAAAGAGCTCAAAAAACTAAATAATTTAGTATTTTTAATTACTATTCTACGATTGCTGGTTGCGGAGAAAATTGAAATTTTAATTTTGCGGTAAACGCAGTACGTTGTCCAATGTTATTCTTATGGGGAATACAAAAATTACTATTTCTCTCTTATATACTGATAAATTTCATTCAAACTTGATATGCTTGTCAAGTTAGCATTGGCCAACAGTGGAAATTTGAAATATGTTGCCCCTTAATATCCCTGGGGGGGGGAATAGGGGACATTTCCCCTCTTAAAACCACGAGTGTAGCAATGGATTCTGTAGTGCCTCCAAAGCAGGGATTTGGGTGGATGTTTTTTAAAACAATTTGTTTACAAGATTTTCTGTACATTCGACCGTGCTTTGAATTCTATATTTGGTAAATAAAAAGTAATTTATTCATTGAAGTTGGACTAAAAGGGAGAAAGTATGTGTCAGTTTCCTGATACCGTTTATTCTATTTATTAGAGAAATACATTTCAGTAGGCACATTTTAGTTAAGTACATTAGAAGAATGATTACAAAGATAGTTCACAACTAATCCTAAACCTATTCTTATCGAAACAGTCCGATCAGTACAATTTTTCGCTGTGGCTCAATTCCTTAATAGTTTCACCGCTATCTTACTTAAAACCTGTATTAAAACTCATACATGTTTTTCATTAATGTTTTGCCCTTTATCTTTCATTTTAATACCCTTTTGTATTGACCCTATCTATTAATAACCGATAATACCATTTAATTTCATAACTACTACATGTCAATTTTCTATAACCTTTTCAGCTATTTCGCTGGTTGATAATGAAGGGGCTATAAAATCTTTTTAATGACTTACAGCCGTCATTTTAAAACAACGATTAAACAACGTTCCACTGGACTTGCAGCAGTTCCTTCTGATTTAAGTTAATCACTTAAAATCCCCAGACCCCCGAGGATTTTACCACACTACCACCATTCATTTTTTATATTAACACGTCTATAAGATCAATAAAGTTAATGCCGTACCGATATGTGTATAATGGTATTGCTGGATATGAATTATAATTATTATAGTTTTTTTTAAGTTTTACATAATATAGAATACTTCTTATTTGTTGGATAAGAAAGCCCGATACGGCTTCTCAAAATATTCTTTCAAGAGACACATTGGCCGCCATCGACCTTGGTGGTATCATAAATGACACGGTATATTTATAACCTTGTTTACAGTTTCGTACTACACTTGCAATTGTTGCAAAATTACAAAGATTTATATTTTAAAGCAAATTTACATTAAAAAATATGTTGTGTTGTTGGATGTTAATTCCCTTGTGTAATTGACAGTTAGATATCCGGGGACGACATAAAATAAACATAATACATACATTCACATATTGTGTAAGGTAAAATTAATATTCTGAAAGAATTCTGAACAGTTTACTACCTGATCTCTGCATATTCAAATAATAATCAAGATATGTCACATATGCAATGTAATCTCCATTTAAATATAGCTTTTAAAAAAAAACCATCAAAAACAAAATAACAAATGGGAAAGGGTGGGGGGAATACGGTAGCGGCCCTAAAGCCACATAATTCTAGTACTTTGCTTTAGTGGATACACCTAAGTCAACATTTACCGTCGAATATAGCGATCCCTTGCTTTGCTTCAGTTTTTCATTGTGGAGGACCTATTGTGTTAATATATATCCATGTCTAGAGTGAAATAAAAGTAATCAACTCCAAGCAATTTGCGGTCTAGTAGAAATAATTAATGAAAGTAATAATTCTATTCCTTACGATGGAATCGGATCAATAGTCATACTTTAAAAACTGACAACCGGTAACCGAAGGATTTAATCATTATCAATCAGTTGGTAAACCTTGAGGGAATATATTTTGGAATATACAGTAGTACTTTAATTCTGTAGTAACATTTACCTTTATGTTCAATCCCAAGGCCGGTTTTGAGCCGTTAAATTTGTGCGCGCTAATACGGAGATTAAATAAGTATACCTGAAGACCGGATTGTCCTAATGTATTAATTTCAGTGTCAAAGTATATGTTTATGAATCCTAGCAATACGATTTTACCACTTTAAAGACAGTATTGAGTAGCTATTAAGCTCCACGCATGAAAACTCGCTGAATATTAATTTAATAACCACGCAATCATAATTAACGCTACAGATATTTTAAAAGTACCAACAAATCATAAAAATTGCGCTTAAAAATATTGGTCCAGTAACAATTTCCCGTATGTTCAATCCCAGGGCCAGTTTTGAGCCTTTAGACTTCTGCGCGCTAATACGAAGATTAAATAGCTCAGACAGCAGAACGGCTTGTCCTAATGTATTAATTTCAGTGTCAAAGTATATGTTTATGAATCCTAGCAATACGATTTTACCACTTTAAAGACAATATTCCGTAGCGATTAAGCTCCACGCATGAAAACTCGCTGAATATTAATTTAATAACCACGCAATCCTAATTAACGCTACAGATATTTTGAAAGTACCAAAAAATCATAAAAATTGCGCTTAAAAATATTGGTCCAGTAACAATTTCCCGTATGTTCAATCCCAGGGCCAGTTTTGAGCCTTTAAACTTCTCCGCCATAATCCGGAGATTAAATAGCTCTAACAGCAGAACGGCTTGTCCTAATGTATTAATTTCAGTGTCAAAGTATATGTTTATGAATCCTAGCAACACGATTTTACCACTTTAAAGACAATATTCCGTAGCTATTAAGCTCCACGCATGAAAATTCAATGAATATAAAAATAATAACCACGCAAACATTATTAACGCTAAGGGTATTTTGAAAGTACCAAAAAATCATAAAAATTGCGCTTAAAAATATTGGTCCAGTAACAATTTCCCGTATGTTCAATCCCAGGGCCAGTTTTGAGCCTTTAGACTTCTGCGCGCTAATACGAAGATTAAATAGCTCTAACAGCAGAACGGCTTGTCCAAATGTATTAATTTCAGTGTCAAACTATATGTTTATGAATCCTAGCAATACGATTTTACCACTTTAAAGACAATATTCCGTAGCGATTAAGCTCCACGCATGAAAACTCGCTGAATATTAATTTAATAACCTCGCAATCCTAATTAACGCTACAGATATTTTGAAAGTACCAAAAAATCATAAAAATTGCGCTTAAAAATATTGGTCCAGTAACAATTTCCCGTATGTTCAATCCCAGGGCCAGTTTTGAGCCTTTAAACTTCTCCGCCATAATCCGGAGATTAAATAGCTCTAACAGCAGAACGGCTTCTCCAAATGTACTAATTTCAGTGTCAAAGTATATGTTTATGACTCCTAGCAATACGATTTTACCACTTTAGAGACAGTATTCCGTAGCTATTAAGCTCCACGCATGAAAACTCAATGAATATAAAAATAATAACCACGCAAACATTATTAACGCTAAGGGTATTTTGAAAGTACCAAAAAATCATAAAAATTGTGCTTAAAAATATTGGTCCAGTAACAATTTCCCGTATGTTCAATCCCAGGGCCAGTTTTGAGCCTTTAGACTTCTGCGCGCTAATACGAAGATTAAATAGCTCTAACAGCAGAACGGATTGTCCAAATGTATTAATTTCAGTGTCAAAGTATATGTTTATGAATCCTAGCAATACGATTTTACCACTTTAAAGACAATATTCCGTAGCGATTAAGCTCCACGCATGAAAACTCGCTGAATATTAATTTAATAACCACGCAATCCTAATTAACG
The DNA here is from genome assembly GCA_963675035.1 of Allygus modestus. NCBI lineage: Eukaryota > Metazoa > Arthropoda > Insecta > Hemiptera > Cicadellidae > Allygus > Allygus modestus. The sequence continues at coordinate 272,309,688 of OY776111.1, forward strand.
CTACAGATATTTTAAAAGTACCAAAAAATCTTAAAAATTGCGCTTAAAAATATTGGTCCTGTAACAATTTTCCGTATGTTCAAACCCAGGGCCAGTTTTAAGCCTTTAGACTTCTGCGCGCTAATACGAAGATTAAATAGCTCTAACAGCAGAACGGCTTGTCCAAATGTATTAATTTCAGTGTCAAACTATATATTTATGAATCCTAGCAATACGATTTTACCACTTTAAAGACAATATTCCGTAGCGATTAAGCTCCACGCATGAAAACTCGCTGAATATTAATTTAATAACCACGCAATCATAATTAACGCTACAGATATTTTAAAAGTACCAACAAATTATAAAAATTGCGCTTAAAAATATTGGTCCAGTAACAATTTCCCGTATGTTCAATCCCAGGGCCAATTTTAAGCCTTTAGACTTCTGCGCGCTAATACGAAGATTAAATAGCTCTAACAGCAGAACGGCTTGTCCTAATGTATTACTTTCAGTGTCAAAGTATATGTTTATGAATCCTAGCAATACGATTTTACCACTTTAAAGACAATATTCCGTAGCGATTAAGCTCCACGCAGGAAAACTCGCTGAATATTAATTTAATAACCACGCAATCATAATTTACGCTACAGATATTTTAAAAGTACCAACAAATTATAAAAATTGCGCTTAAAAATATTGGTCTAGTAACAATTTCCCGTATGTTCAATCCCAGGGCCAGTTTTGAGCCTTTAGACTTCTGCGCGCTAATACGAAGATTAAATAGCTCAGACAGCAGAACGGCTTGTCCTAATGTATTAATTTCAGTGTCAAAGTATATGTTTATGAATCCTAGCAATACGATATTACCACTTTAAAGACAATATTCCGTAGCGATTAAGCTCCACGCATGAAAACTCGCTGAATATTAATTTAATAACCACGCAATCCTAATTAACGCTACAGATATTTTGAAAGTACCAAAAAATCATAAAAATTGCGCTTAAAAATATTGGTCCAGTAACAATTTCCCGTATGTTCAATCCCAGGGCCAGTTTTGAGCCTTTAAACTTCTCCGCCATAATCCGGAGATTAAATAGCTCTAACAGCAGAACGGCTTGTCCTAATGTATTAATTTCAGTATCAAAGTATATGTTTATGAATCCTAGCAACACGATTTTACCACTTTAAAGACAATATTCCGTAGCTATTAAGCTCCACGCATGAAAACTCAATGAATATAAAAATAATAACCACGCAAACATTATTAACGCTAAGGGTATTTTGAAAGTACCAAAAAATCATAAAAATTGCGCTTAAAAATATTGGACCAGTAACAATTTCCCGTATGTTCAATCCCAGGGCCAGTTTTGAGCCTTTAGACTTCTGCGCGCTAATACGAAGATTAAATAGCTCTAACAGCAGAACGGCTTGTCCAAATGTATTAATTTCAGTGTCAAACTATATGTTTATGAATCCTAGCAATACGATTTTACCACTTTAAAGACAATATTCCGTAGCGATTAAGCTCCACGCATGAAAACTCGCTGAATATTAGTTTAATAACCACGCAATCATAATTTACGCTACAGATATTTTAAAAGTACCAACAAATTATAAAAATTGCGCTTAAAAATATTGGTCCAGTAACAATTTCCCGTATGTTCAATCCCAGGGCCAGTTTTGAGCCGTTAGACTTCTGCGCGCTAATACGAAGATTAAATAGCTCTAACAGCAGAACGGCTTGTCCTAATGTATTACTTTCAGTGTCAAAGTATATGTTTATGAATCCTAGCAATACGATTTTACCACTTTAAAGACAATATTCCGTAGCGATTAAGCTCCACGCAGGAAAACTCGCTGAATATTAATTTAATAACCACGCAATCATAATTTACGCTACAGATATTTTAAAAGTACCAACAAATTATAAAAATTGCGCTTAAAAATATTGGTCTAGTAACAATTTCCCGTATGTTCAATCCCAGGGCCAGTTTTGAGCCTTTAGACTTCTGCGCGCTAATACGAAGATTAAATAGCTCAGACAGCAGAACGGCTTGTCCTAATGTATTAATTTCAGTGTCAAAGTATATGTTTATGAATCCTAGCAATACGATATTACCACTTTAAAGACAATATTCCGTAGCGATTAAGCTCCACGCATGAAAACTCGCTGAATATTAATTTAATAACCACGCAATCCTAATTAACGCTACAGATATTTTGAAAGTACCAAAAAATCATAAAAATTGCGCTTAAAAATATTGGTCCAGTAACAATTTCCCGTATGTTCAATCCCAGGGCCAGTTTTGAGCCTTTAAACTTCTCCGCCATAATCCGGAGATTAAATAGCTCTAACAGCAGAACGGCTTGTCCTAATGTATTAATTTCAGTGTCAAAGTATATGTTTATGAATCCTAGCAACACGATTTTACCACTTTAAAGACAATATTCCGTAGCTATTAAGCTCCACGCATGAAAACTCAATGAATATAAAAATAATAACCACGCAAACATTATTAACGCTAAGGGTATTTTGAAAGTACCAAAAAATCATAAAAATTGCGCTTAAAAATATTGGTCCAGTAACAATTTCCCGTATGTTCAATCCCAGGGCCAGTTTTGAGCCTTTAGACTTCTGCGCGCTAATACGAAGATTAAATAGCTCTAACAGCAGAACGGCTTGTCCAAATGTATTAATTTCAGTGTCAAACTATATGTTTATGAATCCTAGCAATACGATTTTACCACTTTAAAGACAATATTCCGTAGCGATTAAGCTCCACGCATGAAAACTCGCTGAATATTAGTTTAATAACCACGCAATCATAATTTACGCTACAGATATTTTAAAAGTACCAACAAATTATAAAAATTGCGCTTAAAAATATTGGTCCAGTAACAATTTCCCGTATGTTCAATCCCAGGGCCAGTTTTGAGCCGTTAGACTTCTGCGCGCTAATACGAAGATTAAATAGCTCTAACAGCAGAACGGCTTGTCCTAATGTATTAATTTCAGTGTCAAAGTATATGTTTATGAATCCTAGCAATAAGATTTTATCACTTTAAAGACAATATTCCGTAGCGATTAAGCTCCACGCAGGAAAACTCGCTGAATATTAATTTAATAACCACGGAATCATAATTAACGCTACAGATATTTTGAAAGTACCAAAAAATCATACAAATTGCGCTTAAAAATATTGTTACAGTAACAATTTCCCGTATGTTCAATCCCAGGGCCAGTTTTGAGCCTTTAAACTTCTCCGCCATCATCCGGAGATTAAATAACTCTAAAAGCAGAACGGCTTCTCCAAATGTACTAATTTCAGTGTCAAAGTATATGTTTATGACTCCTAGCAATACGATTTTACCACTTTAGAGACAGTATTCCGTAGCTATTAAGCTCCACGCATGAAAACTCAATGAATATAAAAATAATAACCACGCAAACATTATTAACGCTAAGGGTATTTTGAAAGTACCAAAAAATCATAAAAATTGCGCTAAAAAATATCGGTGCGTAACATTACCCGTATGTTCAATCCCAGGGCCGTATTTGAGTCGTTAAACTTCTGTGCGGAAATACGGAGATTAAATAACTCTAACTGCAAAACGGCTTGTCTAATTGTATTGATTCCGTTGTCAAACTATATGTTTATAACTCCTGGCATTAAGATTAAAACGACAGGCTCAAAAATTGAATTGACACTCTCCCCCTCCGTCCTAATCTTCTGTTACATAACAAACACCCCAATTTTAGCGCGCTCTGAGCATGGCCAACTGGTTAGATGACGAGGGCCGATTTTAGGACCTACGGGGCCCCGGGCGTATTCAAAAATGGGACCCCCTAACATAAATACGAGCATGCATGTAAAAATGTTTGAATACGATATACATTGATTGGGAATTATTTAACTTTTTTTATCAACATACTGCTGGATATACGTTATTAAATCGTATTTCACGCAGTATAGAGGGTAAAAACTCCTTCTTTCTGCATATCTTGGCTATAAAATCAATAACTATATGTTCAAAGTCTGGGCATTGGAGAGTATCATATCCATACTCAGGATGCATAATGGTTTTAATCGCTCTGGTTAAATCCTAATTCAAAGATAACATTTTCCTTAAAGCGTTTGATATGGTGAACGATAAACTGCTCATAGAGAAACTTAACCATCTTGGCATTAGAGGAAGAACAATTGGTTGGGTGTCTTCGTTTCTCATTGGAAGATCACAGACTGTGGAGATCTCTTACATTGATAAGGGTGGTTTTCTTAATAAACATCATTCAGAGGAAATTATCGTCAGCTCCGAGGTTCCGCAAGGATCGGTCCTTGGACCAATCTTTTTTTATATTTAATTAGTTATATTGCCAGCAGTGTCCCTAGCGTTGATTTATGTTTTTTCGCTGACGTCACTTCCCTTAGTATTTCTAACAAATGTAGAAGCTTTCTTGATATAGATTCTTTCATTAAGTGCAGTCAACTGTTACAGTGGTTCAGCAAAAGTAACCTTCTTGAAAATACTGATAAAACACAGTTTATCATTTTTAAATTTAAAGACCTTCATGGAATATTTACTAAATCCACTGAGACGATTGGTGATACTGAAATTGAATCTAGTCAGCAACCAAACTTTTAGATGCTTGTCATTGACTCCCGTCTTAAGTTTTCTTTTCACATTGCTAAGGTTACGCTGAGCAGTTGTTTGTTTATCCTTTGTCGTTTGTCCTTTTTCAAACAGAGAAGTTCTGTTGTCACTTTATTATGGTTGTTTTTTCCCCATATGGCCTACGGGGTAGCTATTTGGGGATTCGAAACGGAGAAGCATAAGTAAGTGTATCGTTGTCAAAAGAAAGCGCTTTGGTTGATTTTTTGATTGAAAAGGTCTGAATCATGCTGGGGACTTTTTTCTCGTAACAATATGCTGACATTCTCTAGCTTGTATATCTTGGAATGTTTAACATTTTTGGTAAAAAAACAATAAGTTATTTCACTCTCGCAATCAAAATAAATACACGTTATAGCTTCAGAAATAATCTTTCCCTTTCCATTCCACGCACATTTTGAAAATAAAACATACTGTATATAATAACATCTATAAAACTGTTCAACTCTTTGCCCATACACCTGAAACAGGAATAAGATGTTACTAAATTTAGACGTCAGACAAAGATTTTTCTCATAAAAAAAGAATATTACAGTGTCCATGATTTTTTCAAAGAGAAGTTTGTAACTTAATTTCAGATTTGTTTAGTTATTATTTCTGTTTGGTTATTGATTTTATTTTAAGCATTTACACAATGTAACAAATTGTGACTTGTTTTCTATGCTATGTATACAGAGTGTCTCAAAAGTCGACGACCATACTTCACAGGCTTGTTATATGCTATTTCCAACAAAAAAATTAATGTATTTTTTATCATATCCTTCATAATTTACGAGCTATTGATGTTTTTAAGACACTTTTGAGACACCCTGTATAGTCTAATGGCAGTTAAATGATTTTGATTGGATTTGATTTGATTTACCTTAAACTTTTTAAAATTTTCTTTTTGGAGATGCATTTGATAATAAAAAACACAAAAATATTCTTAAAGGTTTAAATATTTGGAAATGTATACAAAAGTAAGTTATAATGTATATGTGTGTACATTATTTTGTTGCTAAGTTTACTTGATGATGACACCATAAAATATTATCATTCGCTTTCGTATCTTCCTACGTTATTTTAAATTGGGTGTGGGGGCAATCTGATGATTCATCGTTGTCAACAATGACAAGCATACGTCCCGTAACCCTCATCGAGACCAGGGCAGTGCTGATCGTTTTGAGTAAATTGGTTCAAAAAAAATACCTTTACCTTAAAAATATTCTCAAATCCAGATATATAACACGAAAAAATAATACAAAAAGAGGCTAAAATCAATTCTATCATTATTATTATTATTTTTACTATTAATTGTTTATCTAGTATAACCTCAAACACATAAGACTCCTCAGTGTCCTACGTTAACTGATGACTACGTTAGTAATGCTGATACTATTCTTTAATCAATTTGTTTTTGGCTGTTCATTCCTATTATTTTATATTATATCATATTGAGTTTTGTGCAACAAGAACAACATATTTAAGTTAAATCGGCTTGAATGGAATCTGCAAATTTTAAGTACGGCAAAGCATGGCGGATATTAAACAATTTACGGGGTTAGGGGACAGGCTCAACAATTGTAGCTCAATATCAAGGCAATGTATTGCAAATATACAATATCTACAATGTAAACTCAGTAAAATAAGGTGCTCTACAATACCGTCAGTAAGTTTATTTTAAATATTACCTAGCCTATTCCTATTACTGGGCTAGGACAAGTTATTAAATCCGCAATCATTAATCATAATAATACAAATTAGTGAAGGACTTTGGGTTTGAAACTTAGTTTGAACGTGCATCTTTTGCAACTTCAAATTATTTTTATTACTGTCAACTAAGAAATAATAAAGTTTTTTCAGAACAAAAGGTATTAAAGACCGACTTATCAAGGGGCTGTGGTAACGACATTTATCTTCGTTCGTCCTTTTACTGGAGGAATGAGCTAAATAAGGATTGAGAAATGAGCATGGTATTACTTAATACGGTACATAGTTAAAAACCAACATTTGTAGATGTTGATGCGGGCATCAGACGGAACACGATTTTGCGATCTTTACAAAGAAACAAATATTAATTTTTAGTTATAGATATTAATGACGGTCATGATTATCAATGTATACATAAGCCTACCCGACGGTCTCCGGTCTGCCGGGGTGGGGGACGAACCGTCCTGGGGCCACCCGACCCCTGAGAGGTTGGAGGCTCTGTGCGATGGTGGTCCCTGTCTGGTGGACTTAGAGAAACGTCGGGTTAGAGGGCGAATCGTCCTGGGGTATTGTCACCCACAGAGCCCGGGAGCTAGGTACGGTTCTCTCTCCCTTTCCGGAGCGAGGCAGACTGACCTCGTCCTACCATATTTCCCATCCCTTTTTCCCTCTTTCCGGTTGCTGCACACTATCCCAAGGGAGACGTGCCTAGCCGGCTATGCCGGGGCCTCCTAATCACCCCAAAAACAAACAACAACATAAAGCCTATAAGTAGCGGCACACCATGTTATTTTATTTTAGTTTTGCTCCCTTAGTTCAGAGGAGAATATGGTGCTGAGGTGTCCCTGGTAATTCAACTTGGTCCCGTCACGCACGCTACTGTTTACCTTTAAAACGTCAAAATGAGTACGTTTGTTTGTAAACAAATTAATAACAACAGATCCCTGTAAATATGTTTCAGCCAGCTGCTACACTTTGAACAATTAACTTTATCCGTAAACACATAAATCCGGTCCGAATAGAGTCAAATATGCGATTGTTACTCTGTGTTGTGGTGGGTGGGGGGGGGGTGTGGGGCGGAGCTATCACTATAAATCGTTTTTTTCATAAGCGTGTCCCTAGTTATAGGGTTAATTATATTGTATTCAGTTGGAGGAGTTATTATTAATTTTATTATTATTTATTTTATTTTTATAGGTTTATAGTAAACCTAAAACTTCATATCAACATCTATCGTTCGTATCGCACGTATGAAAATAAGTGATTCCAAAAAAGGTCAAGTACACTGTGTGTGTAAAAATATCACTTAAAGAAACATAAAATATGAAAAGGTTTGAGTTACACGAGAGTTTGGGAATCAATATTGTATTAGTTCTCGTAGTGATATATTTTCCACTTATTCGAAATCCGAAATCCGAGCACCAGTGAGGAGAATGGAGAATGCCTGCCTCTCTGGGCCTGTGGGCCCTAAGACGTCGTGTAACTCTATATTTTAACATACATTTTTTAAACCACATAAATCTGTGGTATACCAGACCGCATACACTTTTGTCGCCCTAGGCGCCCAAATCACCCAGCATCATATACCGTGAATGATGCCGTGGTATGTTAATCTTAACAGGATTTTGGTATGCATGTTTTCGTAACATTTAATTATCTGACCACCTCTAAATGATCATCGAGAATGTATATATGCGTACATGAACTTACTCAAACATACAAAGCCATTAATTAACACTTCACTATTATCAAACAAGCCCCTACGACCACCAATGCTATCCTATGTTTTTCGTATTGGGTTTAAGTGGGGGTTATAACACATTTTCCTTGAGAAGGGTATTACGTAAAAAAACAAACGATATAAGGTTGTTTTAATTAATTTAATACATTTTTAAGCTTTTTTTTAACACATGCTTCGTTTAAATACACATCAACCTGTGAGTAAACTCATCAAAGTAGGCCGTGAATGCATATCTATGTTGCCTAATTCAGTTTTATTAGGTTTTTGGTGAGCCTGATTTCGTAATATTACATAATCTTAACACTTCTACGAGATCAACGGGAATCAATAAATGCGTACATAAACTTACCTCTAATAGGAAAAAATTAATACACGTTTCATTATTATCTAGCACGCTCCTATCACCAAAGGTTCGTACCCAATGCTTTTCTTATGGGAATTAAGTTGGGATTATAAAACGCATTATTGTGTAAACAGTGTTACGTAGGACCTTCATTTTCAATTACAGTCTCTTTATCATCCTAAAGAACATACTTTTACTATAATAAGCTGAGTAATTTTTAAGTTATCGTACGGAAACACAGAATTAGGAAAGTGAATTCAATCTAGACTATATTTACATTTTTGATATTCCCTTCACATTGTTCGCTTAACAATAAACTGTAATAATAACAACAACCTGAAATTAAGTTAAACCATCTTGTAGCTGCATTAATTAAATCCCAGTCATAATCTACAATAAAACACACATATATGTTAAGGTAGCCTAATTTTAACTTTTAGAATTTTTTTAAGTAAAATAAAAATTACAAAATTTGAACCCCTAATAACTGATAGGTTGCTACTTACAGCTAAATTACAAACAACTTATGGATAATAATTTATATCCGTCAAAGTAGTTGTGGTAACAACCTTGCAAAATCAGTCTCTTTTAATATACAGGGTTATCATAAAAGAATTGTGCTGTTTAGACTGCTTATAAAACAAACACCAGGCAAATTAGAAAATCCAGGTAGCACTGGATTCTATATAGCTCACATGGTTTTGTTTAAACTAACTGTAAAACCATCTCTTTCATTATTAACATCGTGTTTTGTAACAAACCATTTATGATTAGGCTTCAAGTCATATTTCAAGGTGGTCCAATATCCTGGCCTCCTAGAAGCCCACACTTTACTCCATCCGATTTCTTTTTGGGAATGTGTGAAAAACTTTGTTTAAAAGACTAACAAAATTTCGTATTGGAGTTCAGTTAAGAGAAAGAAAAGAATTTGAGGCAGTATCCTCAGTAACAAGGGACATACTGCCATTTGCATGGGTTTATACGTCTGCAAAGCCACAATTGGCGGTCATATTTAAATTTACTAGTCAACCATATGACATTGTTTCTTATGGGCATTTCATCAAAAGAATATTTTTTTATCGGTACCTTCTTTGATTTATTTGGTATGGAATATAAACGTGTGATTTTCACTCTATACCCTTACGTTTAGGAACCATTTTAACTAATCCACATGTCATGGGTTGAATCTTTCACATATGCTCACTCATAATGATTTGAAAGCTTATTCAAAATAAACTTAACATATTAGCGTTGAATGGTAGACTTTTTTAAAACTAAAATCAAGTTTGTAAAATATTTAAAACGTAAATTTAAATTATATCTTCAACATTACGTTCTACTCAAAATTACCTTTTCTTTAAAATATCTATAAAATGTATCGAGTGGTTCTTACATTATTATCGAGAAAAAAACACCAGTATATCTTATGATACATATGATAAACAATGTTTAACAATACCCAATTTCTACTCTTATGTAGTGTTCTGAGAGAAAACAACCCATCTTTAGCGAATCCCACATTTTGTAGTGTCAATGATGTAAGACAAAATAAGTGTAATAGGAGACTAATTACAAAATTACTAAAAATTTGGTATTTATATTTATGGTTAACACTTTATAATTGTTCGATTTCAGTAATTACAACAGACATTTATAGAGAGAAATAGTGGTCCTTTGGTAAATTTTGAGGTCCTTAGAATATGAGAATGAAGAAGAAAATAAACCTTTCAATCATTCAAGAAATGTTGAAGACAGGTAAAAAAGACATAGGAGATTAATCAGCCAGCGAAGCAAGAAAATAAAATGATATACTGCTTTTGATTTATACATAAAAATGAAAACCTAAAGTATAACTAAAATATATGTTTCTACACTTTATTGCATTCAACTAAAGCTTTACCATAATACTTGATTTTATTTGGAGGCCAAGCTTTGAATAAAAAAGGCTAAACATACATTGATGCGTTACCAAGTGAGTATTTCTTTTCACAGTTCAATGGTTGGTTTTTAGGAAGTTTTGTGATTCTTTTATTTTTTTGAAACTCCATAAGCCCAATGTAAAAAATTGTTAACGAGCATCCTAGAAAAAACTAGATTAATGAATTGGTCAACCAATTTTTTGAGACCAAAACACTCGTTTTTAATGTTTAAGCTAAATCCTTCCACACAATTTCGAGATCTGTTTTGAATGCAGATATAGCTAGCATTGTGGTATGGTTGTGTAAGCGTAAAGAAAAAAACATATTATGCCTTATGTTTTCTCTTTATTATGAAACACTTAACAAATTATTTCCATTTTTCGAAATCTTTCAACAACATTGTTTATGATTGAACGAAAAGTGATATTGATATTTAAAAACAGATTGCAGCATTGGTTTCAGCATGGAAACAGTTGGAAAATAACAAAATTAAGAAATGAGGAAATAAAAAAGCGTCACAACCCCACCTTTACATTAAAAAATTATCTCTTTCTAATTTGGTAGCAGCAGAAATTATGTTTGTTCTAAATGAAGCAAATGCCACTCAACAATGATCGGTAGTACTACATGGTTATTATAATATGTAATGACGAGAGTAGGGGCATATTTTAAGGTTGGGGCATTTAAAATTAACTTCAAAATAATTTAGTAAAAATCACCTATTTAATGAGAATGAATAGCGACTTTCAAATCATCTGTGATTTTTGGCACAGTGTTTACCGTAAACAAATTTAATATGATGAGTCACAACCCCACCTTTACATTTGAAAAAAAAATATTTAAATCAAATACAGTATGGTGGATTCAAATTTGTGGCTTCACATATGAACTAAGTCAAAATGAAGTATAAGTTGATCAAAATTGATTGGTGGTGGTCCGGAGTCGATTTCTTAAGAAATTTAAAAATAATTAGGGGAAGGGAGGCTCATTTTAAACTCACCCTGTATTTATGTGTCGTTAACAAAATAACCCTCCAAAAAAAGACCCGATCTTTATGAAATTCGATACAATGTTATTAAGCACTATTTATTTGAATAAGTTAGAAAAAAATACTTTTATTACTTTCGCGGTCTCATTGACGCGGTAAGCCGCTAAAAATTGTATAACGGTTACAATAACCACAAAATGGTACTGAACCAATATTGTTCAGCATATTTTTTTAATTTGTTTGGTATAATAATAAATTGATATATCGTCAAATCTTAGCGAGTAAATTCAATGTTTTAAATTCTCCGAGTTTTCATGAATATAGCCTAAACATTTTCGAAAGTTTGGAAATGGTTCCATTGGATTTTGTTGTCGACATATAAACTTTAGTATTCTGACGAACGGTTCCTTACTTCTTACTTGTGTGGTCTCATTAACACCGTAAGCTGCCAAAAATGGTATAACGGTTAGAATAACCTGAAAATATTACTGAACCAATATTGTTCAGCATATTTTTTTATTTTTGTGAATAATTAAAAATAATCTATCATCAACTACATTATTTATAAGTTTTTTATTGATAAATAATTTTGTTCATTTTTCAACATTTATATCATAGTTAGCAAGTCTGAACCGATGTAGGGGTAAGTGACAGAAAGAATCGACGTTTAGGGTTATGTGTTTATCAATATTTACTATGGTGTGTACTGCTGGACACAAACCCCTGCGCAAGGATATGTGTCCGTACGTACACTCATTTAGGAGTGTAAAGGTAGCTTAAAGTAGACACTTTACACTCATTTAGAAGTGTCTGAAAATGTATATACATATATATGTTTGCTAACACAAACACTAACAAAGTCTTATGAAGGTATGTCCTAAAACGCTTACTTTTTTGTCCGTCCGTCTGTATGTGTTTTTAGTATAATAAATTAGATCTCAAAAATCTTTTTTAAGGTGTTAAATTAAAACTTGGTTTACGTATAACGACTAACAAAACCAACTTAGGTAGGGAGTATCAAGGGGTAGGGGTTTCTCATTTTTACCATCTCAAAATGGCGGCATTTTGTTTTTGTTTTTAAAGATCCCCAAAAATATGGTATAAAGATTATTAAGATCGGATCAATAATAACCAAAAAAGTCTTTTCAACAACTATATGCAAATTTGCTACAGTTGCACATTTGCATGTAGTTATACCATTGATTTTGAATACTGAATAGATAATAACCCAAGACTGGTTAATTTTTGAAGCCAGGAAAATGGACCAGCTGGTCCACTAATCAGACAACTATAACTAATCAGATAACTGCAGCAAAAATGGTTGTTATTTTTTTAACAATGCATTCGGATATTTTTTTCTCCAGTACTTATGTTAGTACTCATAGAACAGAGTTTAACAATTATAAATTATAATATAGTAAAACCTCGACTGTCAGGTGCTTCGGCGAGCTACAAGCTGATTGGCTCTGATCGTTGCGGCGAGCTCGCGTTTGATTGGCTCCGCTAAACGGGACCCGGCGAGAGACTACCGTTGCCACAACGCCGAATTGCCCCAATGGCTTGTCCCCTCAGTTTTCATTATGTTACAAAAACACAAAGCTAGAATCGATAGTTCATAATACGATAGTCGACATTTACCCAAATGATCCACCCATCGGTTGTGAACCGATATCCATTATATCCAATATATATATATAAATATATATTTTTACTGTTTTAGATACACAATTTATACGTGTTTCAATATTCAGCTGATTAAGAAAGCTTGAAATTGTGATAACATGGGTTTTAAAATGTTCTTTTTAACAAACTAAATGAAATTGTATTATAAATGTAATAGATTGTGCAAGTATAAAGAGAATGATCTTTCTTTTTTCAAACCGTGTGTAAAACGGTTCAGGAAAGACCTCAAATGAACTGTTCAAAGACGTGCAAAGCTAAGACCCCTTGTTAAAATGCCTTAAGAACACTTTCAATGCCGTTTTTTAAATAGTTATTGACCATATACCAAAATTTAAGGTCCATATTGCAAATACAGTATAGGGATTTCCCCCTTTCATTTGACACCACCTTTGTGTAAATTGGTCCTATGGAAGTATCACACATTCTTCAGGAAAATCTTTGATTTTGTATTTTAAATATAATGATAAGCCACAAAAACAAAGGTTAAAATCAGTCTTCTATACAAATAAATATCTCATAAAATATAAAAAGGGTTATATATATAAATAAAATTGAGTTTTGTCTGTACATTGCTTGGAATTATGAAATGCTTGCATGTTTTCACGTTTTATACCTAAGGGAAGCCAAAACAAGTTTTACCTCAATTTTTATCTGTCTATCTGTCTATCGGTAACGCTCAAGGACGGGTTTTTGTTCGCTTTTCACGGGAAAACGGGTGCACCGACTTTGATGATACGTTGTTTCTTTGTTCTATACATACGTGAAAAGGATTCAAGGTACTTTAAACCAGCATACGCCATTTGGGGAAAGACCACCGGTGTTTTTGGCGGCCGCTCAAAAACGTGATTTCGTGTGGTTTTGGTAGTGTTTTGTTCGCGTTTCACAAGCAAACGGTTGTACTGATTTCGGTGAAACTTTTTTTCTATGTTCTATATGTGCGTTAGAAGGTTTTAGGTTAATTGGATTTTTGTAAATCACTTTAGGACTCTGCCCCACGGGGTTTTAAAGATCCTATGTTATTCTAATGGACAAAGTATTTATTTATATTGAACCAGGTGATTACCTAAGAATAGTTATTTTATAAACAGATGTTGTAGTTCTTATTTAACAAGTTGAGTGAAGATTGGTGTGGCAGCCACGCTACATACCGCTTTACGCAAATTAGGGTTCTGTAAATTAAACACTCGTTTGTTTAATACTGAATTTATTGTTACTTGGTATAGTCAAATGTGAAACAATATATAAAACTGGATAAATGGATAAACTGGATGTAAATAGTTTAATCTAATCTTAATGGAATGTATCTTGTCAAAAGCAATGGATCTATATAGTCTAAAAATGGATCGAATCTCGTTGTCACTCTGTTGACGCTAGACGGACGACTGAAGTGACTGAAGGGTTGAGGGCGAGGGCCTAAACAATTACCCCCTCCAACACCCCCGCAATCGGCGTCAACAATTAGCAATAAATGACATAAGTATACAGAAAGGATATCTATATCATATATTTAAGTTTTGTCTGTAAATTGCTTGGAATTATGAAGTTTTTGCAACTTTTAGTGTTTTACTCCCTAGGGGAGCTAAAACAAGTCTTATCTCAATTTCTGTCCTTCCGATAACGTTCAAGAACGTATTTTTGTTCGCTTTTCACAGGAAAACGGATGCACTGATTTTGATGAATCTTTGTTTCTTTGTTTTATACATTCGTGAGAAGGATTTAGGCTACTTTAAACTGTCATACCCTTTTTTTTTAATAATGGCTGCCGCTCAAAAACGTTTTCGTGCGGTTTTGATCGTGTTAGATCGCTTTTCCCAGAGAATCGGGTGAACTGATTTAGATGAAACTTTGTTTTTATGTTCTAGACGTACGTTAGAAGATTATAAGCTACTTCAACATTTTGATTCACCTCATGGCTACACCCCACGGGATTTTTAAGATACCATCTTATGGTTATAGCCAAAGTATTTATTTATACTGAACCAGTTGATGACTTAAGGATATTTATTCCATAATCAGCTGTTGTAGTTTTAATTTAAAATGTTGAGTGAAGATTGATAATAAATAACAGAAGTATAAAGAGTGGACATATTATCTAAATCTATATTTTTCAGACACATTCACTCGCTCACATTGTGATCACTGTAACTAAAAAACGACAATGTCTAAGAAGGTGAAATTTTGCATAGCGGTTCCCCTTATTCTGCAGATGTACAATAAGGCTATTTTTGAAATAAAATCATACCCGCCTCTGCCCTAATTTACTTTTATTGCTGGCAATCTTATGAGCATTAGTTCGGACCATTTAAGTTGAATTCGGTAGGAACATACCTAATATATCACAACAAACACAAGCCTATTCCCGTTAAGAACGTGTTTTAGTTCCCCACCCCCGAAACTTCAGAATAATTATTCTGAAGGTTCTGAAGGTTGATTTGATTTGATTTGATTTATAATTAATCTTGCACCTGGTACTGGACTGATGGAGATGAAATTCTGTAGCAAAAAAGCAGATAAAAAATACTTAAGGTCTCTGCCCCACTGACCTTTAATATAATCATCACAAACTACTCAACCAATAGAGCTGAAAGGTGGTACAGTAAAACCCCGCTTAGTAGAAATAATAGGGGCGAGACCGATCCGGATACCCCATTTTTCCGGATAATCAACTGTTATTATTTTAAGGTTAATTTCGGATTAGTACTCATACATCTTGGAGTTTTCCCAATGTAAGTTTAAATAAATATTAAATAATAACAAATGTACATTAAATAGGCTATTTCTTGAAATAATTTTTCTTTTGCTGCACATTTTTAAAGCAGTTGCGGGCAGTCTTATCTCGCCATCTTTTCAAATCAGCGAGTGTATCAAATTCGTGTGTTTCTATACGTCTGATAGCTTTCAACTTATCACTAATGCTCATTACTACAAGTTTTCTCTTCGTAGACATCATGGAAATCGTTTTATGAATATCTACTGAACAAACTTATAATTCTGGCAAATTACACAACATAACTATTTTGTACAACAGTAACTGCGTTGTCACCACATGCATACTGATCCTTTAGAGTGATAATGAAATGCGGAAAATGCAGTATGGTTCAACCCCCCACCCCCTCACGGGCGGATCAGGTATGTGGCAAAACCCGTCAAAACAACCCCTAAGTTCAGTGACTGCCGCGACGGGTGGTCTCTTGGTGCGCTTTTGTTGTTGTTTCGTGAGGTTCCACTGAGAAGGAAAGTCCCTGGCCCACTGTGGCTGTTTTAGGGCGCTTGGGCCCTCTTCAGCGCTGAACTTATTATACGCGCCGGTGGAATATGCTGGACTTCTTCTCTCATTATTGATTATCCATTTCATGTAGACTATTCCGGTTAACCCGGGTTTCGGTTTAACAAGGTCCGGTTAAGCGGGGTTTTACTGTACTTTAAAGGACATCAGAAATAAAAACACGGCCCATAATAGGGAGTCATGGTGTCGTTCTCTAGAGATTTCATACAGATACTTTAATGGGTAATGGGTAATGGGGGTGACGAGATCTTTACCTCTCTAAATAGATCTTTTATGTAGCCAACTACTGAGTGTCTCAACTTAAAAGTAAATTTGAAAGTTATTTGGGATAAGATTAAGGGGTTAAGGAGTTTTATTAGGTTTTTTTAAAGTTGGGAACAGGACATTGGAAAACATGTTATCTCATAAACATCCCTCCTTCACTCTGTTCAATCGACGAATAAAAGGAACTACTGATTGACAGTTTTTTTCCCTGAGGTTCATAAACAGATTAATTTCGAAAGTGCCTTGTGCCATCCTCACGTCCACCAATGAACAAGCATAAGAGATAACACAAAGGTGATGTAGAATCAAGAATCGAGAATTTTTATTTGTCATGTAACTATACAAGTAGCATTGACAATGGTCTTTTGTTACAAATAAATAAGGTAAAAATACAGGATAAACTATTACATAAAAATAAATAAAACAGTTAACAACTAAACATTACTTTTGTCAGTTAAAAACTCCTGGACACTGTAGTCCTATTTAGATATTAAAAATTGTTTTAAAATGATTTTAATTCTAGAGCGTATCCCTTCAAAAGCGAGGAACAGGTGTGTCAATTTCTTAACACCGTCCTTTTAACCAATAGCACGCCATTCGCTACCTGACAGTGTCCCTGAACACAGTACCTGAATTATCTGCCAGTATGTTTCATTAATTTTTATTTAATTATAATTAAAAAATGTAAAATGTAATTTAAATATTGTGAAATTAATTCGGTTTTTATTCTTTTCAAAGCTGTGTACGGAGGACGGGTACACAGCTAGTATTACTTTAAAAGGTTGAGTAAATTTAATGTCTACAAAATAAACTATGCTTTGCCAAACAGTACGTTTAAAACACAGTTATGAAATTAAGCTGTGATAAACTGATGATTCACAAAATTATTTTTAACTTGTGATCATTTTATGTTGGTATTACTGGGGAGTGCTAAGCCTACCAGGGAGTAAACTGTAAAAAAGAGTAAATAAACAATTCAGGGAGTGATATCCTCGATTCTGTGTATTAGGGAGTGCTATCCTGCTTTCAGTAAGTACAAATTGCAGGTTTAGCACTCCCAAACTTTACTCCCCAGCAGGGAGTAATATCCTGGAGTCAGTCGTGTAGGGAGTGTTATCCTGCAGTCTATAAAGCTATATATATATATATATATATGTATAAGTTAGTTTTATAGTTATGTCTTGAGTAATTTTAATTTTACTACATGTAAAGTAATATTTATTTCTATTGTGTTTCCTTCACAGAAACTTACGTATCCACCAAATGTCCAATGCTTTGTTACCATTAAAGTTTTTTTTAAGAGTTATCATTATCTTAGTAAGACCTAAGCACAATACTATGGTTACTTACCGTTTTTAGGATCCCAGCATGTAAAATACCCCTGTAGCAGCAAACCTGCGTACTCAGTGAACTTCCAATGCATATACATGTATCTTAATGCCACATAAAGCTAGATACCAAGTTTCATAAAAATATATTCACAAATAAGCGATATATACAATTTTAATTATTCTCCATAAGAATAACATTGGGGCTGAGTACGCAGGTTTGCTGCAACAAGGGACTAAAATTAAAAGGGGGATGGTAATAAAATTGGGTTGTTATGCCAATATAAATATAACTCAATTAGGTGTTGTCGTATACCAGTGTTTACTTTCTCCCTCTATACATAGTATATGGCGAGAGTATTGTTTTTGTCAAAATTTTCGAATTTGAGTTGTTAGGGGAAATATTCGTTTTGGTGCTCCCTGAACCCAAAAAAGTGGATTTTACGTGATGTCTGTCTGAGTGTGTGTGTGTGTGTGTGTGTGTGTGTGTGTGTGTGTGTGTGTGTGTGTGTGTGTGTGTGTGTGTGTGTGTGTGTGTGTGTGTGTGTGTGTGTGTGTGTGTGTGTGTGTGTGTGTGTGTGTGTACAGAGCTAGAGCCCTAACCAATGGGCCGATTTTTGTGAAATTTGGTATGTAGGTACTAATCCACGATATTTCCAGGTGTTTTTTTTCATTTTTTTGAATTTTATATTTTAAGGTTAATTATCCCCCAAAAACCACCAAAAAACATGAAAAATCAAGATTTCTCAAAAACAGCTCTAACGATTTTTATTATATTTGATTCGTTTGTAGAACTTTAGTTTTCCAACAAAATGACACTACCCGCATTCATGAAAAAATTCGGGTTCAGAAATTACAGGACTTAAAACATAAAAAATTCAGTTTATTCGAATTTTTCATAAAAATACATGAATATAAAAAAATATTACTATTCACCATTAAAAAGAGCTCAGAAAACTAAATAATTTAGTATTCTGAATTACTACTCTACGATTGCTGCTTTCGGAGAAAATTTAAATTTTCATTTTGTAGTAAACGCAGTACGTTGTCCAATGTTATTCTTATGGGGAATACAAAAATTACTATTTATCTCTTATTTACTGGTAAATTTCATCCAAACTTGATATGCTTGTCAATTTAGCATTGACCAACAGAGGAAATTAAAAATATGTTGCCCCTTAATAACCCTGGGGGGAATAGGGGGCATTTCCCCTCTTAAAACCACGAGTGTAGCAATGGATTCTCCAAAGCAGGGATTTGGGTGGATGCTTTTTAAAACAACTTGTTTACAAGATTTTCTGTACATCCGACCGTGCTTTGTTTTCTATATTTAGTTAATAAAAAGTAATTTATTCGTTAAAGTTGGGCTAAAAGGGAGAAAGTATGTGTCAGTTTTCTGATACCGTTTATATTCATTTATGTTCATAATTGAGGGAGACGGATCATTTAATTATTCTCCATAAGAATAAGATGAGGGCTGAGTACGCAGGTTTGCTGCTACGGGAGCCTTTGGCAAAAAATTTTTTTTGGCAAATGTCAATAGACCACAACGATATGAAACTGTATACCAAAATTCGTCAGTATACGTTCATAAATAAGCGGTATATAACAATTTTATTTTCCTCCATAAGAATAACATTAGAAAACTTACTGTGTTTAGCACTTTCAATATCTCGGTAACCAATTGACGTAGAGGAATGATCAAATTACCAAATTGTGTTTTTTTTAAGCTGAATCCAATGGTGAACTAAAATTTGACTATTTCAAAAATGATATGTAACCAATTCAAAAAAAACTTTTTTGGGGTACAAAACCCCCCAAAAATACCCCTTCGGATAGAGCGATCTGGCTGGTTTTCGAACTTAAAGTCATAAATGTTGCTTTACACGTTTATACCAAGTTTCATCAAAATCGGATCATTTTTACGAGAGTTATCGTGCTCACTGATATGTATATATATATATATATATACATATACAGTTTCGAACGAATTGTGTTTTTGGGGTCTGGGGACCTCAAAACGAAAATTTATCATGGTCCCGGGCCTAGGTCTTACCATGCCGACTACGGTAACAGCTTCTTCCCTATAGGGTAAATTCGCTAAAAAACACCATTAGTTTCAATTTGTTTATATATGACATACATATACATATGTATGCCTATAAATTCACCTATGTACCTCAAATTCACAGTCTTTCTTTGAGGTGTATTTATTGGTAATGTAAAAATGAGGTTCTTGCTCTAATTAACTGGGAACAAGCATAGACTTATCACCCTTAAGATTAACATGAAATCATTTCTCAACTTTTTTTATTTTTCTTGAAAACCACTTTCCTTAGATCTATATGATAATTTGATAATATTTGTTAAGCTCCATAAATAGGAAAAAACCAAAAGTGTGAGTTTTAAATATATTAGTATGAAACATAACAAAAGTACTCAGTATGAAATTACTGGTTTTTAAAACCTAAAGATCCCAACAAATCTTGGATCAGGAACTGTTTTGAGGCTCCCTAATATGGCCCTTTATCTTTATGCCAAGTTTCATTGAAATAGGGTTTCTTTCAAAAATTATTGAGAGGGTTACATATTCACAGAAATGTTAATTTTTTACAAGGAGGCCTAATAATGGAAGGTTACCTATTATGTTATCTAGCTTAGGTACAGTGATGAAAAATAATAATATTATTATAGTTCATGGTAATAATCTCTTCATCACACAAAATGCAAATTCTCAAAATGTGTCTAAATAATTTTTAAATGCGCCACAATAAATCATATTTGTATTATGTTACAAAAAATACTGGAATTTTATTATTGAAAAAGTAAAAGTCACAATCTTCATTCAACAAGTAAACTGACAGTAATAGAAAAGGTAATATATATTAATAGAAATTTGTTACTTTAATGTCATATTAAAGATATTAATCAAACTTTGATCTTCAATGGATCAATTCTGAACATTTTTTTCTGTTACGTCCTATGTAATATTGTATTACAATATTGAACGCATTATGACATCCTCTGGCTTTAAAGAATATTAGCGGGATACAGTCTCGAGAAGCTGCGGCATAAATCAAGAGTTAACGGGGACCTTGGGTATTTTATCGCCCCATATCTCTTTATTCAAAGTCATTTGATATGCATGTTAAAGACCTCCGCAACTGATATTATGCATAAGCAAAACAATAAGTTCATTTTCGGACTCAAACTGTTACTTTTGCATCTCTTAATTGTTTTAAATTCTTGAGACCATCAAGTGAGATACTTTTGTTATTTTACCGGTTTACAGATAGTTGAATTTGATAACTGTAAACAAATGTTGTTGTTTTTTGTCGTTGTTTAATTTATTTAAAATCCTGAAATACCTCGTCATCCCTATGTGGGGAGGTGGGGTGTTTCTTTAAATCGTGTTTCTAAAAATTATAATCGTTATCTAAACTTAAAATACATGACTTTTTTTACAAAAATGGTTTGTTTTACCTTATTTTTACAATTAATTTTTACTCTACTCTAAGGTTTATTATACCCTTTTTTATTTTGGTTATAAATCTCGTTTAAGATGAGGTTTTTTATCATCGTTAAGAACTATGTTTCCTACGTTGAAAATGTTTTTTTTAAATATGAACGGAAATAATTGGCTGCACACAGGTGGATAGCTCATTGATGGGGACTAGGACACGTAGGCGAAGGATGCATAAACTCATACAAGCCGGTACCCTTGATTTTCTTCATGTGGTTTTCTTTACGCTCGTTGTTTCCCGGTGGTAAACATGATTTTACCATGAAATCCCAATTAAAATCGTTACTGCTTAATGTTACACTGATCATTTCAAACCAAACATTTTGAAGGCCAGTAGGACGGGGCCTCGAAAGAGTTTTAGTGCGGGTGTAGGTATATGTTCGATTATCATGTACCTAACTTCCTAGCGAATTTCAGTTTAATAATTCCAGTTAGGTAAGTGTTTTGTGGTATGATATTAGGCCATAACTAATATAACATATTACACATTACTATATAACTTTGAATGACAACAGGTTGGAGTGTCAAGAGATTTTAGAAATGGGAGATGGTTGTTGTGCATTACCTATTTCCCTCCCAGATTTCAGCTCCATCGATTCAGTAGTTGGTGTGTGGTGGTTAGCAAGGGAATAAAAAACCAGTTAGACCGGAACCCTAGAGAATATTTCGATCAAGAGTAGGCCTATGACTGCTTTGAATTCATTAGCCGCATTTATACTGAACAGCTCCATCCGTCCAGTAGTCCAGTACCTCTTTTTTGGGAGAAAAGAAAATGCATTTACGCACACAGGTGGCCAGCCATAGTGTGGAACTCCTACTAAAACAAATTAGGCTACACACTAAAGTGAACACCCCCCCCCCCTCAACTGTATAGGACTCTAATCTGGGATATTTTGGCTCAAGACGTTACATATAATTTGTAAGACATTTTTTAGCGGAGCCACAAGGGATTTTCGTTGCAGCAACCTTGCGTACTCAGCCCCCATGTTATTCTGGAGAACAATTCAAATATTATATATCGCTTATTTGTGAATTTATATTAAAGAAACTTGGTAGGCGGCTTTATGCGGTATTAAGACATATATATGCATTGGAAATTTGCTGAGTACGCAGTACGCAGGTTTGCTGCAATGGGGTGTTTATTATTCGCGGTAGGTTATCTTATAAAAACAGTGCGTTTGTCCTGTGTTCATTTGTGTCTTTTTTGTGTGGGATTATGTATGTTTGACGCTGATGACTGGATTTCTAGCACTGATAATCACAGTAAGTGTTGCAAAAAAAATAAAAACTATTACCTTACCAAAAAAAGCATATCATTCGGAATGAACGAACACGTAGTAAAACCTATAAAAACGTTATGTTTAGCCATTGATATTCACTAACGAGAAATATGATTTATTTCTTATAAATCTATTGAATATTGTCTTATTTTTCTTAAATAACAGTGAATAATGAATATCAAGTTTTTATATTTAATACTGTACTGTTATTTTTCATTTCAAATATTATTTTACAATTGCAACAAGTAGTAAGCAAGAGATTTGTTTGCATTCTGTTTAAATATATCTCAATTCAGGTTTTCTTTAATAGTAGGTTCTTTATACCTTTGGACATTTCCGTCACTTATTCCTGTTAAGGGAAGTTAGTTTTAGAGGGATTTTTATGGCATTTACCTCCTTTTAATCCAAAGACACCTGAACGTGGTACGTAGGTAGTTGTATTACATATTTATATACAAATGTTTAGTTTGAAACATCAATACATGTACTAAGCAAAGTATTTTCATTTAGAAAGTTCATTTGCAGTAAAGACGTTGTCGTCGGTAAACTCAGATAATAATTTAATATGGATAGGTTAAATGAAAAAAAAATCGTTAAACTCTTGCTTAAATTGTTTTCTCAAAAAAATCTTCACCATTCTAGATAAAAACGAAGATAATACTTTAATTTACTTTAATATAATATACAATGGGTAACGTACTGTGTTTATCATAGAATATAAGATAACAATAGGAAAGAGAGTAGCTTCCATTTTATTATGACTCGTGTGTTGAATAGGCTCTCTCTCGGACGTGACTCCGAGACTTGATGTCAGTTGAACACTGTCGAAGACATTGAGCCTCATCTCTGTCTTGACAACCTTGAACATTATATTTAATCTGTTTACTGTCGTATTTACTTATTTAAACGGTAAAATATTTACAAACTATGAATATTTAAAATAATTCAATAATGTTTTATGGTGTAATGATTTCGAGATAGACATTGTTATACACATTTTTGTGTTTTATTCTATAGGCAATTTTTAAATGCAGATTTACTCTATAAAGTATCTAACTATGTTACTATTTACACTACACTACTCAGAACTACATTAATTCATCTGTTTGATATAACATATATTTTTCATCATACTGCTTCAAAAACAGCTGTGTTGATATCATAAAGTGGTTATTTTTATTCCTTGGATAAAAAAGTATTTTTGATGACATTTTTCGTCCTAGGATAAAAAAAACATCATTTGATGACACCTTTTGGTCGAGGTCATGAGCTATTAATCATGAATCGAACTAATTATTTAACTAGTAAACAATGAAACGTTGTGTAAAAGCTGATTGTTTAGAGTTGCAAGATCAAGATGTAAGGAAACTTCTAAAGTTAAACAAGTACACAAAAATTAGTTTTTGTGAAACTGTTATCTTGGACCACAAATATAGTTAGTCACTAGGACCAAAAGTGAAGCTGTTTGATACGAGCTCAAGCTTATTGACCTCATGACACAATTATTGACACTCATTATATGAGTGGGTATAAGCGAGGAAACGCTTAAAGTGACAACATTATTTTAATGGTTTCATCCATAATCACGTAAAAGAATAATACCTTACATCGATATAAATTTGTGCAAAAATAAAGTATATACAAATATGCATTTTTCTTTTTACTCATAAATCTAATTGTATACCTTTTCTTACTTACTGATAATTACATTTATGTTCTCTTTGACATATATCATAACAAATGGGCTGAAAATACAATTAAAAACCAAAATATTATTCGATAAATAAAATAATATTTGGGAACAAAACAGTTAGTGTTTCCTCATACATGTTACAATAAACGTAATACAGAAATTATCATGGTGGGGTTCTTTGCCAAGGCTAGACCAATGTGATATACTTTATTAATTTCTGTTCATCACGAAAAAAATACGAATAAATAAAAATATAAACTGAAACTAAATTAAATATTTAAATATTAAACTCCTCTTCTTATAAACGGATTATTAAATGCCTGAAATAACGATAGTCAAATCATGTGGTTTTCAAAAGTTGTATAATCAAATAAACTCCAAATAAAGGTTATCAAAGATATAAGTTTGTTAAAATATTAAATCACACAATCTTCTTATAGGCCAGTAAAAATAGGTTTTTTGCAGAAAATAATTCCTGGAAGGCTGGAAATGGTGTGAATCTTTTTGTTTTTCATAGAAGTAACAATATATTAAGTTTGTCCCATTTCCCCTATTAAGCTTCAGTCATGATACAACAAAATCACCAACATGTTGGCATTTTTCTAAGTTTTTCGGAATTAATTAAAATTCCGCCCGATAGGAAACCCCCATTTTATAAGAATTGTATAGCGCGAAATTCGGCATCTATTGAGTACCATACGATTAAAATTCCACCAATAGGTGCAGTTAAAAAAAATAAAATAAAAACCTTAGAGATTATTGAATTTATTGATTAAGAAAAATAACATTTCATTCGACCTACCATTATTAGTGGGATTTTTATTGTAAGGTATATAATAGATGCGGAATATTGCGTTCAACAATTCTTATAAGATGGACTTGTGTTATCGAGTGGATAGGCTTTTAATTAATTGAGTAAAACTTAAAACACGTCCAAAATGTTGATGTTTTCGTGGTCCTATGACTGAAGCTCAATGGGATAAATGGGACGGACTTCAAATCTTGTTACTTCTATGTAAAACAAAAAGACTGGAACGATTTACAGCCTTCCAGGAATTATTTCCAGGCTCAGCCCATTTTTGATATGATATTACCGACCTACTATTTCTCCTATAAATGTTGAGTAACGTTATTTTTAGGTGACTTCTTAGCCATATTCTCCTAGACTTATCCCTCGTAGGCCCTCGTAGGGCCTCGTAGGACCTTGTAGGGCATCGTAGGACCTCGTAGGGTAGGCTTATACCTCATTCTTTTTGAATGGAATGGGATTATTTGTTTGAACTCTAAATAATTTTTTATGGCAATTAAGTTTAGTATAATGTCTACTTTAATGAATATTTTTCACTTTTTATTGTAAATGGTTAGAAATAAAAATAATAAAAAAACACGAGCTCTGATTCATCCATCACCTTTCTTCACTGTTACCGAACAACCTCTAAACTGATCAGTTTAATTAGTTTTTTGAAGATAATCTTCTTACTTAGAGCTATGTTAATAAAAAAATAACCATTTGTATATAATTTTACTTGGGGAGTTATAACTCTGATGGGCCTAATGATCACCGTTTTAACTAACGGTCATCATTAGTTAACCCCATTGATTTCGATGGGGTTATACCATCCTTTATATTTTTTATATTTACCGTCTTGTACGTGAGAACAGTATAAGTGTAAATATATTTTGTAATGTCGTTAGACGGAGATTATTTCATCCTGTTTACCTATAACTCACGAAATTGATCTTAATAAGTAGTATAGCTGACATATTTAACTGTTACGTGTAAAAACTGCTAATCTAACTTATTCTTGAGTTAGAGATGTACTTATTGCTGGTTATCGTAAAATTTTGGAAGAACTATTAGATTAAGCTTTAAAACAGCAAAATACGAAAAGGTTTATAAAACGATCCCTTAAATGTTACTGTTAAAAATAAGATTTGTTTAAGAATTAAGGGAAAACAATAATACTATGTTGGTTTATAAATTCCACCCGACTATGTAATAAAACCGATAACACTGAATCTGCCAAATGAAGCGAATCACTGGTTCTTTTGTTTCGATGCAGAATTTGCTTCTCTAGTGGTTATTTTAACACTTCAGTGGAATCAATAATAAAACCATTAACAAGTGTTTGTTACTACGAATTAGGCGCTTTATGTTTATTTTTTGTTACCTGCACGTTCTTACAATTTAATAATAAATAGTATCTATAAGGATTTTCTCCTTTATTTATAAAGTATTAACATACTTTGAGGGACAATGTTCATAGTAATCCTTTAAAACATTTTCAAATTTCTCATTCGCAATTATTTCACAAATGGCATTATACTATTTATTGTGGAGTATAACATGTCTTCCAACCGAGTTTCAGCTAAACCAGTTCATAAAACACTTGATGCCAATCAGATTATAATGACTTATTAATTCTGGACTAAGAAAACATGTGTGATAAAACAAAAAGCTATCTGGTCATGGTGGCTGCTACCTGACAGGGAACGAATATAGTTACTATTTACAGTTAAGGCCCACAATCTGCACATTGGAATGTTACATCGAGTCTAAACATTGGCTAGGTAATTCAGTAGGTTTCAAGGTGCAGCCAATAACTAACTCATCTAACAAATGTGTTTCAATTGTTTCTACTGTTTGTACTTTTTTAAATAGTCATATTTTACAAACATCTGAACAAAAATAAACTATAACTGTTCTTTCAGGCAAGTTTTGGTCTCATAGTTTTTGGTCTCGTATTACTAAACAATGAAATTAAGGAACAAAACAAGTTTTATACATTTTATATTACTTAAAAATGCTTATGTGAGCAAATAGATAATGTGTTTAAAGATTTAATGGTGTTCTACAAGTTTTAAAAATATATTGTTCTAAAGTCATTGAGAAAATCAAATAATTAAAGAATAAATCATATACACTTATAAAAAATAATTATGTTACTCATTTGATATTATATTATTTATGTGATTATACTATTATTATACTATTTATAATTATATATTATTATTGGTATTATATTAAGCACACAATTACATTTCCCCAAAACACTCGCCCATTTTACAGTGAAGGGTTGCAAGATGATTTAATCCGGTACACACAGTAGTAGTAATGCCGCGCGCTTTGGGTCTAACATTGGTCTTATGGAGAATAGATTAACATGGAGTCTTATGGAGAATAGATTAACATGGACTCTTACGGAGAATAGAATAACATGGGCTCTTATGAGGAATGGAATTAGGGTGTAATTGCCTCCCTCCGTGGCTCTTTTGCTACCCTCTGTGGTTAATTATCTGACCCTTTGTGTTTAATTATCTACAGTTTTGGTAATTATTTAACCCCCGCGTCCTTCACTTCCTTCTGTGTATCTAACTCCAGCTCCTGTTCTCTTAACTGGCGAGTGTAACATTTTAAGTAACCTGACTGGCTGGTATGTTAATTCATGTCCTTCTGTTGTTAATCATCCAGCCTTCTGTGGTAATTATTTGACCTACATGTCCTTCAACATATCCAAACCTCGTGCCCTTCTGTTGGTAATCATCTAGCCTTCTGTGGTAATTATTTAACCCACGTGTCCTTCTGTTGTTAATCATCTAGCCTTCTGTACATCTAACCACAACATCCTCAACATAGTCTCTGTCAGCAAACTCGTTGTAACTAGTTGCTACCTGTGGGCTCTGTGATTGAAAGAGACATGGCCCCCACCACCTTCTATTATCCCGCGCATTTTCTCTCTCTCTTTGCTCCCTGCTCCCGTTGCGATCAGACGTGTTTTTGCGCTGCTCCGTTCGTTGCGTTTTTGCAAAGATAAAACTTGAGCTTTTACTCCCCATAGCGGCTTCACTTTTCCTATCCTCACTTTTGCTTTGTATTTTACATAACCTCACTTTGTATTATAGTAATCTTGCGTCTCGTGTGATTTTTAGCATTATCTGACTTGCTAAAGTAACCTCACTTTTTCTAACCTCACCCATTACACTCCAACCTTACTGTATTATATTAATTTTCCGTGCATGGTGTACTTCATTTTATTGTCTTGGCTAGATTAGTGTTGTGTTTATATTTAATTGTTTGATTTGGTAGTTCACAGTAAAGAAAGTAACATAACCTCACTTCCTCGTGGCTAAAGTAGTGTTGTGTTGACTAACATAACCTCACACCCAGTAACCTCAGTTTCTTGTGTCAAGAGTTGTGTCGTACTTGTTGTTGACTGACATAACCGTACATCTGTAACCTTTGAGAGTTACCATAACCTCACCTCTTTGTTCTTTTATACAGTAACTTCACCATTTTGTTTTACTTGGTAGTGTTGTGTTTGTATGCGTTGGCTAAAATAACAGTAACCTTATTTTATGAGTCACAAAAGCCTTATTTTCTTGTATCAAGAGTAGTTTTGTGTGTTGTATTTAATTGTTTGATTTGGCTAGATTAGTGTTGTGTTGACTAACATAACCTCACACCCAGTAACCTCAGTTTCTTGTTTGATTTGGCTATAGTAGTGTTGTGCTGACTAACCTAACCCCACCCAGTAACCTTTGAGAGTTACCATAAGCTCAGTTTCTTGTTTGATTTGACCATAGTAGTGTTGTATTTGTATGTGCTGAGTAACATAACAGTAATCTCACGTTATCATGTACTTGTCTTGTTCATGTCTGACTTACCTATGTTAAGAGCGCTGTATGACTTGGTAGTTTACAGTAAAGAAGGTAAACATACCCTCACCATTTTGTTTTCCTGGTAGTGTTGTGTTTGTATGTGTTGGCTAACATAACAGCAACCTCAGTTTCTTGTTTGACCTAGCTAGAGTAGTGTTTTGCATTGTATTTAATTGTTTGGTTTGGTTAGAGTAGTGTTTGTATGTGCCGACTAACATAACCTCAATATCGACCGTCTGCTTACCATAACCTAATATGACGTAACCTCACTTTTTCTAACCTCACCCGTTACACTCCAACTTTACTGTGTTATATTAATTTTCCGTGTATGGTGTACTTTATTTTATTTTTGAGTACTGTTCGTGGTTATTGTCTTGGCTAGAGTAATGCTGTGTGGTGTATCCATTTAATCTGACTTATTAGTTTACAGTAAAGAAAGTAAACATACCCTCACTTCCTTGTGGCTAAAGTAGGGTTGTGTTGACTAACATAACCTCCAGTAACCTGTTTTTGCCCTGGTTTTTCTGTACAGTAAATTCACCTCAACAACCTCACTTTCTATTATTGTTATTTTATGCAGTTTTGGCTGGAGCAGTTATTATATGTATTGACTAACATAACCTCACGTCCTTGTGTCAAGAGTAGTGTTGTATTTGTATGTGTTGAGTGACAGTAATCTCACTTTCTATTCTTGTTCTTGGTTAGAGTAGTATTTGATACCTTCATTAGAGTTAACCTGTAGTTCTGTTTTGACTTGCGTAGTTTGTGTGTTAGTGTTTTTCTGACTTGCGTAGTAATACAGAGGTACTGTGCTCTCCTACATACTATATAACTCTTGGAACAAGCTCTAGTTCTTCAGTCTGATTTCAGTCGTGACACTGAGCAGACGTGTTTTGTGCTGCTCTTGCGTAAGTGTTCTCTTGCACAGATTATTATTGATTCTGCGTAATTAAGTTATATCCGTGTGAGTTTGACTCTGTTCGGGGTACTTGCTGTTTTAAGCGTTAACACAGTTTAGCTTGTTTTCAGTATTAAATTCTGTGTTGAAGGATGGATGTTTCTAAAAAGGACCCTCAAAACCCGGTAGATTTAATTAGTAAAGATGAAACCTACGTTAGTCACTTTAGACTTTACGGGACTAACACTGTTTTCAAATTCACTAAACCTCCCAAAGGTATCTCTGAGTTTGATTGGATTCGTAAAGGTTTTAATCAAATTGTAGAGACATCCAAAGCCAACGTTGCACCCACTGATTATCTAGGGTTTAAATTACAGTCTATAAATTTAAAAAGTGCTGAACCGGGATACGTATCATTGAGACCGGTCTCTAAAGTTAGCGGTGATGTTCTCTGGGATATTTTCGGGGGCATAATTCAAAGCAATGCGCAATCTATAACCTCTAGTGACACGTTTAGAGTTGATGTTACGAGGATTAACGTCCCCGTAGGTAAAGGAAGGGCAAGACCCGACTTTTACAATACCTTTGATGAAGAATCTAAAGCTAGGAAGGGTATTGTAGTAATTAATAATAAAGACAATTTATGTTTGGCTAGAGCGTTGGTAGTAGGCAAAGCGTATGCGAAAAATGATCCTCAGATCTACGCTATTCGAAAAGACAAGGGTAAAAGACAAACTTTCAGAGCTAATAAACTCATAGCAAAAGCCCGTGTAGAAATGCCCGAGGAGGGTGCAGGAATCCCTGAGCTTGAAAAATTCCAGTCCCATCTTAAAAAATACAAAATTACCGTCTACAACTACGAAAAGAAAGGCCGTGATGTTTACTTTGAGGGAGGTAATGAGAACGCTAAGTTAAAAATTAACCTTCTCTTTCACAACGGTCATTACAATGTAATTACAAACTTAACTACTGCGTTTGTTTGCAATTTCTTTTGTGAAGCCTGTCATATTCCCTATAGCAACAGACATGAGCATCGGTGCTCTAACAGATGCTCGTCCTGTCATACCATCTCCCCGCCCTGTAAACTAGAACACGGTGGCATCACATGCCGTTTTTGCAACCGCTCCTTCAAAAATGAGCGGTGTTTAGTAGCCCATCAAGGGCAAATTTGTAAAACTGTAAAACTCTGCCGCGACTGTAAGAAAATGATTTATCCAAAAAGACGTAAGACAGCTCATGTATGCGGAGAAGTTTTCTGTAAACCCTGCGAAGCGTTCAAAGACCCAGCGCATCAGTGTTTTATGAGGGTAGATAGGAGAACACCGAAAGACCGTGATTTTTTGTTTATTTTCTTTGACTTGGAAACAAGGCAAGAGGAGTCACTTCCCTCAGACCCACAACAGAAAGTTCATAAAGTAAACTTGTGCGTTTCTCAACAGTACTGCTTTAAATGTATTAATGGGGGCGAGTGTGAAACTTGCTCGGAACGGCAAAGGGTATTTGAAAAAGAACCGGTAAAACACTTCATGGACTATATCATGGGAATTCGAAAAAAATTTAAAGATGTTTGTGTGATCGCCCACAACGGGCAAGGTTTTGACTTTCAATTCATTTTACAGTATATTATGGAAGAAACTAAATTTACGCCAAAAATAACTCCTCGGGGAACTAAAGCTATATTGATTGAAGTAGCCAACGTAAGGTTTGTGGACTCTCTTAGCTATTTTCCCATGGCCCTCGCTGCACTCCCTAAAGCTTTTGATCTACCTCCCGAGAAAAAGAAGGGCTACTTTCCCCACCTCTTCAACACCCTGGCGAACCAAGATTATGTAGGCCCTATGCCCGACAAAAAATACTACTGTCCGGAATCAATGTTTGAGAAACCACACAAGGCCTTTGAAGAATGGTATGACGAACGAGTCGCT
This sequence comes from Allygus modestus, assembly GCA_963675035.1. Classification (NCBI taxonomy): domain Eukaryota; kingdom Metazoa; phylum Arthropoda; class Insecta; order Hemiptera; family Cicadellidae; genus Allygus; species Allygus modestus. Next base: position 272,341,560 of record OY776111.1, read on the forward strand.
GAAGACTACGTGTTTGATTTTAAGAAGGAAATCTTGGAGTACTGTATTTCAGACGTGGAGATTTTAGCTCAGGCATGTATTAAATTTAGAGCCTTACTTCTTCAAGAGTGTAACGTAGATCCTTTTCTCGAGGCTATAACAATCGCCAGTGCATGTAACTTGGCCTTCCGCCGTAACTTCTTAAAAGAAAATACTATTGGACTAATACCAAAATCAGGGTACCGACTTGCAGACAATCAGTCAGCCGTCGCTTTACAGTGGTTAACATGGGAGGAGGAGAAACGTGGAGTAAAGATTCAACATGCGGGCCGGGGCAGAGAAGTTAAAATTAACGGGCTAAAAGTTGACGGGTTTGACGGGGAACGAATTTATGAGTTTCACGGGTGTTACTGGCACGGTTGCCCAAAATGTTATCAATACAGCAGAGAAGAACCTCTGCCGGATGATCCCTCAGACAGTTTGCATCTCCGTTACGAGAGAACCAAATCCAAAATGGCAAAATTTAATAGCTATGAAGTTGTAGAGATGTGGGAGTGTGAGTTTAAAGCTTTGAAAAAGGACAAAAAACTAAATCACTTGAACAAACTGTCCATTCTAAACACACTTCCACTTAATCCTAGGGATTCCTTCTTTGGAGGTAGAACGGGTAATACTAAAACGTATTGTAAATGTGAAGAGGGAGAAACGATACAGTATGTCGATGTCTGTTCCCTTTATCCGTTTGTGAATAAATATTGTAAGTATCCCGTTGGTCACCCTACTGTTTACGTTGGAAATGACTGCCGAGAGAGAGGCCTTGAAGTAGAGGGCTTGTTGAAATGTAAGATTCTACCTCCTTACAACTTGTATCATCCCGTACTCCCCGCTAAAATGAATAATAAATTGATGTTTGTTTTGTGTAGAACTTGCGGTGAGACTTTAAACCAAGGGGAATGTTTTCATGATAGTGAGGAAAGGGCAATGGATGGAAAGGAACATGGACTATGGATGAAATTAGAAAAGCTGTAGAAAAAGGCTATGTGATCTTGGACATGTATGAGTTGTGGGAGTATGAAGTCGCCACATACGAGAAAGATGGATTGTTTACCGATTTTATTAATAAATTCTTGAAAGTAAAGCAGGAAGCCTCAGGCTATCCTAGCTGGTGTAATACCGAACAGGACAAAGACAAGTATGTTTCTGATTTCTTTGAGCGTGAGGGTATTCAAATGGAGAAAGACAAAATTGCTAAAAATGGAGGACTCAGGTCAGTAGCTAAATTAATGTTAAATTCATTCTGGGGCAAGTTTGGTCAGCGAGAAAACATGACAAAAACTGCAATCGTGAGGGACTCTAAAGAATTATTCAATTCGTTAACTCAACCAGGAAAGGAAGTAAAGTTTGTTGAAGTAATTAACCAAGAGGTTTTATTAGTTAATTGGCAGAATGTTGATGATGCCGGTGAGGCTCTAAAGACTGTAAATGTTGTAATTGCGGCCTACACCACTGCTCATGCCAGGCTTAAACTGTATGAACACTTAGATGCCCTTGGAGGGCAGGTCTTGTATTATGACACGGACTCGTGTATTTATCTATACAGGGAAGGATTGTACAAGGTCTCTACGGGAGATTACCTCGGGGAAATGACCGACGAATTGGAAAGTGAGTACGGGCCCGGCTCTTATATCTTAGAGTTTGTTTCTGGGGGACCAAAGACCTACGCTTACCTTGTCTGGTCAACCAAAAAGCAAAAGCTAGAAACTGTATGTAAAATCAAAGGCCTCACCCTCAATATGAAGACTTCCGAAACATTAAATTTTGAACAGTTAAAAAAGATGGTCCTTAGTGAAGCTGCTGAAATTTTAGAAATTAAAGAAAACAGAATCAGGAGAACAAAGAGACGGGAAGTCGTTACAGTAAGTGAAATTAAAAAGTTTAAAATTACAGGGCCAAAGAGAAGATTTAATGATGATCACGACACCCTGCCTTTCGGCTTTAAAAAACAAAGAGTTGCTTAAAGGATCTGTCACTCACACGGGTACTGAGCGTATATACCTCTAAACATCAGCTCTATTAACTCATTCTGTTCTGAGACGCGGTAGTGAACGGACGTGTCTGTGTCTGTTACTGTTTGTCTCTTCTTGTAGAATGTCTACTGAAAATAATACACTCCCTATTCAAGGGGTGTTTTTGAAGTTTATATCTAAAAGGAAGTTAAACGAAAATTCAAAGTTTCGCATTAAATCCTCAGAGTATGAGTTCTTTCTTACTGGGCCAATAAACGTATCGGAATGGCCTTTAGTGTTTTCGGAGTACATAGTAGATAAAATAACGGAGAACTCCTCATCAAACACCTACATTGGAGTATCAATAAAGTACGGTGATATCTCAGGAAATATACCATTCTTTCCTTTAGGGAATCTAACACCAACAGTCTTTGATGATCACTTTGAAAACATATTTTGTAACGTTAAGAAACTATCTGGTGTTTTACGTCTTGAAGTAACACTTGTCTCAATTCCAAGTTGCTAGCTTCGATAAAGGTAGCACCTTTCCTTACGGAGCAATGTTACTCCTGTATGTACCAAATGTCACTAGTACAGTTCATCATTCTGCTTCAAGTCGTGATACTGATCAGACGTTCTTCTGCGCTCCTTTTGCCTGTACTATTGAGTAAATTGTGACATGGCTGCCAAGTTCTATACATTCAATAACAAACCAGTATTGGTTCTGTTTGATAGTGAAGGAAATCCGTGGTTTAAAGCTAGAGACGTAGCTACTGCTCTAAAGCATGTTAATGGCTGGAGTGCAGTTCGGAAACATGTAGATAGCAGTGATAAATCAACTGTTGGAAGTTTCTCCGACGCCCAAAAACAGGGCGTTGGGCCGATTGAGAAAACAACGGTTTTTATAAATGAAGCCGGATTATGTTCTTTGATGTTAAAGTCAAGTACTCCTGAAGCAAGACTATTAGTAAGAAGTCTGTTGCCGGAGAAGTTTTACCTTACTTACACAAATATGAAAGATGAAAGTTCACTTTAAATGTAAATTTTTCTTTAAAATCACAAGTTCCCACTGTATGAATGTGTGTGTGAATGAAGGTCACTGGCGCGGGTGACGAAAAGCCCCGTAAACCTGAATGAAGGTCACTGGCGTGGGTGACGAAAAGCCCTGTAAACCTGAATGTGTGATGAAGGGTTTAGTAGATTGAGGCGCCGGGCTAACACCCCGGCTACTCCTTCGAAAAACCCGGTGTGAATGAAGGACTTTGTACATTGAGGAGCCTGGCCAATACCTAGGCTACTCCTTGGAACGGTCCGGTGGGTAAAAAAAGTATAAAAGTAAAATACAAAAAAAAGAATAAAAGTAAAAATAAAATTAAAAAAATATAAAACGGAGGAGACAGCTATTTTGATTTTGGAAGGTCTCCACGAGTCATGGCGGTGGAGGGGCCATGACTTTACTAAACATTCTCTGTTTATCTTAGTAAATGTAGAGTTTAAAGGTGTTAAAATGAACGGACTTTGTCTTAGTAAATGACCGCCTTCCTCATACACAATGAACGGACTGACAGAGAATACAAAAAAAAGGAGGTAGCATTTTGTTATGGAGTGGCTACCACAGTGAGAGGCGATGGTCGGGGCCTCTCACCCCAGAGGTTAGGCCTCCAGGGGAAGCTCTGGGTAACCAAAAAGAACGCGCCGACGCTCCTACGGCCTAGCCTAAAGGCTTACCGTGGTGTGGAAACGCGAGCGTTCAAAATTATTTCATTGGGGTTAGCTTTCTTGCCTGTCCATTTCTGCTAGTGTTCTCCTAGTATTCTCTCCTTTAAGTTACTGTTAGTAGAGGTTTTCCAAAATAATCCTGCTATCATAAGTATAAAGTTCCAAATATTCCTCAACGTAGAGTTTTTAAAGCAACTAATTACACCAAAAAGTCACATCTGAACTCTAAAATGTGTAATCTCTGTACCTTTTTAACTTTACAAAATACCCTACTGTCTCTTTTTACACAGTAGTTTTAATTCATAATCAGTGGACCCTGCGTGTAGATAGGTCCATCCCATAGACCATCTACAAGTGTAATTTTATCAAGGGGTGCGGGGTAAAGTAAGACCAAATTAATAGGAGAAATCTAACTCCACCATTACGGTGGGGTTTGAAAGTAATACCATTACCACACCATATCCTACCCTGCCACTCCTCCCAATACCATATTCTACCATACTATAACTCCCAATACCCTATCATACCATGCCATACAATACAAAACCATACCATACCCTACCCTACCATACCTCACCAAAGCCATAACATCCTATACCAAAGCCACAATACCAATACCCCACCCAAATACCATACAATAACATACCCTACCCTACCATACCTCACCAAAGCCAAAACATCCTATACCAAAGTCACCATATCCTAGCACCCCACCCAAATACCATACAATAACATGACATACCACACCCTACCATGCCTCCCAATACCCTACCATGTCATAACATACCATACAATATCAATACCCTACCATAGCTCCCAACACCCACACCATATCAAACCATCAAATCCCATACCATACCATTACCCTGCCATACCCTACCCTACCATTCCTCCCAATACCATATTCTACCCCACCATACCTCCCAATGCCCTATCATACCATACCATACAATACAATACCCTTACCACACCATACCATACCCTACCATACCTCACCAAAACCATAACATCCTATACCAAAGCCACAATACTAATACCCCCACCAAAGTCACCATATCCTAACATCCCACCCAAATACCATACAATAACATGACATACCATACAATAACATGACATACCATACCCTACCCTACCATACCTCCCAATACCCTATCATACCATACAATACCCTGCCATACCATAGTAATGTTATAGAAAGGGAACGGGAATTGCTCACCCCTGCTGGTTTTCATACTTTCCTTAACAGTTGGGGTACAAAATGTAACCAAAATACCTTCAGTTTATTTTATTAAAAGAGAGTCCTAAGTCCAGACCCATGGAGTGAGGGTATAGTTTTCTTGCCTATCTATTTCTGCTAGCGTTTACAAGCCTCTTCTCTCCTTTAATAGAGGTTTCTAAACAACTAAACGCATAGAAGGTTTCCCAAAGTAATTCTTTAGTAACACTTAATTTACAGGCATACACAACAGCTACAATTATTCACTCATGAAGCTAAAATCCAGTTAATTCCCCAATGCCTCAAGACAATGTCCCTAAATAACAGCTAAAACCCAGATAAAGCTTGATGCTCCTAAATAACAGGTAAAAGTCAACATACTTTATTAACAATTACTTTTCTTCATAACAGCTAAAAATATCCATAGGGTCATTTTAGCAAAGGGGGGTGTATTGACCCTTTATCTTTGGTACCTTCAACAACGATAATCAACAGTCTGTCAAAGTATAATTTATTTTGTGTTGGTTTGTCACTAATTTTCTTGTATATGAGTTTGTTTCAATTACATATATTTTACAGTGGTATGATTTAAGAGTAGCTGAGATCTTGGATGATGTAGAGAAGACAGTGCTAGAAGGTCGGGGTAAGGCACTGACCCCCTTTAAACTATCAATCAAACACAGTTTACACCAATAAACCAGGCCTTTACTATATTTAACATAAAAAACATAAGCTAAAACTTTCTAATACCCTGAAAAACTAGTACGACAGAGCTTGTAGTCTGTCCAGTTTTTGTAATGTTTTAGGTTTTTGTAAGATGTAGCGGAGGTTAACAGGTACCCACATACCGAATTTCATTCACATCGGCCCAGCCGTTCTTGAGATATTAAATTTTGAAAATTTGCCCCTTCATTTTTTGGGATGCAACCCGCAACATTTTGGTTAATATTTTTCATTTGGTTAGGTATCCCCCGCGGGCGCCTACACAACGTAGTAGGCGAAATCTGTTATCAGAAACGCTCTAGGACTTACCGTTTTCGAGATATTAGCGATTTTAGGATAATCAGACTCAAAAAAGAGAAGAAGAAGAAGGAAAAAGAGAGAAGCAGCGGCACGGAGTGGTGCGGGGGAGAGGGGAAGGTGAGGGGAGTAACATAGCATGCAGAAGAAGAAGAAATAAATCAGAGGATGGCTGAGGGGGGTGTGGGGAGGGGAAGGTGAGGGGAGAGAAGAAGAAGAACACGCAAGTGCTAACAGAAGTGATCAGTAGTCTAGAGTGTGAGATAGTTTTAACATTGTTTCGTTCTTTTATATATGTTCATTTGTTGGGAAGTGTTGGGTTGGCAACACTGCTCATGCTTAGTCACGTTAGCGTGACGTAATTTTTGCTTGGTCACGTAGCGTGACGTAAGTTGCCAACAGGTATTTTGTTTTCTTAAGTTGGTACCACTGGTATGTAGGTCATATTTTTTGTTTTGAGATTTTCTTAGGTTGGCAACACGTTTTCTCATATAAAACAATGTTAGCGCTGAATCATAGCCTGGACTACTGATCACTTCTGTTAGCACTTGCGTGTTCTTCTTCTTCTCTCCCCTCACCTTCCCCTCCCCACACCCCCTCAGCCATCCTCTGATTTATTTCTTCTTCTTCTGCATGCTATGTTACTCCCCTCACCTTCCCCTCTCCCCCGCACCACTCCGTGCCGCTGCTTCTCTCTTTTTCCTTCTTCTTCTACTCTTTTTTGAGTCTGATTATCCTAAAATCGCTAATATCTCGAAAACGGTAAGTCCTAGAGCGATTCTGATAACAGATTTCGCCAACTAAGTAGTGTGGGCGCCCGCGAGGATACCTAACCAAATGAAAAATATTAACCAAAATGTTGCGGGTTGCATCCCAAAAAATGAAGGGGCAAATTTTCAAAATTTAATATCTCAAGAACGGCTGGGCCGATGTGAATGAAATTTGGTATGTGGGTACCTGTTAACCTCCGCTACATCTTACAAAAACCTAAACCCTGTACTGCGGGAAAGTATCAAAATAATTGAAGGAGTCATACTTTAAAAATCAATATCTTAAGAACCGTTGGGCCTATTTTAATGAAACTTGGTATGTGGGTACTTGTTAACCTCCTCTAACTTTCAGTTTTGTTGGAGGGTAGGAAAGGGTTGTTTAAGGGGTGATGGAGGGTGTAAAACTTTAAAACGTAATATTTTGAGAATGGCTTGCCTGATTCTCATGAAACTTGGTATGTATGTACTTGTTAACCCCCACTACATCTTACCAAAACCTAAACCTTGTACTGCAGGTAAGCATCAAAACAATTGCAGGAGATATACTTTGAAATGTAATTTATTGAGAACGGCGGAGCCGATTTACATGAAACTTGTAATGTACGTACCTGTTAACCTCCACTACATCTTACCAAAACCTAAACTCTGTACTGTGGGTAAGTATCAAGACAGTTGCTATACTTTAAAATGTAATATCTTGAGATTTGTTGGGACTTATTAACCCACACTAAAATTTAAACTCTGTAAAGAAGAAACATTACAAAAACTGGACAGACTACAAGCTCTGTCGTACTAGTTTTTCAGGGTATTAGAAAGTTTTAGCTTATGTTTTTTATGTTAAATATAGTAAAGGCCTGGTTTATTGGTGTAAACTGTGTTTGATTGATAGTTTAAAGGGGGTCAGTGCCTTACCCCGACCTTCTAGCACTGTCTTCTCTACATCATCCAAGATCTCAGCTACTCTTAAATCATACCACTGTAAAATATATGTAATTGAAACAAACTCATATACAAGAAAATTAGTGACAAACCAACACAAAATAAATTATACTTTGACAGACTGTTGATTATCGTTGTTGAAGGTACCAAAGATAAAGGGTCAATACACCCCCCTTTGCTAAAATGACCCTATGGATATTTTTAGCTGTTATGAAGAAAAGTAATTGTTAATAAAGTATGTTGACTTTTACCTGTTATTTAGGAGCATCAAGCTTTATCTGGGTTTTAGCTGTTATTTAGGGACATTGTCTTGAGGCATTGGGGAATTAACTGGATTTTAGCTTCATGAGTGAATAATTGTAGCTGTTGTGTATGCCTGTAAATTAAGTGTTACTAAAGAATTACTTTGGGAAACCTTCTATGCGTTTAGTTGTTTAGAAACCTCTATTAAAGGAGAGAAGAGGCTTGTAAACGCTAGCAGAAATAGATAGGCAAGAAAACTATACCCTCACTCCATGGGTCTGGACTTAGGACTCTCTTTTAATAAAATAAACTGAAGGTATTTTGGTTACATTTTGTACCCCAACTGTTAAGGAAAGTATGAAAACCAGCAGGGGTGAGCAATTCCCGTACCCTTTCTATAACATTACTATGGTATGGCAGGGTATTGTATGGTATGATAGGGTATTGGGAGGTATGGTAGGGTAGGGTATGGTATGTCATGTTATTGTATGGTATGTCATGTTATTGTATGGTATTTGGGTGGGATGTTAGGATATGGTGACTTTGGTGGGGGTATTAGTATTGTGGCTTTGGTATAGGATGTTATGGTTTTGGTGAGGTATGGTAGGGTATGGTATGGTGTGGTAAGGGTATTGTATTGTATGGTATGGTATGATAGGGCATTGGGAGGTATGGTGGGGTAGAATATGGTATTGGGAGGAATGGTAGGGTAGGGTATGGCAGGGTAATGGTATGGTATGGGATTTGATGGTTTGATATGGTGTGGGTGTTGGGAGCTATGGTAGGGTATTGATATTGTATGGTATGTTATGACATGGTAGGGTATTGGGAGGCATGGTAGGGTGTGGTATGTCATGTTATTGTATGGTATTTGGGTGGGGTGCTAGGATATGGTGACTTTGGTATAGGATGTTTTGGCTTTGGTGAGGTATGGTAGGGTAGGGTATGTTATTGTATGGTATTTGGGTGGGGTATTGGTATTGTGGCTTTGGTATAGGATGTTATGGCTTTGGTGAGGTATGGTAGGGTAGGGTATGGTATGGTTTTGTATTGTATGGCATGGTATGATAGGGTATTGGGAGTTATAGTATGGTAGAATATGGTATTGGGAGAAGTGGCAGGGTAGGATATGGTGTGGTAATGGTATTACTTTCAAACCCCACCGTAATGGTGGAGTTAGATTTCTCCTATTAATTTGGTCTTACTTTACCCCGCACCCCTTGATAAAATTACACTTGTAGATGGTCTATGGGATGGACCTATCTACACGCAGGGTCCACTGATTATGAATTAAAACTACTGTGTAAAAAGAGACAGTAGGGTATTTTGTAAAGTTAAAAAGGTACAGAGATTACACATTTTAGAGTTCAGATGTGACTTTTTGGTGTAATTAGTTGCTTTAAAAACTCTACGTTGAGGAATATTTGGAACTTTATACTTATGATAGCAGGATTATTTTGGAAAACCTCTACTAACAGTAACTTAAAGGAGAGAATACTAGGAGAACACTAGCAGAAATGGACAGGCAAGAAAGCTAACCCCAATGAAATAATTTTGAACGCTCGCGTTTCCACACCACGGTAAGCCTTTAGGCTAGGCCGTAGGAGCGTCGGCGCGTTCTTTTTGGTTACCCAGAGCTTCCCCTGGAGGCCTAACCTCTGGGGTGAGAGGCCCCGACCATCGCCTCTCACTGTGGTAGCCACTCCATAACAAAATGCTACCTCCTTTTTTTTGTATTCTCTGTCAGTACGTTCATTGTGTATGAGGAAGGCGGTCATTTACTAAGACAAAGTCCGTTCATTTTAACACCTTTAAACTCTACATTTACTAAGATAAACAGAGAATGTTTAGTAAAGTCATGGCCCCTCCACCGCCATGACTCGTGGAGACCTTCCAAAATCAAAATAGCTGTCTCCTCCGTTTTATATTTTTTTAATTTTATTTTTACTTTTATTCTTTTTTTTGTATTTTACTTTTATACTTTTTTTACCCACCGGACCGTTCCAAGGAGTAGCCTAGGTATTGGCCAGGCTCCTCAATGTACAAAGTCCTTCATTCACACCGGGTTTTTCGAAGGAGTAGCCGGGGTGTTAGCCCGGCGCCTCAATCTACTAAACCCTTCATCACACATTCAGGTTTACAGGGCTTTTCGTCACCCACGCCAGTGACCTTCATTCAGGTTTACGGGGCTTTTCGTCACCCGCGCCAGTGACCTTCATTCACACACACATTCATACAGTGGGAACTTGTGATTTTAAAGAAAAATTTACATTTAAAGTGAACTTTCATCTTTCATATTTGTGTAAGTAAGGTAAAACTTCTCCGGCAACAGACTTCTTACTAATAGTCTTGCTTCAGGAGTACTTGACTTTAACATCAAAGAACATAATCCGGCTTCATTTATAAAAACCGTTGTTTTCTCAATCGGCCCAACGCCCTGTTTTTGGGCGTCGGAGAAACTTCCAACAGTTAATTTATCACTGCTATCTACATGTTTCCGAACTGCACTCCAGCCATTAACATGCTTTAGAGCAGTAGCTACGTCTCTAGCTTTAAACCACGGATTTCCTTCACTATCAAACAGAACCAATACTGGTTTGTTATTGAATGTATAGAACTTGGCAGCCATGTCACAATTTACTCAATAGTACAGGCAAAAGGAGCGCAGAAGAACGTCTGATCAGTATCACGACTTGAAGCAGAATGATGAACTGTACTAGTGACATTTGGTATATACAGGAGTAACATTGCTCCGTAAGGAAAGGTGCTACCTTTATCGAAGCTAGCAACATGGAATTGAGACAAGTGTTACTTCAAGACGTAAAACACCAGATAGTTTCTTAACGTTACAAAATATGTTTTCAAAGTGATCATCAAAGACTGTTGGTGTTAGATTCCCTAAAGGAAAGAATGGTATATTTCCTGAGATATCACCGTACTTTATTGATACTTCAATGTAGGTGTTTGATGAGGAGTTCTCCGTTATTTTATCTACTATGTACTCCGAAAACACTAAAGGCCATTCCGATACGTTTATTGGCCCAGTAAGAAAGAACTCATACTCTGAGGATTTAATGCGAAACTTTGAATTTTCGTTTAACTTCCTTTTAGATATAAACTTCAAAAACACCCCTTGAATAGGGAGTGTATTATTTTCAGTAGACATTCTACAAGAAGAGACAAACAGTAACAGACACAGACACGTCCGTTCACTACCGCGTCTCAGAACAGAATGAGTTAATAGAGCTGATGTTTAGAGGTATATACGCTCAGTACCCGTGTGAGTGACAGATCCTTTAAGCAACTCTTTGTTTTTTAAAGCCGAAAGGCAGGGTGTCGTGATCATCATTAAATCTTCTCTTTGGCCCTGTAATTTTAAACTTTTTAATTTCACTTACTGTAACGACTTCCCGTCTCTTTGTTCTCCTGATTCTGTTTTCTTTAATTTCTAAAATTTCAGCAGCTTCACTAAGGACCATCTTTTTTAACTGTTCAAAATTTAATGTTTCGGAAGTCTTCATATTGAGGGTGAGGCCTTTGATTTTACATACAGTTTCTAGCTTTTGCTTTTTGGTTGACCAGACAAGGTAAGCGTAGGTCTTTGGTCCCCCAGAAACAAACTCTAAGATATAAGAGCCGGGCCCGTACTCACTTTCCAATTCGTCGGTCATTTCCCCGAGGTAATCTCCCGTAGAGACCTTGTACAATCCTTCCCTGTATAGATAAATACACGAGTCCGTGTCATAATACAAGACCTGCCCTCCAAGGGCATCTAAGTGTTCATACAGTTTAAGCCTGGCATGAGCAGTGGTGTAGGCCGCAATTACAACATTTACAGTCTTTAGAGCCTCACCGGCATCATCAACATTCTGCCAATTAACTAATAAAACCTCTTGGTTAATTACTTCAACAAACTTTACTTCCTTTCCTGGTTGAGTTAACGAATTGAATAATTCTTTAGAGTCCCTCACGATTGCAGTTTTTGTCATGTTTTCTCGCTGACCAAACTTGCCCCAGAATGAATTTAACATTAATTTAGCTACTGACCTGAGTCCTCCATTTTTAGCAATTTTGTCTTTCTCCATTTGAATACCCTCACGCTCAAAGAAATCAGAAACATACTTGTCTTTGTCCTGTTCGGTATTACACCAGCTAGGATAGCCTGAGGCTTCCTGCTTTACTTTCAAGAATTTATTAATAAAATCGGTAAACAATCCATCTTTCTCGTATGTGGCGACTTCATACTCCCACAACTCATACATGTCCAAGATCACATAGCCTTTTTCTACAGCTTTTCTAATTTCATCCATAGTCCATGTTCCTACCATTGCCCTTTCCTCACTATCATGAAAACATTCCCCTTGGTTTAAAGTCTCACCGCAAGTTCTACACAAAACAAACATCAATTTATTATTCATTTTAGCGGGGAGTACGGGATGATACAAGTTGTAAGGAGGTAGAATCTTACATTTCAACAAGCCCTCTACTTCAAGGCCTCTCTCTCGGCAGTCATTTCCAACGTAAACAGTAGGGTGACCAACGGGATACTTACAATATTTATTCACAAACGGATAAAGGGAACAGACATCGACATACTGTATCGTTTCTCCCTCTTCACATTTACAATACGTTTTAGTATTACCCGTTCTACCTCCAAAGAAGGAATCCCTAGGATTAAGCGGAAGTGTGTTTAGAATGGACAGTTTGTTCAAGTGATTTAGTTTTTTGTCCTTTTTCAAAGCTTTAAACTCACACTCCCACATCTCTACAACTTCATAGCTATTAAATTTTGCCATTTTGGATTTGGTTCTCTCGTAACGGAGATGCAAACTGTCTGAGGGATCATCCGGCAGAGGTTCTTCTCTGCTGTATTGATAACATTTTGGGCAACCGTGCCAGTTAGCCCGTTAATTTTAACTTCTCTGCCCCGGCCCGCATGTTGAATCTTTACTCCACGTTTCTCCTCCTCCCATGTTAACCACTGTAAAGCGACGGCTGACTGATTGTCTGCAAGTCGGTACCCTGATTTTGGTATTAGTCCAATAGTATTTTCTTTTAAGAAGTTACGGCGGAAGGCCAAGTTACATGCACTGGCGATTGTTATAGCCTCGAGAAAAGGATCTACGTTACACTCTTGAAGAAGTAAGGCTCTAAATTTAATACATGCCTGAGCTAAAATCTCCACGTCTGAAATACAGTACTCCAAGATTTCCTTCTTAAAATCAAACACGTAGTCTTCAGCGACTCGTTCGTCATACCATTCTTCAAAGGCCTTGTGTGGTTTCTCAAACATTGATTCCGGACAGTAGTATTTTTTGTCGGGCATAGGGCCTACATAATCTTGGTTCGCCAGGGTGTTGAAGAGGTGGGGAAAGTAGCCCTTCTTTTTCTCGGGAGGTAGATCAAAAGCTTTAGGGAGTGCAGCGAGGGCCATGGGAAAATAGCTAAGAGAGTCCACAAACCTTACGTTGGCTAATTCAATCAATATAGCTTTAGTTCCCCGAGGAGTTATTTTTGGTGTAAATTTAGTTTCTTCCATAATATACTGTAAAATGAATTGAAAGTCAAAACCTTGCCCGTTGTGGGCGATCACACAAACATCTTTAAATTTTTTTCGAATTCCCATGATATAGTCCATGAAGTGTTTTACCGGTTCTTTTTCAAATACCCTTTGCCGTTCCGAGCAAGTTTCACACTCGCCCCCATTAATACATTTAAAGCAGTACTGTTGAGAAACGCACAAGTTTACTTTATGAACTTTCTGTTGTGGGTCTGAGGGAAGTGACTCCTCTTGCCTTGTTTCCAAGTCAAAGAAAATAAACAAAAAATCACGGTCTTTCGGTGTTCTCCTATCTACCCTCATAAAACACTGATGCGCTGGGTCTTTGAACGCTTCGCAGGGTTTACAGAAAACTTCTCCGCATACATGAGCTGTCTTACGTCTTTTTGGATAAATCATTTTCTTACAGTCGCGGCAGAGTTTTACAGTTTTACAAATTTGCCCTTGATGGGCTACTAAACACCGCTCATTTTTGAAGGAGCGGTTGCAAAAACGGCATGTGATGCCACCGTGTTCTAGTTTACAGGGCGGGGAGATGGTATGACAGGACGAGCATCTGTTAGAGCACCGATGCTCATGTCTGTTGCTATAGGGAATATGACAGGCTTCACAAAAGAAATTGCAAACAAACGCAGTAGTTAAGTTTGTAATTACATTGTAATGACCGTTGTGAAAGAGAAGGTTAATTTTTAACTTAGCGTTCTCATTACCTCCCTCAAAGTAAACATCACGGCCTTTCTTTTCGTAGTTGTAGACGGTAATTTTGTATTTTTTAAGATGGGACTGGAATTTTTCAAGCTCAGGGATTCCTGCACCCTCCTCGGGCATTTCTACACGGGCTTTTGCTATGAGTTTATTAGCTCTGAAAGTTTGTCTTTTACCCTTGTCTTTTCGAATAGCGTAGATCTGAGGATCATTTTTCGCATACACTTTGCCTACTACCAACGCTCTAGCCAAACATAAATTGTCTTTATTATTAATTACTACAATACCCTTCCTAGCTTTAGATTCTTCATCAAAGGTATTGTAAAAGTCGGGTCTTGCCCTTCCTTTACCTACGGGGACGTTAATCCTCGTAACATCAACTCTAAACGTGTCACTAGAGGTTATAGATTGCGCATTGCTTTGAATTATGCCCCCGAAAATATCCCAGAGAACATCACCGCTAACTTTAGAGACCGGTCTCAATGATACGTATCCCGGTTCAGCACTTTTTAAATTTATAGACTGTAATTTAAACCCTAGATAATCAGTGGGTGCAACGTTGGCTTTGGATGTCTCTACAATTTGATTAAAACCTTTACGAATCCAATCAAACTCAGAGATACCTTTGGGAGGTTTAGTGAATTTGAAAACAGTGTTAGTCCCGTAAAGTCTAAAGTGACTAACGTAGGTTTCATCTTTACTAATTAAATCTACCGGGTTTTGAGGGTCCTTTTTAGAAACATCCATCCTTCAACACAGAATTTAATACTGAAAACAAGCTAAACTGTGTTAACGCTTAAAACAGCAAGTACCCCGAACAGAGTCAAACTCACACGGATATAACTTAATTACGCAGAATCAATAATAATCTGTGCAAGAGAACACTTACGCAAGAGCAGCACAAAACACGTCTGCTCAGTGTCACGACTGAAATCAGACTGAAGAACTAGAGCTTGTTCCAAGAGTTATATAGTATGTAGGAGAGCACAGTACCTCTGTATTACTACGCAAGTCAGAAAAACACTAACACACAAACTACGCAAGTCAAAACAGAACTACAGGTTAACTCTAATGAAGGTATCAAATACTACTCTAACCAAGAACAAGAATAGAAAGTGAGATTACTGTCACTCAACACATACAAATACAACACTACTCTTGACACAAGGACGTGAGGTTATGTTAGTCAATACATATAATAACTGCTCCAGCCAAAACTGCATAAAATAACAATAATAGAAAGTGAGGTTGTTGAGGTGAATTTACTGTACAGAAAAACCAGGGCAAAAACAGGTTACTGGAGGTTATGTTAGTCAACACAACCCTACTTTAGCCACAAGGAAGTGAGGGTATGTTTACTTTCTTTACTGTAAACTAATAAGTCAGATTAAATGGATACACCACACAGCATTACTCTAGCCAAGACAATAACCACGAACAGTACTCAAAAATAAAATAAAGTACACCATACACGGAAAATTAATATAACACAGTAAAGTTGGAGTGTAACGGGTGAGGTTAGAAAAAGTGAGGTTACGTCATATTAGGTTATGGTAAGCAGACGGTCGATATTGAGGTTATGTTAGTCGGCACATACAAACACTACTCTAACCAAACCAAACAATTAAATACAATGCAAAACACTACTCTAGCTAGGTCAAACAAGAAACTGAGGTTGCTGTTATGTTAGCCAACACATACAAACACAACACTACCAGGAAAACAAAATGGTGAGGGTATGTTTACCTTCTTTACTGTAAACTACCAAGTCATACAGCGCTCTTAACATAGGTAAGTCAGACATGAACAAGACAAGTACATGATAACGTGAGATTACTGTTATGTTACTCAGCACATACAAATACAACACTACTATGGTCAAATCAAACAAGAAACTGAGCTTATGGTAACTCTCAAAGGTTACTGGGTGGGGTTAGGTTAGTCAGCACAACACTACTATAGCCAAATCAAACAAGAAACTGAGGTTACTGGGTGTGAGGTTATGTTAGTCAACACAACACTAATCTAGCCAAATCAAACAATTAAATACAACACACAAAACTACTCTTGATACAAGAAAATAAGGCTTTTGTGACTCATAAAATAAGGTTACTGTTATTTTAGCCAACGCATACAAACACAACACTACCAAGTAAAACAAAATGGTGAAGTTACTGTATAAAAGAACAAAGAGGTGAGGTTATGGTAACTCTCAAAGGTTACAGATGTACGGTTATGTCAGTCAACAACAAGTACGACACAACTCTTGACACAAGAAACTGAGGTTACTGGGTGTGAGGTTATGTTAGTCAACACAACACTACTTTAGCCACGAGGAAGTGAGGTTATGTTACTTTCTTTACTGTGAACTACCAAATCAAACAATTAAATATAAACACAACACTAATCTAGCCAAGACAATAAAATGAAGTACACCATGCACGGAAAATTAATATAATACAGTAAGGTTGGAGTGTAATGGGTGAGGTTAGAAAAAGTGAGGTTACTTTAGCAAGTCAGATAATGCTAAAAATCACACGAGACGCAAGATTACTATAATACAAAGTGAGGTTATGTAAAATACAAAGCAAAAGTGAGGATAGGAAAAGTGAAGCCGCTATGGGGAGTAAAAGCTCAAGTTTTATCTTTGCAAAAACGCAACGAACGGAGCAGCGCAAAAACACGTCTGATCGCAACGGGAGCAGGGAGCAAAGAGAGAGAGAAAATGCGCGGGATAATAGAAGGTGGTGGGGGCCATGTCTCTTTCAATCACAGAGCCCACAGGTAGCAACTAGTTACAACGAGTTTGCTGACAGAGACTATGTTGAGGATGTTGTGGTTAGATGTACAGAAGGCTAGATGATTAACAACAGAAGGACACGTGGGTTAAATAATTACCACAGAAGGCTAGATGATTACCAACAGAAGGGCACGAGGTTTGGATATGTTGAAGGACATGTAGGTCAAATAATTACCACAGAAGGCTGGATGATTAACAACAGAAGGACATGAATTAACATACCAGCCAGTCAGGTTACTTAAAATGTTACACTCGCCAGTTAAGAGAACAGGAGCTGGAGTTAGATACACAGAAGGAAGTGAAGGACGCGGGGGTTAAATAATTACCAAAACTGTAGATAATTAAACACAAAGGGTCAGATAATTAACCACAGAGGGTAGCAAAAGAGCCACGGAGGGAGGCAATTACACCCTAATTCCATTCCTCATAAGAGCCCATGTTATTCTATTCTCCGTAAGAGTCCATGTTAATCTATTCTCCATAAGACTCCATGTTAATCTATTCTCCATAAGACCAATGTTAGACCCAAAGCGCGCGGCATTACTACTCACAGTTTCAGATAAATTATCCTTGTTTTATTTACTTATTTTTGAAATCAGTTTATAGTTAATTCATCTCAGTTCTTACAACAATTAAAAACTGTTTATACATGGAATTTCTAAGACATGTTTATTTATAGTTCATCTTTATATGCATTATTTTCTGCATATGTATACTAGGCTTTAGAGACTATATTTAACTCCTTTCTCACTAAACGGCATACCAGTGACACTTTGAAAAATAAATGTTGCGTCTTTCCAATTTGTATAATATTTCACTGATGCTTTACACTGTTTCAGTATGGATAACACAGGATAAACGAATTTTCCGTATATCAAAAGTATAACGAAACGTTTTTAAAGGTTTCACAAGGCTTGTGTCAGTAAAGTTTAATGCGGTATAAAAGCTCATAAGTTTAGTTACCGAGTTTGTCATGAGTCGGAACGTTTCACCTGAAGCCGACGAAATTAAGTGGAGCAAGTTGCTTTTGAAAACACTCTTTTGAAAAGACCCTTTTGAGGTTTTTCAGGATACGAACAGACATAGTAACTGCTTCTCGCCCTACATTTGAGACATTTATCAAGCAAATATAATTTCAACTAATAAGTAGCAAATAATTGTCCTAATCATATTCATGCATATGATATAACAATTTTTACATCGGCGTGATGTACTAAGAAAAATAATGTGTTAGTTATCCTGAATATTTTATTTATCTGCTTTTAAATTGTATACTACTTAATGAGTCTATAGTTGATACCGATATTCTTTATTTATAAATATATTTATATATTAAATATTTTATCAACGGTTCTTTAACCAATAATACGGGTTGTTTTCAAATAATATGGTAATGACTGAGAAGAACGTTCAAATATATTTGAAAACAAACAATTTAAAATAGTTGCTAGTAAAAAAGTACTTATTCGTTATTTTTCAGGGCTAACTCATTTCGATTTTAAAGGCTGGACCGCTTTATTACATTTAGTTTATATCCCCGTTGCAGAAAACCAGCTTACCCAGCGAATTTCCAATGCATATATATGTGTCGTAATACCACATAAATCCATTTACAAAGTTTGTTCTATATCCATGCATAAATAAGCGAGTTTTAACATTATAATTACTTATTCCATAAAAATAGCATAGCGGCTGAGTTCACAGGTTTGGTGAAACAAGGAACACAACTTTTTTTACAAATACCAATATAACTCAACTAGGTAAAGACACGTACCATGTGTTCATAGCATGAGAGCTGAACACGTAGATTTGCTGCTACGGGAACTATCGGCAAAAAATCGTTTTTTGAGCAAATAAATTGTTTTTAATCTGAATTAAATGGTAAAAACTAAAATTTTAATTCATTCAGACAAAATTTAAAAAACTTACGTTCATCTTATCTAAGTTAAAATTAAAACCATCTATACAACTAATTTTACAAGCCTAATGACTCCAATTCGTACAAAAAGGAAAATCTAGATGCATGTAAAGAATGTAGGTTGGAAGAGCTTGATTTAAATATCATTTCAATACCAGGTTGGAAAACAGCCAGGCATAGTCTTGATGGCATACACCCAAAACTGGCCACACAAGCTACTTCTTACAGCCTACAGTATTTCAACCACTAAACCCGATGAAAGATGCTAAATAATAACCGATTATATGTTTATAGACATTACTTCTCTTTTGAGTATGTGTCAGCTTAATTTTGACCAACACTGAACAAACTGTATTACACTAAACTACTAAACTGTTGAACAAAATAATGTTAATATTCAGTTTGAGAAATTACATTTTTTTATTAAGTTAAAAGGAAAAAATGTATCTAGAAAACAAATAAACCAAGGGAATTAATGGTATATAGATTATATATAATCCTGTTTTATACTTGTGCTTCCACAATCACGTCTGCAGCTTGTAAAAATCCTATATAAAACATACAACACATCCGCCATCTTTGTTATCCATGATCTGCCTGCTTAAATTAAACACTAAGGGCATAATAACGATGGATAATCACGTATTATATATTTACTAAGATAGCTATTTATATTTGATCAGTACACAAGTACATAAATATTCAATAAACAAGCACAGCAGAAATATAGATAAGGCAAAATCTGGAGGGAACCATAGTAATCTTTACGTTCTAAATTGTTTAAATTAATATGTTTAGTTATTTGTTTAGTAAGTTTTATACCAGACAAATCCTCCAAATTGAAATTATTGTATTGCTTAATGTAGCGGAATTAAATATGAATATAGTTTATCTTGACATAGATACAGATGTGATCAAACATCTTACAACCCCTCAAAATATATAGTGTTAAAAGTATTATTTACAAAATAATTATAAAACAATTTACATCGGATCTTATAATTCATCCTGTAATTAGACGAAATAGTTCCTTATTTCCGAAACATTTATTTACTTCCAATAACGAGATATCTTGTTCAAAGAAAAACGTGACGCCAATCAGGTCTGTTATTGATTAGCAATGCAGTAACATCTTGTTTTGTTTAGAAGGATTCTATTCAATATCAAAAATACCTAACCAACTTTTCCAGCCATCCATATGAAACAGGTAGCATTATAAATAATAATATTGGTTGTTATAGATTCACATTCTATTCAGTATGGGCTTGGACAATATTCACTAGTATATTTTTAATATTTACTTATCTTTATTTTAAACTGTAAAGTGCGTAAAATTAGATATAAAACTATACTAACTAGAACAAAAGAACATAAATCATTATATATTTAAATTTTAAATACAAATATATAGATAGATATATTTTAGCAGCGCTATTGACTTTTTTATAACTTCAATATATTAAGAACATTCTAAATATTTGAAGTTTGTGTTGTATAAAAACTTACCGTAATTTTTCAGATTTAGTTTAAATCAGTATAGTTAATAAATTCGTTTTAAAAACATTTAACCATTTAAAACCAGCGAAAATTAGTTTAAAAAGATTATACAAGTAATGTCACTGGTTTAACTTTATTTTATATGTGATATTCACAGGATGATGTCAAGGTAATAAAGGAAATGTTACTTTTGAAAATATATCTGCCTTTAACATAAACGCTTGTTAGGACATAAGAAGTAATTAACACTAGTAAATATAGTGAATCTAATGAAATTAGCAAATTACATCTTGGCAAGCTGATGGCCAATGAAGGGGGTCCCAGGTCCAGCAGAAGACGTTTGTTGATGTCTGCAGTACAGTCCGTACTCATGTACGGGGGTGAGATGTGGGCAGACGCTCCGAACAAAGAGATTTATCGGATATGGCTCGCTAGAGTACAGCGTCAAACTGCGTTCCGAGTGTGTTCCACCTACCGTACGGTGTATGGTCCGGCTGTCCTGGTGGTCGCTGGAGTCATCCCTGACAAGCTCTTGGCAGGGGAGAGGAAGGCAATTTATCAAAGGCGAAATCGGTAAGGACGCTGACAGATGCGAAGATCACTCCCGCATCTACCAGCAATAGCGACATAGCTGTGAACAGCAGACCTGGGGACAATGGACTGCGAGACTCTTCAAGCAAGTCAACCCGTGGGTGGAACGGCAGTACGGCGAGGTAGATTATTACCTAACGAAGTCTTCACAGGTTAAGCCTATTTTACGACGTATCTGTACCTGATGAGCAAAGGAGGTTCACCGGATTTCATATACTTCCCGGGCGTTCCCCACAATACGGAACACACTTTCTTCCGCTATCCGCATTGGCAAAGGCCCCACCTGGAGGCCACACTTTCACTGGGTTCTTTGTGGTGGGTCACAGGCTGTGGAAAGATGATGGAGGGTGAGGACAACTGAGAAAGTTGTTCGTGCTTTGTCCAGGTCATTCTCCGCAGAAAATATACTGATCTAAACCGGGAAGCGGACTAGATCGAGTGATGAGACACTTGCAAACGGAGTGAGCTCTGCAGGCTTCAGCCAAATTTAGTAATGTGACGAATAATCCCAGGTTAGAGTGCTAAAGCGTTAAGGGGTTTTTTTAGTGGGAAGTCTAGGATTTTGGTAGTAGTCCCAAGTAACTTACAGGTTGTTACAGGTTGGACACCAGTGTGCGTAAATGCAAAAAAAGAAGAAAAATTACATAGAAAAGAGGAGTATATGAAAAAGGGTGTGATAGCGTTTTATAAATTTACTTAATCAGTAATATTTGAAGGATTTAGAATTTTTAAAGCTATAATTAACAAAAAAAAGGGAACAATTAGTTTTAACTTTAAAACATTAATGAACATTTTATTAATCAATGTTACCACTATGCCTATTTTATCATTCATCCTCTCTGCTGGCAACAACCTCACTAAGATAACATGTTTTAATGTAATCTCAAAGTACTCAAATGGGGTTTCTGTCACACATTTCATGATACTTCAATGAAGTGCCGCTGATCAGGAAGCGCTTCTCTGTTTTACCTTAAACAATATACATTGTATAAAATTCGAATCATTTACTTTAGTTTTATTTATTTATGTGTCAGAAACCTCTTGTTGCAACAAGAATATATTCAGGTGAAAGAAATAATTAAATCTAATGTAACTAACAAACAACACAATTATTGTTCAAAAAGCTGTTATGTATTGTTTGTTGGTTATATTAGAATTAATTATTTCTTTCGCCTGAATATATTCTTGTTGCAACAAGAGGTCTCAGATTAGATTACAAAGCAATAAATATTATGATAACAATAACACTCAAATTAGTAGTTAAAAATAAAAATACAGAAAAATATAACAAGATGAGTTATTTACTATATCAATAACAGTAGGTTCCTGATAATTCCAACAAAATTTATTTAGTAACAAGTAACAATTATATTTGGAAAAATAATCTGTAAAATACATACATACAATTCAAAAACAAAAGAAGAAAACTAAGCTTCCACCTCATAGGTGGTGAAGAGATGCCTTTTGATCACAGGAATGCTCGTGCAAAAAAAGTCAATGTCAGGTAGAAGTAGATTTGCCTTGCGCTGAATATGAGCCATAGGGATGTTCTGCTCATACACTGTTCCACGATGACGTCTGGCGAACAACTCCGTAGACCTTGTACCAGTAGACGTGCGGAGGTTGACAAGTTTCAGGTGGGCGGGACAGTCGATTAAGCCATTGTTCCACGATGACGTCTGGCGAACAACTCCGTAGACCTTGTACTGTAGAGTGCGGAGGTTGACAAGTTTCAGGTGGGCGGGACAGTCAATTAAGCCATTGTTCCACGATGACGTCTGGCGAACAACTCCGTAGACCTTGTACCGTGGAGTGCGGAGGTTGACAAGTTTCAGGTGGGCGGGACAGTCAATTAAGCCATTGTTCCACGATGACGTCTGGCGAACAACTCCGTAGACCTTGTACCGTAGAGTGCCGAGGTTGACAAGTTTCAGGTGGGCGGGACGGTCAATTAAGCCATTGTTCCACGATGACGTCTGGCGAACAACTCCGTAGACCTTGTACCGTAGAGTGCAGAGGTTGACAAGTTTCAGGTGGGCGGGACAGTCAATTAAGCCATTGTTCCACGATGACGTCTGGCGAACAACTCCGTAGACCTTGTACCGTAGAGTGCAGAGGTTGACAAGTTTCAGGTGGGCGGGACAGTCAATTAAGCCATTTAAGACCTTATATACGAAAACAATATCAGGAACGTCTTTCCGTTTTTAAACAGTGTTTAGTTACAAAACGCTACATTATAAAACAATAAACATGTTTTAAAAGTTACCTTGAACATAATAATACAAATTTCAATGATTAATGAAATATAAAAGTCAACTGAATGTGTTCCATATTTGAAATGTAGACTTGAAGTAAACTGACAAATGTGTGCAAACTTGTTATCAAGTTCAAACTGGTACAAACTGCATCGGGTTCTCTACAATACAGCTAAAGGATTTTTGATCACTTTCGTAAGAAAAATCAAAACTGTCAGTGATTTGCTCTGTAATACCGGTGTTTTAGTGATTTTAAGATTGTTTCAAATTGCGGTATATAATCAATCTATATTTAAAACCCTAGACCTACCAGTGCTCAAGACTAAAAACTATATTTAATAATCTACCTTTTATTTACATCAATAACGTTCCATTTAGACGTAATATTTTAAAAACTGTGCATTTGAGTGTCACGATGGGCCAACCGTAAACGGACTGACAAATTGAATAAGTAATCTCGACCGTTCATCATGTGGATCTAAAAAAGCGTCTCTTCGTAAAGATGATGTCGCAATCAATCTGACAAGACAATTTTATTTAAAGTAAATTGTGCTCAAATACCATTACAAACCAATTCAATACTGTTTGAGTAGCTCAGTAAAATTTTTTAAATAACGGGGTTTTCATGGAATATAACTTGTGAAATTACGTTAACCAACAATAATATTTATGTATGTAGTATTTATTGATAATGGATTCAATGAAACAGAATATAATAATAATAATATAATTTCCAAAAACAAAATACATAAACATAATTATACCAACCAGCTTTTTCCCCGTAAATATTTATTGATTAAAAATGTAAATGAAAAATTTAAACCCCTTTAATTACCTTTAATTTAAATTAAACACCTTAATAATGTTTAATTCATTTGATGTTATTTAAATTTATAATTATAATTTTCTGGTAATAAATGTAATTAAAATAGATAGAATCCCACTTAAAATGATTATGGAATCTCTAAACACTAAATAATTTAAACTTAGAATTTAAATTCACGCTTCTTAATTACCGTTTACTCAAACCTACCTCTGCTGTATAAAAATAATCAGCTAAATACGTCAAGAGCCTTATATAAAATCTTCGGGTAAACATCATTGGCCTCTTATAATATATAAGAACACAGCAATTGTAACAATTAGCAAAAATCAATTACATCCCTACTCAAAGTAGGTAATTAATAACGATACAAAATAACCAGGTTGACTTTGGTATTTGAAAATGCCATCAGATAATTATTTTCTCAATTTAAATTCTCAGTTTAGATTTTAAATGAATACAATTCTGATTTAAACAAAAATACACATGTTTAAAATCTACCAAGGCTTAGATTTTTTATGTTTTAGAATTTATAAAAAACAATACCTTACGGTTCAAGTTTTGTTGTTACAGTAGATATAGGAGTAGAAAAAAGTATTTTATATGTCAAGAGTATGGTTTGTTTTCTTATATTTTGTTACTTTTTCAAATAGTTATGGCAATAATACTGGCTGTAATTTAATTTTACTGATGATTAATTTGGGTTACAAATATATTTCTACTGCTATTAAACATCAACACAATTTTAAACAGGATTTTAGTTAAGGATAAATTTATATCTAAAGTTCCGTTCTTGTACAACGATCGGCCGTCTTGCATACAAAACTAGGGCCACTATTTACAAATTAAATTATTCAATAATAAATAAACAAAGATACTGTGATGCTGTTTTAGCGTAGATATTTCTATCAAAATGTGAGTAAATGTGCTCGGAAGAGAAATGTCTAAACCCCCTCTTGACCAGGAGCAGTAGAGAGACTCTCACAAACCAATTACATTGACTAAACAAAGCCCCTAGGAAGGTTTTCCGCTCCCACTGGAGAGTAATTCAGTTAGAAAGTAATTCAATTAAATCCATTTATTTCTTGTATTACTAGTATCCATATCAGTAGCATTTACTTATTCAGCAACAAAACAATTGTATTAATAAGTTCCTTTTCTATAAAGTCCAACATATTTTTTATACCAAATACATTATGTGCATATTGAGAGACAAATTAGAAAAACATTATTTTAGGTGCAATATTACTCAATTTTAAAAACCGGTTGGTTCAAATATGTATTCATAACACAAACGTCTTCAAACGAAACAATAATATGGTATGAAACTGTGCACGACGATACATATATTGTAAAGCCAAGAAGCAGCAACGTTGCATCAGCATAAAATATACTCTGACTGTTTAGTAGCTGTTTTCCAGGAAAACATTTTAGTTTTCTTTTGCAAATATTTTTTGCGAGGTTTATCGAATGCATTATTTTTATAGAACGGAAATTTTTATGTTACATCCAAGAGAAATACTAAATCCGTTGGAGAAATAAAACAATGGACTGGACCAAGCGAGTGTGCTCACTTCTTTGCTGTGCAAACGTCTGCTGCAACAACCACAGTAAACATAAAAAAAACATGCCACAAAAACAAACAGTTTTTATATATTCTAATGACATTGGTCGGGGCTCAGATTCATATCATTCAAGAAGAAGAAGACAATTTCTCTTTACAACTGGAAGAAGAAAACTACCATATCTCAGGCCAAAACAAAACTGTGTGCGCTCCACCTAAAACCCTATTAAACAGAATATCACTGAATGTAACAAGGCACAGGGCTAGGCTTGCACACCGTCACTCTCAAAAATGCTAGGAGTGACGCTGGATAGAAAGAACATCGTCTAAAGGCAGTCCCACACTTCTCGCGAACAGGTCTGAACATTCGGCCGAACATTCTCCCGAATGTTCACTGAACATTCAGTCCCGTATGTTCCTGTATGTATTCAAAAGTTCGTGCAGCTCCCACACTTCTCGCGAATACTCCGAACATTCGGAGTTCGGCCGAATGTTCGGGTGTGTTTTCGAGAAGTGTGGGACCGCCTTTACAAGCAACATTGTGCCATAGTATACGAGTGTACATAATCCGCAGTATCACAGACTGAACATGAGGCTTCAACTCGCAGGGACTTTGTACCTGTCATGTTGTAGATGCCATTTTTTTACGCACAAAGGTGGCCAACCTGTGGTGTGGAACTCCAACGAAAAATTAAGACTAACCACTAAAAACCCCCTCAAGTCTTTATGACCCTAACCTGGGATTGTTTGTCAGATTACTTCAGGCAGGCCTATATTTAGCCGCATGAGCATTGGATCTAGTCCGCTTCGAGGTCTAGATCAGTATATTTTTACGGAGGATGCACTTGTCAAAACGTGACAAACTGTCCCAGTTGTCCTTGCCCTCCATCAGCTTTTCACAGACCGCGTCCACCGGAAATGCACCCAGTGCACGTTTGGCTCTAGACGAGGCCTTTCCCAACGCGAACAGCGGATGAAAGTGTGTTCCTCTTTTTTGGGAACGCCCGGCCATTAGACACAATAAGGGCTGAAATAGCCGTGACCTGTAAGGAACTGGGTCAGGTAATAACGGGTGTTTAATAGTAACGTTTATAACAATTCCAATCATAATAACTACGTCTGTGCCAGTAAGTAACAATTAGAAGTTTTAAGTTTGATCTACTGTGTCAATTAACTATGTTTATTCCTAAAACCAAAAACCCTACATTTCAAAAAATCTAAGTATTCTTAAAAATTCTACATGGTTATCTGAACTTTTGGCACAAAAATCGAATGAAAGGGCTGTATTAATTTAAATACTCATGTAAATGTATCCTGGACATGATATGTTTGGCTTTTAAATATATATTTTTAAATCGCTTCCTTTCTATATGCTTGATTTATTTTCCATTAACTCAATATTAGTATAAAAAAAGGTTGTGTAGAA
The DNA here is from genome assembly GCA_963675035.1 of Allygus modestus. NCBI lineage: Eukaryota > Metazoa > Arthropoda > Insecta > Hemiptera > Cicadellidae > Allygus > Allygus modestus. Next base: position 272,368,591 of record OY776111.1, read on the forward strand.
AACTAATTCTCGATGTCAGAAAGTATGTATAAACCTAGGTATAAACTACTTATAGAGTTAATTTACACAGACTCTTTCGTGTAAAACCTAATATGACGTCGTTTAGCGTTCTTTCAAATAATGAGATACTATTCTAAGACGATTCAATATATTCCTGACATTTCTAAACATACTAACGAACTATTCTCTCGTGACCCTAGACAGAAGTTGGAAAGTAAGAACGTCTCAAGGGTCACGAGGCAGATTGCAGTTATATAACCTTTATTACATTCCTCAACGTCATTCTGAAAAACATCAATATGAAGAATTATTTCCACCTTAAATAAATGTTCAGTTGGAATTTACTTTATAACGCAATACTTTTATTATTGCTAACTTTAACCTTCAACGAAGTGGGGACAATTTAATAATATAAAACTCTTATGGAACAGTAATCCAATTAAATACTTTAATTTGTCTTGATTGTATTATATTCCTGCAATTTACTAGCGTAAAGAAAGCCATTCGAAATTGTTATCTTTAATTTAATCTTTAAGTCCACTATAGTTAAAATGACACTAACTATTATATTATTAAATACTTATTTCCGATCTAGTATCCATAATAACGTTTGTGCTTATTATAGGTAACGCTGTCAAGAAGATTTTTTGTAAAACTTTAGGCAAATAAAATTAAATTATTATTTAATTATCATTTTTTTGTTTTGTTTTAAATGTTAAGTGATTCAGCAAAACATACTTTTATCTCAATATTTGTTACTGGGTTATACAAATAAAGCTTATATTTTTACAGTGTTTACTACGCATAAATTAAATAAGGTGGTTTGGCTCTTAAAGTGCAAAATCCCTGCGTTTGAGAACGCAAACCAGTAACACTCTCGGGCCCACTGGTCCGCTCCATTTAACTGATTCGGTTGCATTGGTTTTATCACTGCTCTGGATAACACATAAACCACAGCTCGTGCTTGATTGGTTTCGTATGTATAGTTTGTGTGTAGCTGTCTATGACTGAACGAGAATAAACTTTGTTTTGTCAAGTCCTTAGCACAAGCTAGGGCAGGCAAAAGGATACTAAGGCAAATTATTCAGTCATATTTATAGGAGGACACCATTGGTAATGAACCACCGTAGTTTTATTTCGCGTAGTTTGGGAAAATTAAAATATTTAATATAAATTCACCCCGCGATTTCAATGTTTCCCTAGAATTTTAATTTCTGTCACCGAATTGATTGATGAACTCAAAACCCGCCGAGGCAGTTTGTTTTGTAGTGTTCATTCGCATCTAAATTTATATTTATCCATTAGGAAAAAGTATTGCAGTACAATGATAGAATCGGTTTTATTGAATATTTAATTTTAAGTAGCGAAATAGTTTTTCTTCTAACGAACTAGACGCATGTAGATGTGAACTAAGTTTATCGTGTTGAAGTACCAACGTGTTTATAATGGATAATTCTCTTGAGTCTGTTTTTGAGTGGATGGATGCCACAGGTTTTTGTAGCATCTTTCTTGACGGCTAAGGCTTTTTTATGGTTTGAATTATTTTATGGACGATTACTTTGGACATTTTCAAAGCAGCCACCCTTTAAAATCCGGAAGTGAAATTGCAAGTAGTATTATTTTGATTGTGTTTGTTGGATGAGTTTTATTTTATTTCAAAGTGGGTTTCTCACTGACACAGTCAATCAATCCCTCATGTGGAGAAACAGCCCAGTCGAAAAAAACACCCGCACATGCAAAAGGTCATATACCGCTAGTTCTAATTTGTTAGTATGTTGTTATGAATTATACCAAAAGTAATAAACAAAGTTTGCAGCTTCGAAAGACCTGTGCTACTGGCGTAGTAGCCAAATACAGTCATTGTTTGCACTTTTTTCAGTTGTTGCTAAATATTTCCGAAAGTATGGCTCTGACAGAATATTTTGCCAGTCCTTTCTTATACTGGATAACATTTGCTAAAGTTTGAGACGGTAGCGACTTCAGTACGTCCATTATTTACTAAGATACACTAATTTAAATACTCAACTCCCATTAACTATTTTCCATAAGAATCATATTGGAGCTGAGTACGCAGGTTTGCTGCAACCACGACTACAACAAATTGGTTTTTATGCAAACATCAATAAACCTCAACTAGGTGAAGCCACAAACCAAGTTTTATAATTTTTAGCGAATTTACCCTATAAAGAAGAAGCTATTACAGTAATCGGAATGGTAAGATCTAGGCCCGGGACCATGATAACTTTTCGTTTTGAGGTCCCCAGACCCCAAAAACACCATTCGTTCGAAACTGTATATATATATATATATATATATATATATCATACATTTTGTATATGTCCACAAAATGTATGATAACTAACCTAACCTAACCGCCGCAGCGCGCTGGGTTAAGGGAATGAGATAACATATCACCAATATTGTTGTTGTTCAGGGAAAAAATCTGTTGTATCAAAAATGTTACGAATCATTTGAAATGGTTGTAAGCTAGGATAAATAATACTCTTTTTGTCCCTACTTTTTGCACATGTAGTTTTAGCGAATTTCCCCTATAGGAAAGAAGCTATTACCTTAGTCGGCATGGTAAGACCTAGGCCCGGGACCATGATAACTTTTCGTTTTGAGGTCCCCAGATATCAACAACACCATTCATTCAATACCGTATATATATACATATATATGAGTCCGTAGTCACGATAATTTTCGAAAAAGAGGTTCGATTTTGATGAAATTTGGCACAAACGTGTAAAGCAACATTCATGACTTTAAGTTCGAAAACCAGACAGATCGCTTTATCCGAAGGGGAATTTTAGGGGGTTCGAACCTTAAAAATGGGTTTTTGAGTTTTTTACATTTAAAATTTTAAGAAATCTAGTTTTACTTTCCACCATTGGATTTGACTTAAAAAACAAACAATTTGGTGTTTTGATAATTTGTCTACATCAATTGGTTACAGAGATATTGAAAGTGCTAAACACAGTACGTTGTCCAACGCTATTGTTATGGAGAATAAGACAAAATTATATCTCGCTTGGTTATGAACGTATACGAACGAAACTTGGTATACGGCTTCATCTGGTTGTGGTCTGTTGCTATTTGCACAAACAAATCAATTTGTACCGATAATTCCCGTAGCAGCAATCCTGCGTTCTCCGCCCCCATGTTATTCTTATGGAGAATAAGTAAAATGTAATGTCACTCTTAATTATGAACATAAATTAATAAAACTTGGTATGTGGCTTCACCTTGTTGAGGTATAATGATGTTTGCATAAAAACCAATTTTTTGTATTCTTTTTTGCAGCAAACCTGCGTACTTATCCCCCATTTTATTCTCATGGAGAATAATCAAAATGGTATATATCGCTTATTTTTGAATGTATATTGAAGAAACTTCGTATGTGGCTCCACCTAGTTGAGTAATATTGATATTTACATGAAAACCCGTATTTTGTGTTCCTTTTTGCAGCAAACCTGCGTACTTATCCCCAATGATATTCTTATGGAGAATAATTCAAATTGTAGGCTATATAGCGCTTATTTGTGAAAGTTTTATGAATTTTGGTATGCGGCTTTATGTGGTATCAAGACACATATTATGCATTGGAAATTCGCTGAGTACGCAGGTTTGCTGCGACGGGGGTATTTAATGTCTAACTTGACTAGACTATAGTTATGAACTAAGGGATACATAACATTGTGATTATCTATTTAAATAAAATTAGAGTTTTGTCTGTACATTGCTTGGAATTATGATGTGTTTGCATATTTTCACGTTTTACACCCTAGGGAAGCCAAAACAAGTCTTATCTCAATTCCTGTCAGTCTGTCTGTCTGTCTGTAGGTAACGCTTATGGATGGGTTTTTGTTCGCTTTACTCGGGAAAACGGGTGCATTGACATTAATGAAACTTTGTTTCTTTGTTCTATAAATGCGTGAGAAGGTTTTAGGCCACTTTAAGCAGATGTAGTAGTTCTTATTTTAAACGTAGGGTGAAGATTGAAAATAAACGACATAAGTATACAGAGAGTATAACTATATAACAAATGTTGTCTGTATATTGCTTGCAATTATTACGTTACTGCATATATTCGTGTTTTACACCCTAGGGGAGCCAAAAAAGTCTTATCTCAATTTCTGTCCGTCTGTCTGTCCTTACGCCCAAGAGAGTGTTTTTGTTCGCTTTTCACGGGAAAACGGGTGCTCTGATTTTGATGAATCTTTGTTTCTTTGTTCTATACATTCATGAGAAGGTTTTAGGCTACTTTAAACTGCCATGCTCCTTTTGAAAAAATAATGGCGGAAATCACAAAAAGTGTTTTTGCGCGACTTGATCGTTTTTGTTCGCTTTTCCCAGGCAAACGGGTGAACTGATTTAGATGAAGATTTTTTCTATGTTTACAGGTACGTTAGAAGATTAAATGCTTCTTCAACATTTTTAATTCAGGGCTACACCCCACGGGATTTTCAAGATACCATCTTATGGTTATGGACAAAGCATTTATTTATACTGAACCAGTTGATGACTTAAGTATATTTTTTCCACAATCAGCTGTTGTAGTTTTTATTTAAAATTTTGAATGGAGATTGGTAATAAATAACAGAAGTATACAGATTGGACATATTATCTAAATCTATATTTTTCAGACACATTCACTCGCTCACATTGTGATCACTGTAATTAAAAAACGACAATATCTAAGAAGGTGACATTTTGCATAGAGGTTCTCCTTATTCTGCAGATGTACAGTAAGGCTAGGTTAGAAACAAAATCGTACCCGGCTTTGCCCTAATTTACTTTTATTGCTGACAATCTTATGAGCATTAGTTTGGACCTTTTAAGTTGAATTCAGTAGGAACATACCTAATATATCAGAACAAACACAAGCCGATTCCCGTTCAGAACGTGTTTTAGGGCCCCGCCCCCGAACCTTCAAAATACTTATTTTAACAATGTTGCACCTGCTACTGGACTGATGAAGATGAAATTCGGTAGCAAACAATGCAGGTAACAAATACTTAATGGATCTGCCCCACTGACCTTTAATATAATCATCACAAACTACTCAACCAATAGAGCTGAAATTTGGTACTTTAAAGGACATCAGCAACAAATACATGGTCTATAATGGAGAGTCATGGTGTTGTTCTCTCTAGAGATTTCATACAGACACTTTGTGTGCTTGATTCATGGGGGTACGAAATTTAGCCCTCTCTAAATAGATCTTTTATGTAGCCAACTACTGAGTGTCTCAAATTAACAGTAAATTTGAAAATTATTTTTGGATAAGACTAAGGGGTTGAGGATTTAATTAGGTCCTTTTAAAAGTTTGGAAAAGGACATTGGAAAGCAGGTGGTCTCATAAACATCACTTCTTCACTCAGTTCAATCGATGAATAACAGAATTTACTGATCGACAGTTTTTTCCTCTCAGATTCATAAACAGATTTATTTCGAAAGTGCCTTGTGCCACCCTCACTTCCACCAATAGATAGATCCATGGATAGAGATCAACATAAAGGTGATGTATCTCTTCCAAAGCGAGGAACGGGTGTGTCAATTTGTTAACACCGTCCTTTTAACCAGGACCACGCCATTCACTACCCGACAATGTTCCTCAACTCAGTTACAGTACCTGAATTATCTACCAGTATATTTCGTTAATTTTTAATTAATTGTACTTACAAGATTTAAAATGTAATTTAAATATTGTTAAATTAATTCGGTTGTTATTATTTTGAAATTCATCCGTTATTTAGACATAAAACCCGTTCGAAGGACGGGTACACAGCTAGTTCTCCATAAGAATAACATGGGGGTTGAGTACACAGGTTTGCTGCTACGAGAACCATCGGCAAAACATTGGTGTTTTGTAAAAAAAACGATAACCTACAACCAGATGAAGCCACATACCAAATTTTGTCAGTACATGTTTATAAATAAGCAAGATATGCAATATTTGTAGACAATATGTCACAAAAAATATATCATAACGATTTTAAAGTATTGTATTTAGTAAATAATAGACGTACTGAGGTCGTTATCATCTCAGATTTAGCAAGTTGTATCCAGTATAAGAACGAATCGGACATCATGTTCTGTCAGAGGCATTCTTTTAGAAATATTTAGCAAAAACTGAAAACATTGCAAATATTTTACTGTTATTTGGCTATTACACCAGTAGCACAGGCCTTTCGAAGCTGCAAACTTTGTTTCTTACTTGTGGTGTGGATCCTAACAACATCCTAAAAAATACCCCGTCGCAGCAAACCTGCGTAATCAGCAAATTGCCTATGCATGAATATATTTATTACTACCACATACCAAGTTTCATAGAAATACATAAATAAATAAGTGATACAGTTTATAGCATTTTATTTATTCTCCATAAGAATAACATTAGGGCTGAGAACGCAGGTTTGCTGCAACGAGGAAGATAAAAATGTGGGTTTTTTAAATTATCAATATAGCTCAACCAGGTGAAGCTACACCAAGTTTTAATAATTTATGTTCATAATTAAGGGAGATATAAAGCTTTACGTATTCTCCATAAGAATAACATTAGGGATGAGTATGGAGGTTTGCTGCTAAGAGGATAATAAAAAGATAAATCAAGTTTTTTGTGAAAACATCAATACACCAGTACTACGTGAAGCCACAGACCAATTTTCATCAATATACGTTCATAAATAATCGAGATATCAAATTTTAAATATGCTCCATAAGGATAACATTGGACAACTTACTGTGTTTAGCACTTTGAATATCTCGGCAACGGTTGGACGTAGAATCACAATTTAAACACCAAAATGATTGTTTTGTAGAGCTAAACTGATTGGTAAAAGCAAATGTGAAGTTTACAGTAAAATTAATTGAGGAAACGCTAAAAACCATTTTCCCATAAGATTAACATAGGAGATTTTATGAACACGTTTCTTTGGATTTTCTCCGCAACCACTCAACCTAAGTTAACGATTCAAAGTACTATATTATTTTTGTTAACTTCTACAAAATGGTTAAAACAATAATGTGTGTTTTAAAAACGTAAGGGTAAAAAGTGTAAAAAACTGATTTTTGGAAAATTTTTAAACCCCATAAAACCCCTTTCCCATGGACCGATTTTTTTTTGTTTTCGAACTTAAAGTCATGAATGTCACTTTACACATTTGAGCCAAATTTAATCGAAATTGGACTTTTTTACTGAAGTTATCGCATTCACTGACACACACATACACACACATTAGCTTCTTCCCTATTCCCTATAGGGGAAATTCGCTAAAATTACAACTAAATTACATGTTTCATGCAAGGGCCCCAGTTTTTGTTTTGAGGTCCCCAGACGCCAAAAACACTATTCGTTCAAATTTATATATATGTATATGTATGTATATATATATATATATATATATGTGTGTGTGTGTGTGTGTGTGTGTGTGTGTGTGTGTGTGTGTGTGTGTCCGTGAATGCGATAACTTGAGTAAAAAAGTCCGATTTCGATGAAATTTGGCTCAAATGTGTAAAGTGACATTCATGATTTTAATTTCAAAAACCATATAAATCGAACCATGGGAAGAGGGGTTTATGGGGGGTTTTAAATGTTCCAAAAATCAGTTTGCATTTTTTACCCTACAATTAAAAAACAAAATTAATTTTGATTCTGTCCATGTTATGGAGCTTAAAAAACAAATAACATAGTTTTTTTGAATTATTAACCTAGGTTAAGTGGTTGCGGAGAAAATCCAAAATACCCCCGTCGCAGCAAACCTGCGTACTCAGCGAATTTCCAATGCATAATATATGTCTTAATACCATATAAAGCCACATACCAAGTTTCATAATAATATATTCACATATAAGCGATATATACAATTTTAATAATTCTCCATAAGAGTAACATTGGTGATGAGTACATAGGTTTGCTGAAACAAGGAACACAAACAATTGTTTTTATGCAAATATAAATATTATTTAACAAGGTGAAGCAACATACCAAGTTTCATCAATATTCAATCATAAGTAAGCACTATATAACATTTTAATTATTCTCCATAAGAATAACATGGGAGCTGAGTAAGCAGGTTTGCTGCAACAAAGAACTAAAAAATGGGTTTTTATGCAAATATCAATATAACTCAACAAGTTGAAGCCACATACCAAGTGTTATTAATTTATGTTCATAATTAAGGGAGTTATTACATTTTTCTTATTCTCCATAAGAATAACATGGGGCTGAGTACGCAGGTTCGCTGCTACGGGGATTATCAACAAAAAAATCAATTTTTTTTGCAAATATCAATATACCAGTACTACGTGACGCCACATGCCAAGTTTCATCAATATACATTCATTAATAATGGAGTTATCAAATTTTATTTATCCTCCATAAGGATAACAATGGACAACGTACTGTGTTTAGCACTTTGAATATCTCTGCAATGGTTGGACGTAGAATCACAATTTAAACACCAAAATGATTGTTTTGTGGAGCTGAGTTGATTGGTAAAAGCAAATGTGAAGTCAACATTAAAATTAACTTAGGAAAAGCCAAAAATCTTTTTCCCATAAGATTAACATAGGAGATTTTATGAGCAGGTTTTTTTGGATTTTCTCCGCAACCACTTAACCGAGCTTAATAATTCAAAATACTATGTTATTTGTTTTTTTAAGCTCTATAACATGGTTTAAACCAAAATTAATTGTTTTAAAAATTTTAGGGTAAAAAATACAAAAAAAACTTATTTTTGGAAAATTTAAAACCCCCATAAACCCCCCTTCCCATGGTCCGATTTTTCTGGTTTTCGAACTTAAAGTCATAAATGTCACTTTACACATTTGAGCCAAATTTCATTGAAATCGGACGTTTTTTACTCAAGTTATCGCATTCACGGACACATACATATATATATATATATATATATATATATATATATATATATAAATTTGAACGAATAGTGTTTTAGTCATCTGGAGACCTAAAAAAAAAAGTTGTCATGATCTCGTGCTTAAGTCTTACCATGAGACCTACGGTAATAGCTTCTTCCCTATAGGGGAATTTCGCTAAAAACCTGCTCATAAAATCTCCCATGTTAATCTTGTGGGAAAAAGGTTTTTGGCTTTTTCTCAGTTCATTTTAATGTAAATTTCACATTTGCTTTTACCAATCAGTTCAGCTCCACAAAACAATCATTTTGGTGTTTAAATTGTGATTCTACACCCAACCGTTGCAGAGATATTTAAAATGCTAAACACAGTACGTTGTCCAATGTTATCCTAATGGAGAATAAGTGAAATTTTATATCTCGATTAATTATGAATGTATATTGATGAAACTTGGTATGTGTCTTCACGTAGTACTGGTATATTAATATTTGCACAAAAAATTGACTTTTGGTTAGTTATCCCCGTAGCAACAAACCTGCGTTCTCAGCCCCCATGTTATTCTTATGGAGGATAACTAAAAAGTAATGACTCCCTTAATTATGAACATTAATTAATAAAACTTGGTATGTGGTTTCACATTTTTGAGTTATATTGATATTTGCATAAAACCCCATTTTTTCCTTATTGCAGCAAATCTGCTTACTCAGCCCCCAAGTCATTCTTATGGAGAATAATTAAAATGTTATATAACGCTTTTTGTGATTGAATATTGATGAAACTTGGTATGTGGCTTCGCCTAGGTAAGTTCTACTTATATTTGCATAAAACCAATTGTTTGTGTTCCTTTTTTCAGCAAACCTACGTACTCATCACCCATGTTATTCTTATGGAGAATAATTAAATTGTATATATCGCTTATATGTGAATACATTTTTATGAAACTTGGTATGCGGCTTAATGTGGTATTAAGACATATATTATGCACTGGAAATTCACTGAGGACGCAGGTTTGCTGTGACGGGGGTATTTAATGTCTAACTTGACTAGAGTAAAGGAATAAAGTGAATGAAAGAAAGAAAGGAAGTGTGTATTATTCTGTTTGTTTGGTTTTGGGGTAAGTTCCAGGGGCGTGTTTCTGGATCGTAATTTTTAAGTTTTCGGATGTTCCTGAGTGTACTTTTTAAAAACCCACCGGTACGTGTCTACGGGATTGTGCAAGATTTAGGTGTTTTTTTCTGGAGATCCATGTTATATTGTCCATAACACAATTCCGTAAATTATTTCTGTTTCGGTCAGATTAAGGGGGGCGTTATTATAAAGGGTGAACGTGTACATGTGAACAACCACAGCATTTAACAAATTTTAGAGGTTAAAAGGGTTTGGTTGATGTACTGGTTGAATCTTGAATAGGCTTACATTTAACCAAACTGGTTTTCCGGACAAAATGTGTCCTAAAGTTTTGATGTAAGAAAATACAATATTGAGATGAACATAGAGAACGATTTTTATGTGGAGGAAAAGACGTATTATAGTGTAAAGTAGTACATATGATTATTGGACGAATGTAATTGTTTTATTTAATTATTCAACGTATAATTAAAGTAAAATACACACATATTGTTTAAGACAGCTTCAGCTCACGTCTAAAGGTCCTCTAAAGGTGCATTCCTTCATAAAGTAAAATAAATATTATATAACCCATGTTTATTTTCAAATAACTAAATCCTTAATTTGTACATGCTTTTTTGGTATATTACTTTGCACTTTACTTTTAAAATCACTACTACTGAGCTACAAGGTAGTTTACAGACAATAATTTACAGATTTAAGGATTCAACTTTTTCCAATTTTAGGTTTTGAGAAATTTAGCCTTTAAACTAAAAAAGGCTTATTTTTTAATGAGGATTACTTACAGTTAAGTACCAATACACTAATAGTAGTAGATCATAATATTACCAAAAGTCATATATTTTTAGTTTTTTTTTAATTATTTTGTTTATTACAAAAGCTATTTAAATGGATGGAGCGAAATTTAACAAGTACACGATAATTCTAAATTCAATTTTCACTGAAAATAACAAATAATTTCATTTTAGAAGTGGAATTCAAAAAATTAGTTTTGCTAGTGCACCTTTTCAATTCCACCCCGGGTATAAAATTACAAGATTTTGTTCCGACACAAAGAATTGCTGTTTCATCAAAATATGTATGGTTGATTAATTATTTAATCAACCAATTAAACTCTTTCAGCAAATAGTTTTTTCTGGTTATACATATTAAATGTTTTAAAATTGTAAACCGTCTTTGCTTCAAATTTGCTTTGTTACCTCGCTGGATTGGCACCGACTAAGTTTCATATACCCTCTGTACTCGGAGAGTTAACTGGAAAGTAACACAAACGCATGAACATCAGGAATAGTAATAATATTCATTCTCGAGGTGGGTTTTGCGCCTATTGACATATCGCTTATGGTTTAGACACCATACAAGTACAACTGCAATAGATGTTAGTTTATTTTGTGTGATCAGCATGAAAATAAATTAATTCTTGAGAAAATAAAAAAATTATAAGGTTTTTAAAATGTTAAAACCACAAATCTTGAAAGAGACGGATTTTAGGTTTTAATAAAGAAGGCAGAAAGGTTTTATTATAAAAGGGTGGTTATGAACGGAAAAGGAAAGAGGCTTACCAGGAGCGCAAAAACACTTAGGTTTGGCGTAATAATACTTTTCAAACAAAATAAAATACTTACTTACCTCGGTTCTCCTTTAGAAAAACAAACAAACATTAGAAGAATACAAATGCTTAAATAACTTAGTTTATAAGTTTACTCCCGATGAAGGACTAAGCCGAAAATTTGAGTTTATTTGATTGAATAATTGAGGTTTTTTTATTTATATCTTTTTTTTATTCAAGCAGTAATTACAAACAGGCAATTTCATAATTTACTACGTATCTCTTTTAATGTTAAATATTTCACTATTCAAACGAATAAGGCACAAAAGTATACAAATAACTTAATGTATTATAATGCTACCTTAGTTAGAAAACCTCTTAAAACCCAAAGATATTATTTTCAGACTTTTGCGCCATCTGGTTGGTTTTACTGTTCTACATAATCCCAGAAAAACCTCTTATGACCCAAAAATGCATAAATCACCCTATATTAAAGTTTGAATCCTCGTATCTTTAAATATTTTTAACACAACTCCTGTGACTTCTTCCCTTCATTAGCTGGTCTCCACGCATCAAGTGAAACTCATTAGAGTAATCAGTTTAACTTAAATATTTACTTTATGCAATCCACATAAATCTTAAATTAACAAGTTCAATTATCCTTATTATTGTTTTGTATAATTTTCATTATATAATTGTAATTTGTATAACATTGTTTGCTAAAGTTTTATTGTAGAAACCTACTATCTATTCTACTGCTGCAAAATAGGTGTTTCCGAAATTTAAACAATGCTTTTGCACTTGAATTAATGTATAAATCTATCGCTTGCTTGCTTTAAATATTTACGTTATAAACTTGATTGACGTAACTATATATACAAATTAAATTAAATTTGCGATAAACGTCCAACTAGATCAGCAAGTATACATTAAATTATGTTCAATACGTTAAATGATCTGCTTCCCATTCTTCAAAATATACTATTAAATATGTTTCCTAATACTGAACCGAAACACTATTTACTTGCAACACCAAATAATTGTCATTTCCTCATTTATCTACCATGAACACTTCTACATCATGTCCACTATTAGAGTATGCCTATCCAGCACTGGACCGAAACAAATATTGCAATTCAGAATCTTTGGATGACAACCAAATTGATCATCGCAGGATCGTTGAATACTGGCTCACTACGTCTCTTGCAAGTTTTCATAATTTGTCACAAACCTCCAAATTGGTATTAAGGTAATCATGGCCCTAAATATAAATAGACTATACTAATTAACTGAGAAGTATTCCATAAATTTAAAAACAAAGGCTAGTTACAAAGGCACTCATGCCAACAGTAAGCACTGTCTATTGATTACTGTTTTCTTATTCCATCTTATGCTTTTAAAAACTAACGTCCACACAAGTTATTATTAAGAGTTAACGTAAAAGTATATTTTTAAGTCACTGTAATATTTGTTGATCGTGGATATATTTTTATATTCCAAAGTTATGTATAAACGAATAAAAAATGACATGTTGTTTAAGAATTAATGTGGACATTGATTGAGAACTACAAGTTTTACGACGTTTTGGGGTCATAAATCTGATCTGTCTTCAGGTGAGAAGGACCTAGTTTTGAATATAACAAAATTAGTGGCACAATCCTGGAAAAGCTGGAAAAATCACATAAAAGTGAACACCGAGAACTGTGAAAGCAGTCAACAAAATTGACCAAAAGAAACACACTAGTCAAACACACGAACGATACAACACCAAAAATAAATTGTAAACAAAGGAAACCTGACAGTTTTTAAACAGCCGTTTTATTATCAGGTATTGTATAGACGTTCAACTGTCTCTGCCATTAAAAATAAAATTCTAGTAATTTTATATAGTAAACAAGGTGCAGTGGAAAATACAAAACTGCGCTTTTGTTATGGTAAACATATTAAATGGCTTTAAGGGACACAGACATATTTCTCCTCAGAAACTTATCTTTCGTTTCTGCAGCTATATATGGGTTCCGAACCACTGGACAACCGGCATTATCACGTAGCTTATATCCAGTCGCGATTGGCGGGGATCAAACCCGGGATCTCTCGGATCAAAATCACGTGTTCTAACCACTACACTAGACCGTTTCCCTCATTGAAGTGTTTTTGATGTCGTATGACCGGCCCGGTCTTCTTATGGCTCTCGGTTTTTGCATGACTCCTTAAATTTCTCGGTTTTAAGACAGCCTTGAGAAAAAATTAGTACTACAAAAATTTAAGAAAATTTACAATTTAAGAAGCTGCTTAAGAAATGAAGTTGCTGCAATCCTCATCGTACCGATATTAATGTCCACAATCCGCCGAGTAATAGAAAGTTACCAGGAGAGCATAAGGAACGCATGTGGAGATGGTCGGGATTACCTAAATAATGCTATTAACCATAAATGAAAACTTAATAGTACTTAATACTTAACTTAATGTACATATTTTTAAAGTGTAATATATTGTTACTATTATTTCCTAAAACGTTATTTTATTTTGCAAACTGCCAAATGTTTTTGGACCACTTAATATGAGTGATATATATAAATGAATCCAATGACTGTTACTTGAGTGGTGACTGATATTTTTTTATATTTTGTTTTTTCTGTTTAGTATAGTATTGCTGATTAGAATGAAATGTTAACTTAATTTGTATCAGTGAGGTAAATTATTAAAATAATAAATAATTAAAAGGATAAATAATTCAAATTTTTGTTGTGAAAACGACGAATATTAGCCTTTATTGGTAATAAAAACTACATGTAAAAACTTCCCAGCAACTTTTTTGAATAAAAAAAAGTAAATTCCACTATTTTGAAACGAGTAAATATGTTTTTCAATGTCTATGTGAAAACATTCTTCACAGTAACATCGTTAGGAGCCATCTTTGAGTTGTTTGTAGTTCGGATGAGGATTGTGTCAGGAAAAAGATACTTCTTGGAAAGCTACTTTTCATTGCCATTCAGATAGCAAACTATTATAAATAATTTTTGCTCCATTTTTGAATAGTTATAAATTAAAGCTTTTCACTGAATATCCTGTATATCTGGACATTTTTCTTAAATATATTGGAAGGAGTGAATCATGTTTTATCAAAAACTAACATGTTTTCAATGAACGAGGTTTAATTTTTATTATTAATTACGACTGAATTTATTTACAGTTATTATGTTACTAATAACTAATAAAAAAGTTAATTTATAATACATCATTACAATTATATTATCATAATTATTATGATAATACAGTATTATAATTTGGACTAATACTAACGTAAAATTACAAATATTTTCTGCCCTTGAAAAGTACCGAGTTTCACAAAAACTTCAGAGATCTCTTTTTGGATTCACTACAGTGATCACGGACTTTATCAAACCATAAAAGCTCGTCACAAATTTAACAATGGGTTGAGTTTCGGAAAGATTCCTGTTGTTCTGGAGTCATTACTAATGGAAGATATGTTGCCATTTGACCTTTAATAAAGTCGTAGGTCTCGAAAATCTGTTGGAAAAACACATTAATCACATTTTCTTCGCTATACAACACTTTGCTAACTATTTCGTTATCTCTTAACAACAACGTATGCGAAGCCGGATGGAGTGTGTGAGCCAGAATTTACAAAACGCGCGAAATCTGCGTATATTACAAATGGCACTTTAAGTTTATATTTGTAATATGTAAATTGTAAAGTATATTTTTTAGACATTTGCACCCTTTGTACATCATCGTTTGTACAGAATGTAATGTGACCTTCCAGCTTATCTTTAAAGTAAAATCTTTGTAAACAGAAATAGCAATAACATTTCTTATGCTAGTTAATATTAACTTATCAAAACCTCGAATTAAACATCAGTGTGTTATACGACCTCGCTGTAATAGCAACAATTTTACGGGAGTATTACTGCCTTTGGCCAATGGAGATATACATTGTTTGCCTTCAACACAAATACATTTACACTAATATTATTTTGCCTTTCAAGCTTATAAATGTTGGATAATTTTATGGGGTAGTTTATATTAGTTATATTTAATTCGCTTTCGTAGGGGTTTGTAGTAAAATATTTGATTTGCGTTCCCTCCTTTACAATTTATTGGATGCAAAGTGCTAATATTGACAATAAAAAGCATTTATTATCACTTTTACCGAATTTCCCCTATAGGGAAGAAGCTATTACCGTAGGTCTCATGGTAAGACTTAAGCCCGAGACCATGACAACTTTTTGTTTTGAGGTCCCCAGATGCCAAAAACACTATTCGTTCAAATTTATATGTATGTATATATATATATATATATGTGTGTGTGTGTGTGTGTGTGTGTGTGTGTGTCCATGTGTGTGTGTGTGTGTCCGTGAATGCGATAACTTGAGTAAAAAACGTCCGATTTCGATTAAATTTGGCTCAAATGTGTAAAGTGACATTCATGACTTTAAGTTCGAAAATCAGAAAAATCGGACCATGAGAAAAAAAACCATTATGAGGTTTCAAAATTTTCCAAAAATCAGATTTTTGCACTTTTTGCCCTGAAATTTTTAAAACACACAATTTTTGTTTTAACCATTTTATAGAGCTTAAAAACAAATAATATAGTATTTTGTATCATTAACCTAGGTCATATGGTTGCGGAGAAAATAAAAAACGAGTTCGCACGCAGCACGCTGCCGTGAGGGTAGCGAATTTCCACATAAAAACTTTTAAAACTCAAAATCAGTGGAAAAAACATACATTTATTCCAATTTTTATTGAAATCTGAAAACATTGATTTTTTGGTTGTTCTGATGCTCCTGGTTTCATTTACCTGCAAAGCTGGGAATAAAATTTTGCGCATTATAATGTTAGGAGAATATCCAGACAGGCTTGAAAGTAGGTGTGAGTTGCTGGGGATGATAAAAGTACTCTAACAAAGGAATAACAGGGTTTTATAGTGTAAAACCCCCATAAGACAACGTACTGACTTTAGTCGAAACACATTTTCTTTAATAACTCGGTCAATATTTATGATATAATGACGAGAGAGGGCTTAAAACTTTCGCCTCACTAATTCCCATCTTTTCGAATGCATTAATTTTACAAATGGGGCTTTTCTGACCCTTTTTGGGCCCAAAAACTCAGAATTTGAAAGATTAATCCCCAAAAAGGGGGTTATGAGCTGTTCGATTGTTTTGTCCAACGAACTTGTCCAACTGATTACAGAAAGGAACGTCCCTACCAAATTTTAAGTAAATCGGACAAAAAATGCGACCGCTAGAGTGCAAACACATATATATATAATTTTGAACAACCCCCCAAAACGTGTTCAGGGGGTCACGTTAGGAACTTCTATGGTGGTCCCGGGCTTAAGCTTCACCGTGCGGTTCATGCTAATAGTTCACTTTCCAAAGGAAATTCACTAAAAACGGGTCATAAAATCTCCCATGTTAATCTTATGGGAAAATGGTTTTTAGCGTTACCTCAATTAATTGTACTGTAAACTTCACATTTCCTTTTACCAATCAGTTTAGCTCTACAAAACAATCATTTAGGTGTTTAAATTGTGATTCTACGTCCAACCGTTGCCGAGATATTCAAAGTGCTAAACACAGTAAGTTGTCCAATGTTATCCTTATGGAGAAAATTTAAAATTTGATATCTCGATTATTTATGAACGTATATTGATGAAAATTGGTATGTGGCTTCACGTAGTACTGGTGTATTGATATTTTTACAAAAAATTTATTTTTTGTTGATGATCCTCTTAGCAGCAAACCTGCATACCAATTGTTATTCTTACGGAGAATACATAAAGCTTTATATCTCCCTTAATTATGTACATAAATTATTAAAACTTCGTGTAGCTTCACCTGGTTGAGTTATATTGATAATTAAAAAACTCACATTTTTATCTTCCTCGTTTCAGCAAACCTGCGTTCTCATCCCTAATTTTATTCTTATGGAGAATAAATAAAATGCTATATATCACTTATCTATTTATGTATGTTTAATTAACTTGGTAAGTGGCTTTATGTGGTAGTAATACATATATTCATGCATGGGAAATTCGCTGAGTACGCAGGTTTGCTGCGACGGGGGTATTTTATATTCAACACCGCATGTTTCGATTGTATATTTTCTGGTGTTGGGATGTTGACTTTGTTGTTAGGAGTTTATATTTGTAATCTTACAACTGCCAATATTTTGTATGATCAGATATCCACACTCTTCCTTGGACTTTATGCATAGTCGTGTCAATTTTTAGAAGAGCATTTTTAATTTGATATTTTAAATATTTTTTTACTCAATGGTTATAAATACAAAGTTTCTTAAATTGGCAGCACATTCGTTCTTATTTATTAATTTGCCATTTTAATCTGTTGTGTGTTTTATAAATTTTATTCTTCTTACCAAAGTCCATTTTATCGGCAAGGGATAAGCCTGAATGGTTTTTAATATATCTACAGACTCACGCTCAAAATTGAAGAAGATGTAAGGTCTTTAGTCGCATTAGTAGTAGTGGCGGTTTTTGTTGCAATTGACGACTCTCTTCCACACTTTACAACTATTGTGAAATAGAAAAATATTTGACATTTTAGTAAGAAATAACTTTAGTTTTACAAGTTTAATCGGTCAAAAAGATGTTTTTCATATTTCTTAATTTAATATATATCAATAATATATGATGTATTAATAATATATAATAATATACTGTGTAAATATCAGTATGTATATGTATACACTGCCAAGATATAAGAATGTTGTTTTTACTGTAAATATTAGAATGTGATATAAAATACGTTGGCCCCACGTTATTCTTATGGGCTAAACCTGCTAAAATATATTTCAAACCACTATATTGGCACTACTCATCACTTAATAATAAATCAAATATGTTAATTTTATTTTTACTATATCATTTAAATGCTGACATATATATGTGAACGTATTTACGTAATGTGTATGTTATAAAGCGGATTACTGAATAGATGCAAAGGTAATATTACATAATACATTATCGTTCATTTGCCCGTTCTCCAAATACATTCGGGTTTCGGATTCTCTTTTACTACCCCAATACTATTAAAGTGGTTTATATTATCTAGCAGCTTACAAAGTTCGGGGAAATGCATGCTTATTATACCTAGATAAAAATAAATATTTATGATTAAAACGGTCTTTTTATCGTCAGTATAATCAACAGTTCATAGAATACGTATCAGAAAAACCACTTAGCATCACATTCAACAGGATAAATTCTAAGAACCAACATATAATCACACTCCTCAAGCTGGGTACTCTTCAGTTACATTCAGAGAAGCTTATGTTAAATTCCATATTTAGTTACCCTCAGATACCTTCGACCTCAAACCAACCAGATATGCACTCAGTAACTTTATACTGCACCATCACTGTTCTTTGTTGTGAGATTGTCGTATTAACGGCACTGTTGTAGTAGAACGTCACAGATCCCTCTAGGTATATACTACACTTAAACTTTATTTAAACAAAAATAATATTTTCTCGTTTTTTTATAGAGGAAAATTATAAAGCACTCGTGTGTAAAAGTTAACTAAACAATGATAGATTCAAAGACAGGTAATTTTAAGATGAGTCCCGCTACATATCAATTTCTGCATCTTGAGTGTAGGTAAATTTTAACTTCTGAATGCCTGAAAATTGTGTGACGTTATTTCTGTAATACTGGCTGGTTAATTTTATAATCTTGTTAGTTTCCCTTTTTTCAACATACACCTTCAGTTTATTATTAAAATGTGTAAGTCATAAAGATAGCCTAAAGTTTTGAGTAGAATATCAAAACAAATATTAAAATATCTATGTAATATAAAATGTTTAAAATAAGAAAAGTACAATACAAATTTTACAATACAGTAGTTATTGTTATTTCAATCTGTTTTGAGTCTGAAAATCCCTTTCCCTGGGATAGTCTGACAGCAAGGTACCGTAACGGTATTATTCACATAGGCATGCCAATGGTGACCGCTCATTAAACAATTTCACTGCAGATAGTCGGGATCGAACCTACGCTACGGTTTTATTAGATGAAATTAATAATATTTGAAACTATTCAAACAAAAATAAAATATACAAAGTAAATTGTATGTGTTGGACGCTATCTAATAAAACATACTAAAAAACTGCAAACTAAATACTTGTGATAGTGTATAACTCAGTTCATTGAGTGGCCACTCAACTCAGATTAGTTACATTTTTAAACGAATAATCTAAAATAGCACAAAACCCATTTAAACGAGACAGCAGGGATACCAAAACCAAAAGTGATTGTTTTTTTCTGTACATAACAAAGCAAGACTTCCACTGACGTATTGACTCGGTTGACTTTGACTCGGTCGACTCACTAATACATCCAGCGATGTAATGATTTCGTGACCAGTGATTTAACCTATCATAAGAATAAAGTCTACCTAACCTAACCATCACTAAAAGCAATTGAATAATTTGCCCTTATCATAAATCTGCCTCAACAAAAATCTATAAGATATATACATTATTTCAAAGTTTTTAACATTTACGAGCACGAAATCATTGTAACCCTTCTGATTTCAAACAGTTAACATTTATTTCAAGTCTATTTTAAAATATGAACAATTTACAGTTACAAATAAAAATTAAGGAAAATATTGAAAGAAATGTAAACATTTGATGAGTGTAAGTAATCAATAAAGTAATAAGATAAACATAAACACTGTAAACCATATATTTATACTCATTTATATTAAAACGCAAAATATACTAAATTAAATCGTATCGTAAATCGTTAATCGAATTAAATCCCTCTATGACTGGTGTGACCGTTGTGGCCATTCAGGATATAAACGGGATATAACATCAAGAAGTTGCCTCATAATTCAAGTCTAAAATTGAACCTTTGGACCTTTAATAGGGCCATATATCACTATTCACTGTCGCTGACGTACATCTCATGAGTTTCTTGCATGTGAATCACCAAACGAATCTACTCGCTTATTTTTAAGATATTTGATGACGGTATAATAGTCTTAAAATGTTACCTTCCTATAACAACCAAATTTTGAAAATTGTATGTAGGTTCGACACTGGACTCAGCTACTATTTGCTGTTGAGCTATTAATTAATTACTAGTTGTCCTGTTGCTCGAATCCGAGCAAGTTTGTACCCAACAAAAAGTTAGTTCAATTGTAAACAAACATAACAAATCATATTAAAACGGATGATAACAACGTACTTTCAATCAACACGTAGTTTAGATCATCGTTTTTGTAGAACCTAAATCCCAGTGTACTAAACACACAACTCAGGAAGATACATTGATTAAGAAATCTTAAGACTTTTATGGCAAATAATGTTTAATTTAATTCAACATTACAGAAATTTACAACTTAGAACAACCAAATCAGTTGTAAACAAAACACCATCTGTAAATAATAACTTAAAAAGAAACCGTACAATACCTAGATTGGAATCTGAAAAGTGTGAAACTGCAAATAGTTTGGTAGAATTCTGTAAAATAACAGTGCGATAGAGGAGAACAAAAATGTATTCAAGCGTAAACATGCATGACCCTGCTTGGTGGCGGCGCGGGCGCTAAACAACATCGTGCGGATCATTCAATCTGGGGTAGGACGCACCCTTAAAAACAGTATTTTCAAGTATCTGATAGAATTTATCTTTAACACTCCCCCGCAATTCTATCATTCACTTAAAGCATAACAAAAAATGTAACACAATCACTGAACAAGACGCAGTTCATCTCTGAACTTTGAAATTTGGCAACTGGTAGTCCTTTTGTAAAGAAGTCGACAACTTAATTTTCTGTCGCAATGTGCTTGGTTTCTACTCTCTTATTTTCAATTAGTTCTTTAATTTAGTGAAACTGCACATCTATGTGTTTGGATCTCTTCGTCTCCAGAGTCTTGTCCATTTGGATGCATGACTGGCTGTCTTCATATATCAGAACTGGGGGAATTTCCTTAGATAACATTTATGCTAACAAGCGTGAGATGAAAACACATTCAGTGGCACATGCAAGAGAAATATATTCAGCTTCGCAAGTGGATAGAGCGACAATTGGTTGCTTCTTTGTCTTCCAAGCAGCAGTAACACCAAATACTTTAAATACATAGCCGCTAATACTCTTCCGGTCTTCTATGTCGTTTGCAAAATCCGAGTCACAGTGGCATTCAATTGGTCTTCCTGATTCATTTTATTTTATATACATTAGAGCTAAGTCCTTTGTTCCAATTAAATATCTCACAACATTTTTCAAATGCTACTAATGTTCATAACAATTTTGGAAATTACTGAAATAGGTAACTGAGAAACATGGATCAGGTCTTGTCCCTAGCATGAGATAGATTAATCTTCCGAGGAGTTTTTTGTATAGCAAATTTTGAAAACAGTCATTACTTTTAGTTAACTGAAGTGTTGGCAATATTGGCAAAGAAACTGGCTTTGCGTGTTCCATTTCAAACTTCTGTACTATTTTGTCAATCAACTTAGGCTGTTTCAGCTTAAGTCCTTCGTCACAGTTTTCTATAGCA
Organism: Allygus modestus; assembly: GCA_963675035.1. Lineage (NCBI taxonomy): Eukaryota > Metazoa > Arthropoda > Insecta > Hemiptera > Cicadellidae > Allygus > Allygus modestus. The sequence continues at coordinate 272,390,707 of OY776111.1, forward strand.
ATACCCAGGAATTCAAGACGTGTGTCATTAGTTAAATCCTTCATTTCAAAAGAAGCAATCAACTTACTTTTTACGTTCAACAGATCTTTGTTTTTTTAGCAAGAATCATATATCATCAACATATATTACAATAAAAACACTGTCCGTAAAATATAAACATGGATCAGAAGTTGATCTACTAAGCCCAAGATTTATCAAAAAATTATTCAACCTAGTATTCTAACATTTAGGCGCTTCCTTTAACCCATACAAGGATTTCTTAGGTTTGCATACATCGCCATCTTTGGTGTCTACTCCTTTGGGTAGTGCCATATATACAGGATTACTTAATGTTCCATTTAAAAATGCACATTTGACATCTAATTGACAAAACTGTAAGCTATTTAAAACTAAAAATGACAGTAATGTTCTGATAGTAATCATACGTGCAACAGGAGCAAAGATTTCTTGACACGATTTCTCCCCCTGAATAATTCCGTGAGCAACGAGCCTGGCCTTTTTACAATCATTCTATTAACTAATTTTACTCGGAAAATCCAACGTGAATCAATTATTTTGTCCTGTTCTGGAGATTTGACAAGATCCCAAATTTCGTTTTTGTATAGACATCTTAGTTCTTCGTTTACTGCATTACGCCATCCATCATCATGAATCGCTTTTACATAAGAGTTGGCACCATTATGTAAAAGTTTATTCACAGCATATGCAGCCGCATAATTCATCTCCTAATCGGTTAGCCATGACGGAGGTTTCTTCTTTCTTCTCGAAACCTTAAGGCTTTTATGGCAAATAATATTTAATTTAATTAAACATTACAGAAACCTACAACCAAATTACTTATAAACAAAACACCATCTGTTTCAAATAATAACTTTAAATACCCCCCTCACAGCAAACCTGCGTACTCAGCGAATTTCCAATGCATTTATATGTTTATCACTCCTACATAAAGCCACTTACCAAGTTTCACAAAAATACATTCATAAATAAGTGAACTACAACATTTTATTTATTCCCCATGAGAATACCATTAGGACTGATTACGCAGGTTTGCTGCAACTAGAAAGATAAGAAAGGTATTTTATGCAATTATCAATATAACTGAACCAGGTGAAGCAACATACCAAGTTTTATTAATTTATGTTCATAATTAAGGGAGATGTAAAACTTTACTTACTATCCTTAAGAATAACATTAGAGCTGAGTATGCAGGTTAGCTGCTACGTGGACGATAATAAAAATGTAATTTTTTTCAAATATTACAGTACAACGTAAAGCCACTTACCAAGTTTCATCAATATACATTCATAAATAATCGAGATATCAAATTTTATTTATTCTCCATAAGGATAACATTGGATAACGTACTGTGTTTAGCACTTTGAATATCTCTGCAACGGTTGGACGTACAATCACAATTGAAACTCCAAAATTATTGTTTTGTGGAGCTGAACTGATTGGTAAAAGCATTGTGAAGTTTAAAGTAAAATTAACTAAGGCAAAGCCAAAAACCTTTTTCCCTTAAGATTAACATGGGAGATTTTATGAGCAGATTTGTTTGGTTTTTTCTGCAAGCACTTAACCTAGGTTAATAATTTAAAATACTATATTATTTGTTTTTTAAGCTCTATAATATGGTCAAACCCAAAATTAATTGTTTTACAAATTGTAGAGGAAAAAATGCAAAAGACTGATTTTTGGACAATTTAAAAACCCCTTCCCATGGTCCGATTTTTCTGGTTTTCGAACTTAAAGTCATGAATGTCACTTTACACATTTGAGCCAAATTTCATCGAAATCGGACGTTTTTTACTCAAGTTATCGCATTCACGGACATATGTATATACTTATATATAAATTTGAACGAATAGTGTTTTTGGCACCTGGGGACCTCAAAACAAAAAGTTATCATGGTCTCGGGCTTAAGTCTTACCATGAGACCTTCGGTAACAGCTTCTTCCCTATAGGGGAAATTCGCTAAAACAGTATTTTCAAGCATCTGATAGAATTGATCTATAACAGTTTTGACACACAATATTTTTTCCAGTAACCTTTGCACAGTCAAAATTTGTTTTTACCAATATGAGGAGCTCATTATCTATGAACAAATTCCAATTAATGTTGTGGTGAACAACGCTCTGTCGAGACCCCTGCCCTCAACTGCAGCGGTGTTATCCTAAGTTATTCTAGTAGTGGGCACGATCAAACTAAAAACAGTGATCTAACGTGATTGTTCAAAACTGTCAGTTAACAGTACGTTAATTGACAACAGTAAAGTGACATTTTAACAGGTCACTATTTCAGTGACCTGTTAAAATTCAGTGCCCCCGTTTCCTAACAAATAGTGACCAATAACATCAGGTCACTATTTCAGTGACCTGTTAAAATTCAGTGCCCCCGTTTCCTAACAAACAGTGACCAGTCACATCAGGTCACTATTTCAGTGACCTGTTAAAATTCAGTGCCCCCGTTTCCTAACACACAGTGACCAGTCACATCAGGTCACTATTTCAGTTTGAATCTGTCCGCTACCACCATAGCCTGGGACAACAGTGTTGAAAATGAGGCTGTGAGCTTCGAAACTAATAAAATTCATTTGGATTGTTTCATAGTCGGTAGGCCTATGTATATTACTCATTCGAAAAATTCTGGCAGGCATGGTTGTTTTAATTATTTTTGGTTGCTAACGAATGTTAAAATTAAATTTTAATAATATTTAAATACCAGGAACCTGATGAGGGATTATGTTAAAATATAATTTAATTTGTATATTGAATTAATTTATCTAAATGAGTACGAGTAAAATATAAATAATTGGTTAATTTTCAAACAAATGTGATCCTGTTATACTGATAGCTTAAATAATTCTTATTTTAATAAAACCAATCATGTTGAAAAAGTTCCAAAAGAGTCCTATTTCTTATTTATAAAAGTTATAGAAGCTAAAACTGCAACCTAAAAGATATGTTTCTGTAAGTATACCTAATTTTGTACTAAATTAGATAGTTAAAGATAAATAATTAAAAATATGTTATATAAATCATCATCGCATAGTACCAAGTGATTCAAAAAGAATGGTGCAAAACTAAACATGTGGTATTTCCGTTTGCACCAGCTAAAATAGCTGTCTATTGCAACAATAGAAAGATTACGTTTATGAGTTCGTTTTGATAAGATTACGTTCTGTCTTGGTTGCTTGGTTAACTAACACTGACGTGTTTTATAAGTATAAGTGTTTGGGTACAGAAAAGCAAGAAACCATGTATATTAGTCACTCTGGAAATCAAGACAGGTATCTATGTTGTGCTGGCCCCCACGATCGCCTGACTTAACTCCTTGCGATATTTTTGTGGGTTTTCATCAAAGATTCAGCTTCCTTCTCACGTATGCCTCAAAACCTGTATGTCTTAAGATAGTGTATAACCGAAGCAATGCAATTCATAACACAGGACCTGTAGCAACGTGTGGGCGGAATTGGAATATTGCCTGGATGTATGCAGGATTGCCAACGGCTGTCATATCAAGCATTTGTAGTTTAAATGAAAACCTTTGTAATTTATAACAAAAATTGTTAAAATAATGAATTTTTCGTCACTGTTTTCTCATGTTTTATGTAATTTTGTCTGTTGTTAAACTAACATTGTTTTTGCACAATTATTTTTGAATCAACCTTTATTTTATACAAAACTTTAAAATAACATTAAAGAAGTGTTTAAAGAGTAAGAATACCACTTTTAGATTAATATTATTTGATTAAATTAAAACTTTCAAATCAAGTAATTTACCGGGGTACGATTTTCACAACGAATATGCATACTAACAGAGAACGTAAGACAGGTTGGCCACAGCTTGACAAACTCCTTGTGACATTCGCATTACCTCAGGTTGTTAAAGCTACCCAAGTTTAGTGTGACACTCGGTTCGCTCTGAGGACAAGTTATATTGGAAAAGTTCAACGAACTAAACGAACTACGGTATGCATAGCAAGTGTTAGAGCTTGATTGGACTCTTCGTGTCCATGTGGTTTTCAAACTTATTAGACATATTTTCAAAACAAATTGAAAATTACATTTATCTTATTATGCACTAAAATCCACTAAAACACTGCAGTTCGTTGTTGTAAAATACTAAACTTATACAAGTTTTGTATTCACTTATTAATTTGAATAATTTTAATAGTGTAGAATATGTTTGCACTAAATACTGATGCACTGTGAATGAATAGTAGCATCGTCTGACCTTTCCAATAGGGGTTTGTCAATAAACATGTTTACTGAGACATGTTTGTTTGGTCCACAGTGAATAATGTTTACAAGTCTTTTTATTCTATATGACAACCTTATGTAATTTTTACAAGTCCATTTTTTATTAATAGGCAACCTTTTTAGATCTTCAGCTTTTCAAAAATGAAAGGACTTACTACGATTAATATGAGATTAATTAGTTTTGACTCCTTTTAATCGTATTGAATATCTTGTTCTTCAATGTTTAGCATGCCGTATAATTTAAATACTATTCAAAAACAGAAGCTTTGTTTAATTTTCTTTTAAAGGATAAACATACTTCTGATTGAAAATGTTTCAAACTATGAACATTTTTATGTTAAACTATTTCATCTCATATTCATCTAGCCCGTATTTTAAACAAGGAACTGAATTTAATCTAGAATCTACAAACTTATATGTTTTCATATTACAATTTATCCAAATTTAATCTTTCTGTTTTAGTTAAAACGATACTGTGTTGTGTATTTTAAATGTAATTACTTTGTATGTAATTCAAATCCAATTAAAACGGCATGTCAATTGGGGAGTGTTTGTCAAGTGTTTAAACGCAGTGGGTGGTTAATATTTTATTAATGTATGTTTGATTAATCACGAAATTAGTAACTGGATTTTGCGGTGTCATCATATAACTGACACTGATTTTTCAGTCCTTTTCAATTTAAAACATCTTGGACTGACTGTCCAATCTCATATTACATTATTTTTCAACATCTAGACTTACTGCTAGTCATTCTTTCTGCATCGGTAACATTAATCTGGATGATCTTGGAAAACTCTCATATTTATAAACTTGAGTGTACTTATTAATTTAACAACTAAATAACTCCATCAAATCAATGGAATGCCATATCTGACTATTTTCTTTTGATCGAGTTAACAGCTTCTATAATTAGACGACCTACTCCATGGAATTTATTATTTCCTCCAGTTTTTAAATATATAAACTACTTGAATGTGACAACAGTTGCAGATGCAGTAATACTGAACATATGTTTGCAAATTAATTTTACTTTGAATTTTTAAATTTATATAAAGTCATTGTTAACAATTAAAATTTATAAAAGGTTCATAACAGGGTTTTCTAATAAATGAGTGCACTAGAATTTCACCGAGAGATGGCTTGGTTTTATTTAAAAAATATAATATTTATGAGGGATTATCATTGATTTATTGGTTATTAGTCAACAATATGTTTTTGTATGAAAGCCATAAGAATGATTTAACAGGGAGATAAATTTGAAATTCCTTAATATAAATCCAACTTAATATAAACCAAAAGTTCTCTGTATTTATTTCCTTAACTCTAAAGCTATTAAAATTATGGTTGTAAAAATAAAACCGTTAGATAAGTTATGTATTGAGATGAACGACAGTGAATAGAAATATATGGCCCGGTCAAAAGTCCAAGAGTTGAGTTATGGTGCAACTTGTTGACATTGTAACCTGTTTTAGCGAATTTCCCCTTTAAGGAAGAAACTATTACCGTAGGTCTCATGGTAAGACTTAAGCCCGAGAACATGATAACTTTTTTTTGAGGTACCCAGATGCCAAACAAATTCGTTCAAATTTATATATATTTTTCATAATTTATATCTATCTGTATTAATGTGTTAGTATATATATATATATATATATACCATATATATATATATATATATATATATATATATACAAGTAGGATACGCCCCACTATAGCAAGCCAATCAGAAGCCAGCATTTTGTAGTGACGTCATTCCAAGATGGCGGCGCCCATGGCACTTTATTTCCCGCCAAATTTCCTAACCTCACTTTTTTAAATTTTAACTCATTTTCTCAGTTCTGGCAACCTATGCTCTATGATAAATAATTTTACATATACACCATTATATATATGTATATATGTATATATATATATGTATATATATATATATTATATGCTGTAAATTATATGTATATATGTTCCATGGTTCGACTATTATATACTCTATGCGATTGATACTATCATATGGCAATGTATATACAATATTATACATATTCTTTACAGCTACACCATTATATAAATATAATCTAGGATATATTAAAAAGTGACGTCACACGTCACGTGACCGCATGGGCTGAGTAAATATATACGTCATCTGAGGCTGAGCCAGTGACGTAGGCTGTTTTGTGACGTAATGAGGGAAAGTTTAAAGGTCAAGGTCACGGGGAGGGTGTTTTAAAAAATCTACCTCGCACTCGTAAAATTCGAATTGTGATTCGATAGTATAATCGATATAAAATATCGAATGAAAACAATCGAATGAAACAGTCTAATGATAAGAGTGCGAGGTATTACTATTACAAATATTACTTTATTTTATTTACAATAATTCATGTTTACAATAGTTCCCCGTTGTTCGTTGTCATCGATGTTGTTGTTTTTTCGACACCAATCTGTTCTGATAGGTGTTTCCATTTCATTACCGTCATGTGGAAATAATACCTGACGGCAATGAAATGGAAACATCTATCAGATCTTGAGTGAAATGACTTTGTTATTTTGTGAAGAGCGTTTCGGAGAGCTCGATGTTCACCGGTCGAGAGCCGGAGGTGTACTGACTATTCGCTAGCTAGCGTTCTGGTATCAAATAAAATGGTGGGGGTAAAAGTGTAGGATACGAGGCAGATGGCGCGGGGCAGGTGGCGCGGGGCAGATGGCGCGAGGCAGATAGTAATTCTTGAATTCATTTACAACCTTATTCCATTATTGTTTAATAAAGCGTCCATCAAGGATGACATCGTTGCTTCTGTATGAGATGGTGTTGTTGTAGAAACTTCATGTACTTGTATTTCACCAGATATATTTTGATCAGTGTCATTGTGTTCAACATTATAAGAGACAGATGTGGAAGAAACATTATTGTTTGTATTTGTGAATCCATGTGTACCGCGCAAGAGCTGGACATATAGTGGTGTAGCGTTTGTGCTTAGGTTAGGTACTCGGCTCTTCCCCCACCACACCAGTCCCCCCACCATACCAGTCCCCCCACCAAGTTTTACATCGCACAATAACTAGTTTACATGTGTTTGTTAGGGTTTAGCTCTTAGACTGTCAAGACCTTAGCTCCGTAACTGAAAACTTCAATAATGTTTGCTCAACGTTGTATAATTATAACAGTTACTATGTTGCAGCGAGGCCAACTAGGGCTAACTTCAGCAAACAAGCGGGACAGCGCCCTTTTACAGACTAGGATTTTCGTTATACAGGGTGTGCGAAACCCCTTGTTCCATTTGTTAGCAGTCTTTATTGTTCAAACACACAATAAAATACAGCAGTCAACAGCTATTATTGTTGGAATAAACAAGAACAACGCACTGTTCCAGTATAGCAAAGAAAATAATTTGTCCGCTAAAGGGCTTATCAGACATCCATTCCATCACAGCTATCGCTTAGAAACCCGGTGTTCATAGCCGTTAACCCCGTATACTAAGTGTCTGTTTGCTTGGGTGGGGTTTGAGACCATCCCGTGCATATGCATCAGGTTAAACATTATTCCATACGTAGGCCATCCAGATTACCTGGTTGATGCCCAGTACGAACTAATATCCTCTCCCTTTTTAGCAAACAAAGGATAGAGTATTTTTAGAAAAAAAGCCATAGCCCCTCCACCGCCATGACCCGTGGAGACCTTCCAAAAAAGAAACAAGCTAATTGTCTCCTCCGTTCATTTTTTACTTTTACAAGTCCCACCGTACGGATTCAATGAATAACTTGAGTACACCATTCACTCTAGGTCCTTCCAAGGAGTGGGCAAGGACTTACCTAGACGCCTCAACGTACAAGACCCTTCAATTTACATTCAGGTTTACGGGGCTTTTTGTCCCCCACGCCATTGACCTTCATTCACACACACACACACACACACACACACACACACACACACACGCACACACACACACACACAAACACACACACAGACATACATACAGTGGGAACTTTTACAATGTCCAAGACATGCTCAACTATATTTACAATTGAACTGTTCATGAAGTCAAGTGAGCCATTTATTTTAAGTACTGTGCAGTAGTACAGATTAGAGCAATTTAGGGCAGGATCAGCGACCAAAGTGGCTGAGACAGAGCTGGAGGTTATATCATCCAAGTTAAAACCTGAAATCAGGCCACGTGACCATTTTTTTTTACAAAGGGGACGAATCGTTCCCAATACTACCAGTAGTGTTTACTCAAGTTTTTGGATTTTATAACCATAGGGTAGTGTGTCGTACTCACCCTCGAGCTTTCTTTTTGGTCCAGTAATTTTGAAAAGTTTTGATTCATTCACAGTTACAATATCGCGGTCTTTCGTCCTCCTGATTCTAGATTCCTTAATTTCTATGCTTTCAGCTGACTCACTAAGAACCATTTCTTTTGGTTTTTCAAAGTTAAGTGTTTTGGAGGTCTTAGAATTGAGGGTGAGGCCCTTGATTTTGCAAACAGATTTTAGTTTTTGTTTGTTGGTTGACCAGACAAGATATGCGTACGTTTTAGGCCCCCCAGAAACGAATTCAACGATGAAAGATCCAGTTCCGTATTTAACCAGCTCGTCGGTCATTTCCCCGAGGTAATCCCCCGTAGGGACCCTGTACAAACCTCCCTTATAAATATAGAGGGTTGAGTCTGTATCGTAGTACAATACTTGTGTACCCAGGGCCTCCAGATGTTCATACAGTTTCAGCCTAGCTTGAGCAGTAGTATAGGCCGCTATGACTACATTCACGTTTCTTAAGGGCTCACCGACTTCCTCCAGGTACTCCCAGCTCACTACCACTACCTCTTCGTTTACTATCTGTATTCTATTCACTATTATATAGGGTCTTGTCATCATCCCGAACAGTGTTTTGGGGTCTCTGACTATCGTGGCCTTTGTCTGGTTCTCCCGCTGTCCAAATTTACCCCAAAATGAATTTAGCATGAATTTAGCCATTGATCTCAAACCTTCATTTTCAGCAATCTTGGCGGGGTCCAGCCTGATTCCTTCATGCGTGAAGTAGTTCCGCACGTACCGGTCTTTATCATTCTGAGTCTTACACCATTCTGGGTAGCCGGACACTTCTTGTTTCATTTTCAGGAATTTATTGATGAAATCTGTAAAGAGTCCCCCTTTCTCGTATGTGGCCATTTCATATTCCCATAATTCATACATATCGAGGATGACATAGCCTTTCTCTACCGCTTTCCCCACCTCATCCATTGTCCAAGTTCCTACCAGGGCTCTTTCTTCGCTTTCATGTTCACAGTCTTCTTGGTTTTGGTTTTCACCACATGTTTTACAGAGGGCAAACATTAATTTATTATTCATCCTTGCTGGGAGTACTGGGTGGTAGAGATCCCATGGTGGTAGGACTTTGCATTTCAATAAACCATCTACTTGGAGACCTCTCTGCCTGCACTCTCTGTCTCCTACATGAATGGTGGGATGACCTAGGGGATACTTTCCGTACTTACACACATACGGGTAGAGCGAGCAAACGTCCACATATTGGATCGTTTCTCCTTCGACGCATTTATGGTAAGTCTTAGAGTTACCCGTTCTGCCCCCAAAGAAAGCCTGTCTTGGGTCTAGTGGGAGTGTGTTCAATATGGGGAGAGAGTCCAAGTGTTTGAGTTTTTTTTTCTTTTTTTAATTTCCTAAACTCACACTCCCACATCTCGACTACTTCGTAGTCATTAAACTTAGCGATTTTGGACTTAGTTCTCTCGTATCTTAAGTGAAGTGAGTCTGAGGGATCCTCCTTCAGAAGAGCCTCTCGATTGAACGGGAAGCAATTGGGGCATCCATGCCAGTAGCATCCGTGAAACTCGTAGATGTTTTCCCTGTCAAACCCATCTACTTTCAGTTTGTTAATCTTTACTTCTTTACCCCACCCCGCATGCTCGATCCTCACTCCACGTTTCTCTTCTTCCCAGCTCAACCACTGAATGGCGATAGCTGACTGGTTATCCACTAAACGGTAGCCGTTCTTTGGGATGAGGCCGATCGTGTTTGGTTTCAAAACGTTGCGGCGGAAGGCCAAGTTGCAAGCACTAGCGATCGTTACAGCCTCTAGGAAAGGATCAACATTACACTCTTGGAGGAATATCGATCTGAACTTAAGGCAAGCTTGGGCCAAGATCTCCACATCAAAGATGCATTACTCCAACATTTCCTTTTGAAAATCAAATACATAGTTTTCAGCTACTCTTTCATTGTACCAGATTTTAAAGGCCTTATTGGACTTTTTAAACATTGACTCTGGGCAATAGTACTGTTTATCGGGGATAGGGCCTACATAATTTTGGTTCACCAGAGTGTTGAGCAAGTGAGGAAAGTAACCCTTCTTTCTCTCCGGAGGCAGATCAAATGACTTAGGAAGCGCAGCGAGGGCCATGGGAAAATAGTTAAGTGAGTCCACAAATCTAACGTTGTCCATTTCCATGAGAATAATTTTGCAACCCATCATGACCAGATCGGGTGTGAATTTAGTTTTTTCAAGAACATACTTTAACAAAATTTGGAAATCAAAGCCCTGACCGTTGTGGGCAATTACACAGACATCTTTAGACTCGTCTTGGCGAGTCTCCAGATCAAAGAAAATGAAAAGGTAGTCCTTTGGTTTAGGCTTACCATCGTTCCGCTGTATGAAACATTTGTGATTTGGATCTTGGAAAGATCCGCAAGGTTTACAATAGACTTCTCCACACTTGTGGGGCGTGGATCTGTCTCTAATCCAAACTAATTTACCGCAATCAAGACACTTTTTGACAACTTTACATTTATCGACTTGGTGAGCAGTGAAACACTGTTAATTTCTCAAAGTCATATTACATTTTGAACAAACTATTCCTCCATGCTCCTCTTTGCAGGGAGGCGAGATGGTCTGACACTGAGAACAGATGCTTGAACATCTGTGCACACTTTTGTGATCATAGGGAACATGGCAAACTTCACAAAAATATTTACAAACGAAAGCAGCAGTCAAACTAGTTATTACGTTATAGTGCCCGTTGTAAAACAAGAGGTTGATCTTGAATTTGGCATTTTCAACACTGCCCTCAAAATAAACGTCCCGGCCTTTATTATCATAATTGAACACGGTTATTTTGAAATCTTTCAACAAGTCTTGAAACTTCTCAAGTTCTGGGATTCCCGCGCCATCCTCGGGCATCTCTACTCTAGCCCGTCGAATAAGTTCCTGAGCCCTCACGGTTTGCCTTTTTTTATCATCTTGCCTAATTGACTTGTACTGAGGATCCTTTGTTGTATGAGCGATACCTACAACCAAGGCCTTGGGGAGACACAAGTTGTCTTTATTCTTAATAACTACGATACCCTTCCTTGCTTTGCACTCCTCGTCAAACGTGTTAAAGATACCAGGTCGTACCCTCCCAGAACCTACAGGGAGATTAACTCGAGTACATTCTACTTTAAATGTGTCAGTGGACTTGACGGATTCAGAATTTGACTGTATGATCCCTCCAAAAATTTGCCAAAGGATGTCTTCATCAATTTCACGAGCGGGTCGAAATGCGACATACCCCGGATCTCTACTTTTTAGGTTAAGACTCTGCATAGTGAACGCGAGCTGATAATTTTCGTGGGCTTGTCCTTTCATCTCATTTACAATCTTGCCAAAACCTTGTCTGAGCCAATCTATCTCACTAGTATCAGGAGGAGGGTTAGAAAATTTGAAAATAGTTTTCGTTCCGTACAATCTAAACTTTTTAACATAAACCTGCTCGTCACTAAGTACTTCAACGGGTTGAACAACTTTAGCCATTTTACTAGTTGAATCAAACTAAAAGTTAAATATAAATTAAAACAATAAAGTGAGGTTATGTTAAGCAAAAGTAAGGTTATGTGAACCCAAAGAGAAACTTGAGTAAATAAGACGATAGGCCTAGTAAAATAATAATTAAAAATATTAAAGTGAGGTTATGTCTGACTAAAAGAGTGATACTATGAAATAGAAATATATGTTTGACTCTCAAAAGTGAGGTTAATATATAAAAGTAGGGTTATGTTACACAATAAAATTGAGGTTAGACCTGATACACCAAATATAATACGCGTTAAATACTAACGACAAATTATAGTAGCACTTACTGTAATAATTGCACAATACTATAACAACTCACTTACCACAACAGCAGAGAATGAAGCAGCGCAAGGACCTCTGACCAACACAAAAGTCTGGAACAGAATGAATGTGGAAGGCTGTCTGCACCGGTATATATAGGCACCAACAACCAATCAGCGATCAGAACGCCTAATACGGCCAATGGGGAGCGAGCTTATTCCGACCAATCACAGAGCTGTATTTTAACCTGTTACAACTGGATTTTTTAGGTGACTTACAGTAATTCAGAAACGCTACAATAGAGCAAGAAGAAGAGGGTTTGGAGAAAAACCGTTATTATTGTAGCATATATAATAGTGTAGACCATATAACGGTGAGATAGGCCAAGTTCAGGGTCATCCTGAGGATGTTTTAAAAAACTCTCACAGGTTTAATTTGATAATTACATTCAATATAATGCGTATACTTACGTATATTACGAAATGAGCCCAGAAATCATACAGATTTATTAATAATCGCTAAAGATAGCAGCAGACCTCAAAACACCACCCAACTACAGATAGGCAATGAAGTGGAAACATCTATCAGATCTCGTGTGACATGATATTATTATTTTGTGAAGAGCGTCTCGGAGAGCTCGATGTTCACCGGTCGAGATCCGGAGGTGTACTGACTATTCGCTAGCTAGCGTTCTGGTATCAAATACAATGGTGGGGGTAAAAGTGTAGGATGCGGAGCAGATGGAGCGTGGCAGATGGTTACAAAGCAGCTGGCGCGGGGCAGATGGCGCGGGGCAGATGGCAGCTGGTGCGGGGGAATTCGAATAAAATATCCATTAGTCAAAACCCACCAAGGATAACGTAATTGCTTCTGCATCAGAGGATGTTGTGGTAGACACTTCTTGTACTTGTATTTGATCAGTCGTTTCATTAGTGCCAGCTTGGTAAATATTAAAAGATGAAGATGTGTAAGAAACATTATTGTCTTGTATTTGTGAATCCATGTGTACCGCGCAAGAGCTGGGCGTATAGTGATATAGCGTCTGCGTGTAAGTTAGGTACTCGGATCTTCCCCCACCACACCAGTCCCCCCACCATACCAGTCCCCCCACCAAGTTTTACATCGCACAATAACTAGTTTACATGTGTTAGTTAGGGTTTAGCTCTTAGACTGTCAAGACCTCAGCTCCGTAACTGAAAACTTCAATAATGTTTGCTCAACGCTATATAATTATAACAGTTACTATGATCTAAACCAGTGTAATCTGAGTACCCACTTGGCATATGTTAAACCAGAAATAAAGAAATTATTTAGATTTGACCTTCAAAAATCGTTGTTTTTGGCTATTACTGCGTACCCTTGGTCGGATGTGAATTCTGTTTGCACGGACTTGTTTGTCTGATCAATCCGCGTAATTTGAGTACCCACTTGACATATGGTAAACCAGAAATAAAGAAATAATTTAGATTTGACCTTCAAAATAGTTGTTTTTGGCTATTACTGCTATACCCTTGGTCAGATCTGAATTCTGTTTGCACCAACTTGTTCTTCTGATCAATCCGCGTAATTTAAGTACCCACTTAACTTAGTGAAAAATAGAAATAAAAAAATTAATTTAGATTTGACCTTCAAAATCGTTGTTCTTGGCTATTACTGCTATACCCTTGGTCGGATCTGAATTCTGTTTGCACCATCTTGTTCGTCTGATCAATCCGCGTAGTTTGAGTACCCACTTGACATATGTTAAACCAGAAATCAAGAAATTATTTAGATTTAACCTTCAAAATATTTGTTTTTGGCTATTACTGCTATACCCTTGGTCAGATCTGAATTCTGTTTGCGCTAACTTGTTCGTCTGATCGATCCGCGTAATTTGAGTACCCACCTGACATATGTTAAATCAGAAATAAAGAAATCATTTAAATTTGACTTTCAAAATAGTAGTTTTTGGCTATTACTGCTATACCGTTGGTCAGATCTGAATTTTGTTTGCACCATCTTGTTCGTCTGATCAATCCGTGTAATTTAAGTACCCACATAACGTAGTGTAAACCAGAAATAAAGAAATTATTTAGATTTGACCTTCAAAATCGTTGTTCTTGGCTATTACTGCTATACCCTTGGTCGGATCTGAATTCTGTTTACGCCAACTTGTTCGTCTGATCAATCCGCGTAATTTGAGTACCCACCTGACATATGTTAAATCAGAAATAAGGAAATCATTTAAATTTGACCTTCAAAATAGTAGTTTTTGGCTATTACCGCTATACCGTTGGTCAGATCTGAATTCTGTTTGCACCATCTTGTTCGTCTGATCAATCCGCGTAATTTGAGTACCCACTTGACATATGGTAAACCAGAAATAAAGAAATAATTTAGATTTGACCTTCAAAATAGTTGTTTTTGGCTATTACTGCTATACCCTTGGTCAGATCTGAATTCTGTTTGCACCAACTTGTTCGTCTGATCAATCCGCGTAATTTAAGTACCCACTTAACTTAGTGAACAATAGAAATAAAAAAATTAATTTAGATTTGACCTTCAAAATCGTTGTTCTTGGCTATTACTGCTATACCCTTGGTCAGATCTGAATTTTGTTTGCACCATCTTGTTTGTCTGATCAATCCGTGTAATTTAAGTACCCACTTAACTTAGTGAAAAATAGAAATAAAAAAATTAATTTAGATTTGACCTTCAAAATCGTTGTTCTTGGCTATTACTGCTATACCCTTGGTCCGATCTGAATTCTGTTTGCACCATCTTGTTCGTCTGATCAATCCGCGTAATTTGAGTACCCACTTGACATATGTTAAACCAGAAATCAAGAAATTATTTAGATTTAACCTTTAAAATAGTTGTTTTTGGCTATTACTGCTATACCCTTGGTCGGGTCTGAATTCTGTTTGCGCCAACTTGTTCGTCTGATCAATCCGCGTAATTTGAGTACCCACCTGACATATGTTAAATCAGAAATAAGGAAATCATTTAAATTTGACTTTCAAAATAGTAGTTTTTGGCTATTACCGCTATACCGTTGGTCAGATCTGAATTTTGTTTGCACCAACTTGTTTGTCTGATCAATCCGTGTAATTTAAGTACCCACTTAACATAGTGTAAACCAGAAATAAAGAAATTATTTAGATTTGACCTTCAAAACCGTTGTTTTTGGCTATTACTGCTACACCCTTGGTCGTATCTGAATTATGTTTGCACCAAAAGTTTCTCGTGAGTGAGGGCTAAGATAGGTAGTCATCCGGTTTTCGTGCCGTAAAGACTTAAGGTCGGTTTTCGCGCCATACCGTTTTTGTAAGGGGTTAGGAAAAGGATAAGAAACATACTGATCAGTTAAAGTTAATTTTACAAAGACCAACCAAGGTCGGTTTTACATAGGTCAACAGTATAACTAAAACCCGGTGGGACTTAGATCCAAACACCCGGCGTCAGGCTACTGCAAACCCAAGTTTTGAGCAAGGTAGTTTACAAAGAGAGTTTATATTCCAAGATTAAGTTAATTTACAACGAACACCCAAGGTCGGTTTTACAAAGGTCAACAGTATCGCTGAAACCCGGTGGGACTTAGATCCAAACACTCGGTGTCAGGCTACTGCAAACCCAAGTTTTGAGCAAGGTAGTTTACAAAGAGAGTTTATATTCCAAGATTAAGTTAATTTACAACGAACACCCAAGGTCGGTTTTACAAAGGTCAACAGTATCGCTGAAACCCGGTGGGACTTAGATCCAAACACTCGGTGTCAGGCTACTGTGAACCCATGTTTTGACCAAGGTCAGTTTTAAACCCTGAAAGAAAAGTACATATTTCATTAGTAAATAAAACACTTCAAAAAACCAACATCAAACACCACAATCAGTTAAACTAACTACATTTACTAGCAGAAAACTACAAGCGTTACTCTAACATGCTTAATAATAAACATACATGCCTTAAGCTAAGGTAGCATCTCTAATATACAGTGGTACCAACTCTATACTAGAGATACTATTGCGGACAGCGCAGGCAAACAGCTAGCTAGGCTGTCGGCCTGCAACTGCGAGCCCTCTGTGGACAGCCCCTTGGTTTTATAGCCGCCAGCGTTGACGCTGCCAGACAGAGGAGAGCAGATGTCACGGCAGATGCCGACGCGGTGGTGCCCCGTCTGTGTATGCAACTATGCTCAAAACGGTCTTCAATAAAGTCGAAACGTAGCACCTCTGGCGGGGACTTAACCAGGTTCCGGAGACTTAACCGGTTCTTAAATCACAGCTATCCGGTTTTAAATATGCATATAAAAGGTGTTTATTATTCTTTTCAGAATTTTTAAGATAAAACTTCACTATACATTGTGTAACATGTCATAGATTTGTTTTTAAATGTCAATAACAATTTTTAAAATGGACCATTATAAATTAAATCTATTATATATTCGTTGTAAATGTGTTATTCACTATAATACACTTATAGACTAATAATAAATGTAAATGCTTTCATAAAAAGTGTATCACATATTTGATTTTTCATAAAATAAATTGTTATGTTGCATTTCTATTCATTTAGACTTATGAGGAATCATATAATTTGATATGTAAAGCAAATTAGGCAGTAAATAATAAGAGACTTACTTGTTACATTGATAAACATATCGGGTTAGTGATTATATTTTACTCGTGAAGCAAAAACTTGAAAATAATTTTTCACCAAATAATACACGTAAAAAACATTTTTTTTTTGTCTTGATTACTAGAAAAATAAATTCATGAAGCGGTTTGAGCAATAACGGTTGAATCTTTAGAGATTTTTGATTGCCTTTTTGTTTCATTTTGGAAATGTATTAATATGAACCAACAACATAATTGCAAAAGTGATTAGTAATATTCAATACATGCAGAGTCAAACTGTATTCAAGAACTACGAGTAAAAAATTCAGCCTAAACCTTCAATTCAGATTTATTCAATTCAGTTATAGTTGATTACTTAAAATGGATTGGAGTTATAATAGATAGATAGATTGGAGTCGTGTTGCGGGAATTTTACAGTTTTCTCAGTAAAACTACTGTGCAATGATTCTTTTATATTGAGAAGAAACAGATGTGACAACGCAATTGGTTGGTTTAATTTCTATAATGACTGAATAAAATGAGAAATGTACATACAAAATATATTAAGGCTAAATTAACAAGTGTTTTACTACTAATCAAAACAACTTTTACTTCTACAAAGTGTTGTGACGACCTTAGATTCATTCAACACGTGGACCACAAATCAAAGACAGTCAGACATTCAGACAGTCGGACAGCTGTACCCACACCTGCTCGTACAGATTCGTACGGAATAGATACGAAAGTACGAGATACTAATAGCATTGACTATAGTCAACGCTAATAGCCTACAATATTGTAATTATAAGAAAATACAAGAAAAATTGTTTTATTCATGTTTTAAGATTAAATAAATAAATTACTCTCCTTTTTAATATGATTTAATTAAATTTATCTAAGGTTTTTTTTAAAACTGTATAATAAGAAACTAACACACGCTTATTTATTAACTTAGCCTGACAAAACTTGGTACGGTATATTGCTTCATATCGTTGTGGTCTATTGCACAAAAAAAACAGTTTATTGGTTTATTGTTTTTGTAGCAGCAAACTTGCGTACTCAGTCCCCATGTTATTCTTATGCAGAATAAGTAAAACGTTATCTCCGTTAATTATGAAGATAAATTAATAAAACTTGGTATGTGGCTTTACCAAGTTGAGTTATATTGATATTTGTATTAAAACCCATTTTTTGTGTTCCTCGTTTCAGCAAACCTGCATACTCAGCCACCATGTTATTCTTATGGAGAATAATTAGAATGTAGTAAATCGTTTATTTATGAATATTGATGAAACTTGGTATATGGCTTTATGTGGTATTAAGATACATATATATGCATTGAAAATTCGCTAAAAAAGTCACATAACGTCCGGTAATGTAACGTAACGTAACACGTGGCCAATTCCCACCGCAAGAGACGTCCGGTAGGTACTGATAGAGGTTTTCCAGTTGTCTCGCCCGACTAGTTCCATCAGTCACTGATACCAATGAATACGTTCGTATTCATTGCTAATACGGACTTTTAACATGGGAGGATGTCTTGTAAACCGTGTTGTTTTCGTTTTCAAGAATATATTGCGTTTGACTGCATTTTAAAAAATAGTGCTAAATGCAAGCTTAAAAAATATAATATAGACGTTCAAAACAAAATAATTTTGCTGCAGGTAAAGTCACATTGATAATGGTATTTTTATTTTATTGTTGGGCAAAGTTAATAAACATTGACAAAGACAACGGGTAAAAAACTACTGTTAGCAAATTAGTACAACAATGAAATTTGAACTTATATACAAATATTGAACCTTGATCAAGTATCCTTTTAAATTAAATTATGTAAACCTACTTAAAAAATTGATATATATTTATTATTTAGAATGTCATATACAGTACCTAATATCAGAACATAGCAATATCTAGAGAAGGATTTGTTTGTCTGTAATAGAAGATCGCCAATCAGCATCAATCAGCTGATTAAGTAAACAGTTAGATGCATCATTCTTCGCTCTAAAATTCTTGTCAAGCACTGTCAATCAAAGCGTTTTAAGAATGGTTTTATCATACAACCTTTCAATCTAGGTTAACTTATGGTCGAGTAATATGAGGAAGCACCATCATAAAATTGTAATTGATTATTTTTAATTTAGTAAAGGGTCATAAGAATAATGTAGCAGTATATGAACCCTGCCAACAATTATTTCGAGATCTAAAATTAATTATCTTACTATGGCTGTACGTATACGAATTGTGTAGGTATTTCATCAAGTATAAAGACCATTTAAACAATCATTTTCCCCATATTAACAATACGAGAATAACTTCATAATATATCCACTCACTTAACCTCAAAATTTAAAAATCTCCGAACTACATGACTTGTAAAATCGTGAACATGTTTATGTTATTAGATAGTGGGATTATTTTCAATAGGGTTTTTTTAAGACAAGTGAAAGAATATTTGTGTAATAATGCACTTTATAGTCTACATGATTTTTCGAACAGTAATATTAAGTTTATTTAAGTTAAGAGGCAAAACTGTACATCATGTAAATCTAGTTAGGCTTAGTTATAATTTATTTTGACATTTCTTTATGCAAAACATTGTATATTTTTTATGGAGGAATAAAAAATTCTGATTCTGATTCAGTCCAATCAACGGCTTATTTGTTTTCCCAAATACAAGGTTTAATTTGTTCCTTGGAAGTACTTTTAGAGGATTTCAAGCGTTCCAGTACTCTTGAGGGTAGCGATTATTGAATTGATTGAGGTAGCTTGCAACGTAAGATATGTCAGGTCTTGTACCAACGGCTAGAAACATTAAACTTCCAATTAAGGTTTAATAAGGTAAATTAACTAGTTAATTACTTGTTTTTTACGTTTCATACTTGGAGGTCCAATAGGTTTACAGTCTGTCATATTGAATTTTTTCAAGACATTTTGAATGCATTTTGATTGATTGATTTGCTGTAATTTGTCCATCTTTGTAGTGAAACTGACTTCCAAGACAGTGGTTTAGTTAGCCTAGTTTTCGCGTTTCAAATTATTTTATTAGCTCATTTCTTATTCTTTTATTATTTATTATCCCCATTATTTACAGCAGATTTAATTTAAAAAACGTTTTAGTATTTCTTTGCCTAAGTTTACTTTAAATAGATAACAACTATGGTTTACGCACAGACATCTGCCCATGTAGGCCTATCCCTTAATGATGAATTAAATTTAGTTTTTAATATAAACGTTATTAGTATATGATTTTATATTTCACTGTAAAACAAAATTTTGGTATACGATTCATTCATTCATTAATTTTGTTATTTATTTTTTCTACAGAGACTTTTCGTTTTTAGATGCTACAATGACATAAACCACAATGTTTCATCGACATAAACCGCAATGATTTCAATTTTTTGTTTCCGATACACAAATACAAGGATTAACTAATGCTACACGGAAACCTACGGATATATTTTTGAATCTGGTTTAAATGAGTTAGCATTTTCTTTGCTTGTGTCTGCAATTCTGTTTTGATTTGTATTTAGCTATAACTTGTTGTTGATATTCCTCTAAATCTGATGATTTTATTATGTACATTGCTTCTTTGATAAAAATGTCTCAACTGTTACGGTGACTATGTCAAATACCCCCGCCGCAGATAGTAGGTTCAAACGGATTGCAAAGATTATGATTTTGAACAAATTAATGACAAAAATACCTACCTACTCATAAAATTGCCAATTGTATACGGACACGTTTTGTGAAGACACACATCGTCCTGCACTAGTAAATTATTGAGATTATGCCACGGCCGTCAGCCTGTTCAACAAAGTTAAGTGGTACAATAAAACCAGGAAGTTTACATGGTGGTGACAGCCGGTTTGATTTAATTATCAAGGAATTGAGTGGACACAGATTAAGAACTTGTTTTAGTCATAAGAGGAAGTGATTTGACAGTTTTAGTATATAAGAATAAATATTAAGAAATAACTGAGAATGTATAGATTACGTTGAGATAGGTAGGGACGAGTAGGAACCCAGAAATAGAATTAGGTAAATTAGGGTATCCGATTTGGAAGCTCCCCTGTTAAAGATAATAACTTATTAATTCCCCTAATGAGAAAAATTAGGTCAAGGATTAAGGGCTTAGTTGAGGAATAATTAATTTGAACAGTTTAGTTAAAATCACAGGAATAGTTAGTCAACGATTTTAAAAGGGGCGAGGTTTTGTTTAGGGTAACTTAAAAAGGATGACATGCCAAACGGACAAGAACCAATTTCGTTAAATCAGGACATATACCGAATAAGTAAACCCCAACTTCAATCAGTATTAACAAAGTTCCACATAAAGTATAACGAAGACGATTTTAGTGTTCGATTTAAGACCTATAGTTGCAGACTTAAAGGCGTTTCTCAAAAATAACTTATCGGAAGAAAAGAAGTTTATTTTAAGGAAATTATTAAACAAAACATACCTAACAGAAACCGAACCAGCAAAATACCCACAGTTAAGGATAATCCAGCAATTTTTTTAAAGATAGGGAAAACTATTATGCTAGACCAGCGGAGGACGAAGATTTGGAAGGAAACTATGAGCATATAGAGTTAAGTGAGACGCTGTCCCAGGGTTCACAACCGGACACTGAGGGTAAATTTCAGGCAGGAGCGTCAGTTAGTAACGACTTACGACAAACACCCTTTTCATCTCAACGTAGCAAACGAAGCACCAATGTCTAAAGAAAAGTTGATATCCGCGGGCACGTATCACGGATTACAATCCGAAATCCCTAACGATTTCATTGATAAGTATGAGATCGCGGCGCTATCAAACCATTGGCAAAATTATGTATACGCCTCAAAATTAAATTTGTTTCCTGCACATTTGACGGTCACTGCGTTGGCGTGGTACCAACACTATACTAAAACCAAAGTATTCAATAGCTGGGACGACTTAAAAAGGATTTTCCATTTTGATTTATTTATTTAATAATTGACTTATATAATTGAACAATTCACCGATAAAGAACAACGTTTTAAAAATGGCAGATATAAATTGAGGTTAGATAGAATCGTCTTAATTCAACATTGCATTATATGAAATGAATATGGAGTAGTGACATTAATTTTAAAAATTCACATCCCGTAAAAAATTAACTTATTGAATTGTATATATATATATATATATATATATATATATTACATAATTTTCATTTGGTAAAATATTGTAAGATATATTTTTTTTACAAATATCAAAGTGAACTTCAAATAGACCATATCTACAGTTCCATTCTGATCTACATCGAACCAGACGGGGCTATAAGTCAAAACACACACATGCCCGTGTTCTCACACGTGCAAACGCGACCACACCCTCGGGCGGTCCTAGGTGCATAATTACACTTGAGTAGTCATCAGACAGCGCAATTTGCATTCTCCGGACTGGTTCCATTGGGCAGTTTAGCTGCTAATAAAGCAAATGACATCATAACAAGAGACTTGAGATGTTGAGACTTATTTATCGAAACTGGGGGACGCCGGCGGTTTAACGGGTTGTTGAACAAGATAATTAGCTCTGCGCGACAAGACAAGTGCCGTAGAAAGTGCCTCTAGCCTCTAGCCCCTAGCCCACGTGTTTTTTTGTGTTGATGACTACAATGTAGGAGTATCTCAGGGCCGGTACCGGGACCGATTATGTTCTTACGCTTTATTGACCGTTTATACGATAATCAGTTTTGCAGAAATGATGGAAACCATTTCCAGGAAAGTTATATCGGATGAAATAGAAATTTCAATAATGTAACAAATGTTTGTTTGTATTTAATCTTGATAAAAGACTGATGTTGGAAAATATTTAAGATCCTTGACATACTTCCAATAAAACCCGTCGACGGAGGGTTATAACTTATTTTGGACACATTTATACTGTAATTCGTAGCAATAACGAATCCATTTATTTAAATAACAAGCATGTGTGATAAAGATGGATTAACAGCAAACCAACAGCAATCATGATGTAATCGTTGCAGAAATTAAACGTTATCAGCAACCAGCCACCGCCGCGTAATGGCGGGTAACTGAATCGAACGTGTTACGTTCACGAAATCCGCGACGCTTCCTGAATCCGATCATAATGCGAACGTTTCATTGTTATGGGCAGTTTAGTTCGATGCGATGCTGTTTTTTTTTAAATGTCCCGCGTGTAAGTGTTACGGCGGGAAAATGCAAGCAAAAAAAAAATGAAATCGATAACTTTGTAACGTGTCAATTATAATGTAGATAATTATTGTGTATCGTTTCCTTGAGAGTAATATCCTATAAATGACTATTGGAAAAACTAAATAAAAAACGAACCAAGATGTTATTACATTTAAGCGTCGGTTATAGAAAATTAGATTTTAATATGGTAAAAAATGAAAAGACAAAATTTATAGTTAAAACAATGAAATCGAGAACTTTGTAACATGTCAATTATAATGTAGATAATTATTGTGTATCGTTTCCTTGAGAGTAATATCCTTTAAATGACTGTTGAAAAAACTAAATAAAAAACGAACCAAGATGTTATTACATTTAAGCGTCGGTTATAGAAAATTAGATTTCAATATGGTAAAAAATGTAAAGACAAAATTTATAGTTAAAACAAAACAGTATCAATACTACGATAAGTGCGTATGTTTCGCACTATCACATAAAGCTATTCACCAAGTTTGATAAAAAATTAAATATAAATATATCAGTAAAAAGACGTTTAAAATAGAAATTGATAAATTTCAGTAGTATGCTGTTTTAAATTAATTATTTACAGTGTCTTTACAGTGTCTATGTAAGTAGTGCCTTATCAAATGTCATACACTATAAACAGCTTGCAATACTTTTGCAATGGAAGCAAAAAGTAGGCTTCTTTTACCACTAGTTACAATCTGATAATGCTGCCAGCTGCCATTTAGTACACATAGTGTCCGCAATCTTTCGCCGATTTATTCATTTTGTATTTCATTGCCGAAAGTGCAGGAGCTAAACAATGTCTTATTATATTTGTTTACAACAGATTAAGTGTGGAAACAACATGTGTGAAACATCTGACATAATTGTTACCTTCTGATCCGTCCGTTGACAAATTAAAACTTGTACTACACACGGCCAGAAATCGGGACGCCTGTCGAGAGGGAGCGATTATCTTATCGGTACCTTCCTAGATACCCATCTAGAAAGGGGAAAAGCCGGGGAATTTTAAATTTATATACAATTAATGAAAATTTGAGATATTTCCTATAAAATATATATATATAACTGGCTTACCTGCGAGTTAATTGTTCCTGCGAGTAATGTTGGTTGGTTAAACGAATATGTCGCATGGAAAGTACTAGTAAAACAAGGATACCCCGTCGCAGAAAACCTACGTCCTCAGTGAATTTCCAATGCATATATATTATACGTAACACTATATAAAGCTACTTACCAAGTTTCACAAAAATACATTTATAAAAGAGTAATAGTTATCATTTTATTTATTCCCAATAAGAATAATATTAGGGCTGAGTTCGCAGGTTTGCTGCATTGAGGAAGATAAATTGAAATTTAACCCTAATATATTTTTATGTAAATGTCTTATTTTATTCTGTCATTAGAGAAGTTAAACCAACCAAAAAGCTAACGTACTCATTTGAATGAATCTTATTTATATTTGTATTGTATATTAGGATATAATAATATATAAAACTGTTGATAAATAGCGTAAAATGACTGAACGTTCAAACGTCCGTCCAGAACACGGTTATAACTTCATAAAAAGCTCAATGTTAGTCTGATCGACCTCCAAGTCGACGTTTCGAATTGCTAATTTTAATTACAATATGAATATATAAAAATCTCACAAGTCTCCGATACAACTTTTTAATCAGTTTACTACTGAGCTTTCGAATAGCCAGAGGCGCTTGGGACAGCGACGCGCTGACACCGGCCCGCCCTGAGCAGTAACACCTGCCGCTGCCACCTGCCCCTCTGCCGACTATAAAAGCGAGGGTCTGGCCGCAGTAGTCTCACAGTTTCAGGCTTGCAGCCTAGCTAGCTGTTCGCCTTAGCTGTCTGTAATAGCATCTTTAGTATAGAGGTGGTACCCCTGTATACTAAAGATTCTACTTTAGCATGTTAGTTTGTTATGCATGTTAATTTATTTGTTAGATTATAGCTTGTAGTTTGCTGCTATAAAATGTAGTTAGTGTTGGTGTTTGTAATTATTTGTGGTGTTGGTCTTTGAAGTGTTTTATTTACTAATTAAATATGTACTTTTCTTTCGCGCTTTAAACTGACCTTGGTCAAAACTTGGGTTCGCAGTAGCCTGACGCCGGGTGTTTGGATCTAAGTCCCACCGGGTTTCAGTGATACTGTTGACCTCTGTAAAACCGACCTTGGTTGGTCTTTGTAAAATTAACTTTAACTGATCAGTATGTTTTTTCATCCTTTTCCTAACCCCTTACAAAAAAAGGTATGGCACGAAAACCGACCTTATGTCAATACGGCGCGCAAACCGGTTGACATTACCCATTTTAGCCCTTACTCACGAGAAACAGATTCAGTCAGTTTGATTATTTTTGGTTAAATTTAAGGGGATCTTGGTCCGGTAATTGTTGTACTTCGGTTCGTAAAACTCTGACACCTACACAGTGATGAACGTCCTTGTGGTTTTAGAGTGCACGACTGTTGTTAACTGACCATTTTGCTTTTATTAATTTTTTTTGGGGGGATAACTTTTCGGGGGAGAGGATAGCGTTCCGTTATCAGGTTTATGCCTATAATTGCGAGCATTAAACTAAGCCTCTTCTCCTAATACAGAGCGGGGAATAGAGCAGTTTGTGATCAAAGTGAGAATCACTTACTGCTCTATTCCCAGCTTTGGCAACATGTTCAGATGACCTTGGGGACTTAGAAAATTCAGAAAATTCTCGTTTCTTAAAATACTGGAAGATATGTATTGATTTTTCTGAAGAGATTAATGTTTAGTTATTACAGAATTCAGATCCGACCAAAGGTATATCAGTAATAGTTAAAAACAACTATTTTGAAAGTCAAATCTAAATATTTTTTTATTTCTGGTTTAACATACGCCAAGTGGGTACTCAAATTATGCGGATTGATCAGAGGAACAAGCTGGTGCAAACATAATTCAGATCCGACCAAGGGTATAGCAGTAATAGCCAAAAATAACTATTTTGAAGGTCAAATCTAAATAATTTCTTTATTTCTAGTTTAACATATGCCAAGTGGGTACTCAAATTACTCAGATTGATCAGAGAAACAAGTTGGTGCAAACAGAATTCAGATCCGATTAAAGGTATAGCAGTAATAGCCAAAAATAACTATTTTCAAGGGCAAACCTATATAACTTCTTTATTTTTGGTTTAAAGTATAACATGTGGGTACTCTACTGACGCGGCTCAGCAAGACAAACCATAAGGTGCAATCAGAATTCAGATCCGACCAAGGGTATAGCAGCAACAGCGAAAAAACAACTATTTTTAAGGATAAACCTAAATAACTTCTTTATTTTTTTGGTTCAAAGTATAACATGTGGGTACTTCAATTACGCGGCTTGACAAGACGAACAAGAAGGTGCAATCGGAATTTAAATCTAACCAACGGTATAGCAACCGTTGTGGTGTGAGATAGGTGCCTATCATACACGATAACGCTACATCATTATACTTCCAGCTCTTGACGGATGAACATCTACCTAGAGGGTCTGAAAGATGTCGCAGTTTTATAGGAACATGAGGAAGGTGACCTTCAGTAGTCCACTTGACACTACCTTCTACTTCTCTGACAATGAAGACAGAAGGTCTACGCTTTTAGTGGACAATGAGCGGTTTCGTCGAAGAATAATCGAGGTTGAAACACTTTAAGCCAGTTGTTTGCTACGCAAAAAGCACCATATGAATACATGCACTGATTCAGGTCATAGTAACTGTTATAATTATACAACGTTGAGCAAATATTATTGAAGTTTTTAGTTACGGAGCTGAGGTCTTGACAGTCTAAGAGCTAAACCCTAACTAACACATGTAAACTAGTTATTGTGCGATGTAAAACTTGTTGGGGGGACTGGTGTGGTGGGGGAAGAGCCAAGTACCTAACCTATGTGCAAACTCTACATCACTATATGTCCAGCTCTTGCGCGGTACACATGGATTCACAAATACAAGACAATAATGTTTCTTCCACATCTTTATCTTTTAATATTTACCAAGCTGACACTAATGAAAACGACTGATCAAATACAAGTACAAGAAGTGTCTACCACAACATCCTCTGATACAGAAGCAATTACGTTATCCTTGATGGGTTTTAACTAATGGATATTTTATTCAAAGTCTTCCTCCTTGCGCCAGCTGCCATCTGCCGCCTACCACCTGTCGCCTGCCATCTGCCGTCCGCCATCTGCTTCGCCCCACCACACTTTTACCCCCACCATTTCGTTTGATACCAGAACGCTAGCTAGCGAATAGTCAGTACATCTCCGGCTCTCGACCGGTGAACATCGAGCTCTCCGAGACGCTCTTCACAAAATAATAATATTATGTCACTCGATCTCATAGATGTTTCTACTTCATTACGGTCAGGTAGTATTTCTACCTGACGGTAATGAAATGGAAACACCAATCAGAACAGATCGGTGTCGAAAAAACAACATGGACTCTGCGCAGGAATCGAAGTATCTACCGTCTTTCATCAGAAAGCAAAGTGATGGCCGCAACTCGTCCGGATCAACAACATCGATGACAACGAACAACGGGGAACTATTGTAAACATGAATTATTGTAAATAAAATAAAGTAATATCTGTAATAGTACTACCTCGCACTCGTATCATTCGATTGTTTCATTCGATGGTTTTCATTCGATATTTCTTATCGATTAACTATCGAATCACAATCGAATTTTACGAGTGCGAGGTAGATTTAAAAAAAAAACTTCCCCGTGACCTTGAACTTTGAACTTTCCTTCATTACGTCACAAAACCGTCTACGTCACTGGCTCAGCCTCAGATGACGTATACATTCACTCAGCCCATGCAGTCACGTGACGTGTGACGTCACTTTTTAATATATCCTAGATTATATTTATATAATGGTGTAGCTGTAAAGTATATGTATAATATTGTATATACATTGCCATATGAAAGTATCAATCGCATAGAGTATATAATAGTCGAACCATGGAACATATATACATATAATTTACAGTATATAATATATATATATATACATATATATATATGTATATATATATATATATATAATGGTGTATATGTAAAATTATTTATCATAGAGCATAGGTTGCCAGAATTGAGCAAATGAGTTAAAATTTAAAAAAGTGAGGTTAGGAAATTTGGCGGGAAATAAAGTGCCATGGGCGCCGCCATCTTGGAATGACGTCACTACAAAATGCTGGCTTCTGATTGGCTTGCTATAGTGGGGCGTATCCTACTTATATATATGCCCGTTACCTCGATAACTTTTGAAGAAACGCCCGATTTTGATGAAATTTGGCACAAGTGCGGAGAGTAACATTTATGACTTTAAGTTCGAAAACCAGATCGATCGGACCATGGGAAAGGGGTTTTATTGGGGTTTAAAATGTTTTAAAAATCACTTTTTTGAAATTTTTACCCTACAATTTCAAAAACACTCAATTTTGGTTATAACCATTTTAACATTTTATATCTCCCTTAGTTATGAACCTAAATTAATGAAACTTGGCATGTAGCTTCACCAGGTTGAGTTACTAAATATTGATTATTGCAAAAAAACTCATTTCTTATCTTCCTCGTTGCAGCAAACCTGCGTACTCAGCCCTAATTTTATTCTTATGGAGAAAAAATAAAATGCTATATATCGCTTATTAATGAATGTATTTTTGTGAAACTTGGTAAGTAGCTCTAGGTAGTAGTGAGACCCATATGCGTGCATTTTAAAATTCGCTGGGTACGCAGGTTTGCTGCGACGTGGGTATTTATCCTTCTTAGCCAACGCAAGTCATAACACGCAGAATTTTAAACGATAACAAGTTTATTTCATAACATGTGTTTATTTGGGTTAATGAAGAACGGAAACTAAATCATGATTAATTTTACGACAGCATTACTATAAGTATGGTTAGTATAGAGGTAATATTTATTGACCATCTTAAGCTCATACAGAAGAAAAATAAACAAATAAAAGCTTCATTTCTACTCATAACTCATCCGCTAATGAGACTTGTATAAGTTATTCTTAAGCTTCACCAGCAAATAACGTAGGTCCATTGTGTATTATGGCAATAGTCCCTATTAAATCTTTTATCAGCTGTGAATATACAAACAAGGCTTCACAATTCTGATACTATAATTGAGTTGTTTGTGGAAAAACCAAAGTTGCATATCTCTTGGTTTAATAATGTTACATTTAAAACATTTATTTTATGTGTGTTAAAACACTAGTTTTGTATTTATTGATGTATTTATACATTTATAACCACCGAGAGGATTTCAGTCATATTAAAACAACCACTACGTCCTATGTATTCCAACTGTAATAAACAAAACAGCGCCTCAAAATAAATATTAATTTCTTACAAAATTCTAAATAATCCGAATTAACTTTGCAGGCTGCTCTTCGGCAAACATCGCACAAAACCCCCTTTTAAGGTACCAAAACAACTAAATATTATAAAACATATAGGTTACAATTCTTCCGTCTTCAGCATTTATTCATCTAGCACGACGGCCTCCAATTCATGTATTTTAGTTCCATATGTATTTTCGTATTTTCATTTTATTTTTAAAATTTGTATAATTATATATAACGGGCATATGTGGTTATTTTTGAAATTTTCAATTTGAAGATGAAAGTATTTAACTTCTAAAACCCGGTTATCCTGCTATGATTAAAAACAGCTGAATATGGATTTAATTTAACCAATCATTTGTTAGATTGTCTAAAACTAAAATAAAACTAAATAGTCAAACTAACTAATAATAATAAAATAAAACTTGACTTGGCAAAACCTATAAATAGTACAACTACGTCTTGGGCAAAGATTTATAATGTAAGATACACCTTATCTAATTTCAATGTACATCAATACTAACTTTCTTCAAAGGCTACACGATGAGGATGATATTGAATAATTAATTGATGGGTACTTTACTGTCAGCTAAAACTTACCGGGCTTCATAACGTTGGAAACAGCGCGAAAATATTCACTCTTGGATTTCAATTAAATGGCGAAACAAAAGAATGTAACAAACAGTTTAGATCAGTTGTTGTTTAGGATGAATTATTACTTGAATAGTCATTTATGTGGCTTATCAGAATTAATTATTACAGAAACAGAAAAAGATGGATATTAGAAATTATGGGACGTGTGCTTGATGGGTAAGTTCAATTAACTGAGGCATATAATAATAATATGAATTGTGTAAAGATTGGCAAATAAATAATTGATTTTCAAAATGCCTTTTAACCAAATCAAAAAGAAACCTTTTTTATCATATTAAAACCATAATCCTAACTTTTAGTCGGGCCTATATTAGCCTCTTACTTTCTGTTTAAGCTTTATTGGATCTCCTGTTTAGTGGAAACAAATCCAAGACTAATGCTTACATTCGACACCTTATTTTATTCAAAAACAAAATAATCACATCTGATCACAAATTCATTTCAATGTTTTGACATTTGTTTGTAATTTAATGACATTTGTAACGGAAAATAAGAAGAAAATCTAATATCAGGCTCCGTTGGGTTCTTCCCATTTAATTATCTATGAATATCCCAATTTTTAGCTTTCTAGGTTGTACGAATGCTACAAAAACCTTGTATGGGACACAGATTTACCAATTATTCCTTAAGCTATTATATATTAAAATCAAGATTTTGTGTTATAATGTTCAAAACTGGCGTAAATATATACGCATACATTGCAAATATCTCGATATTGTTATATACACATTATTGTACCAAGTATTTTTATAGAACATCAAGTAACCCTCTACACAGTGTATGTGTTGCGTCAGTGGATGTTTTAAGTAACGACCCCCGAGAGTCCCGCTCGCCCTCGTCGATGGTTGATCACGTTGTGTGTAAACATACACCTCACAACACCTAAATATGAAACATCTTTCTTGTTCATTTTTAATTAATATACAATCCCACACATTTCGTACTTTACTCAAAACAAGCTGGTTAGTTTTGAGGTGAGGTGTTTGTGTTTACAATGATGTTAATGGTATTCACACAAAAATAGGTTGTACACTTTTCTATTGATTTTTTTTATCTGCAAGGTAAAATAAGCTCATTAATAGTCTAAATTAGGTGACTGCATTGCCGTAAAACTCGACCTCTTCGCAAAAAATAGGTTGAAAATTTTTCTCTTGATTGTTTTCTGTCTGCAAGGAGTAGGAAGAAGCTCATTAATAAAGGTGTAGGCCAAATCAAATGACTTGACTATTAGAACACAATGCCATAAAACTCGACCTTGGACCTGGAGCACTGAGTAAAAATGGCAGCCGATCAAACAACTGTTTTTGCTGATTAGTACCATGTCCCATGAGGAAAGGGAACGCATAACTAATTGATAGATTTAAATAGCATTACAAAATACAAATCAGCCCACCATATAAAAAAATCTTGCTGAAAGAAAGTTTGTTATCTTATTTCACTGAACATATTTTTATTTTAAATAATGGTTCGCTAATGGTATCAATAAATTATAGTCTCACCTCTCTTTATCATCATCATCAATCAAGATTTAAATTAGTTTTGATTAATCGAATTAGAGTTGATAATATAAAATTAAATTAATTATTGGATTATGGTTTCTTAAAGAAATTCACAATACGGTTATTGCATTATGATGTGGTCAATGTAACACTGCAGTGTCCATTAATGCTAATTTAATTTATTAATCATGGAAATGGGGCATTTTCATTCCACCAAGCTTATTACATTATTAATCTCTGTTTGAGTTGTAATACACAATTAATCCAATGTGTGAGTTTAATACACAATTGATACTTGTCTAATGCTGGTTAAATCGTGGTTTCACTTTCATCATTATTAATATTTTAAACATATTAGCCGTCCACGTCGTTCAGTGCTGAGGGCGATATCTCGCTGTTTTCCCCAAATTAAATTATCGAATTAAAAATATGACTGTTTCAATATGCATAATGTGTTACAGTCATAACCAAAACGTTAATTTTATGAACTTTTTGAACTCCGTGAACGGTGAAGATTTCTGTTAACACCACAGAAGACAATTGTTATAGTGTGCAACGTATTATTTTTACATCTTCAACAAGTGGAACAAAGATACGACTCGCAAATGCTTGGACACCAAATTTCGGAAAGCCGTCTTTCCCGGATAAATGAAGTGTTTTAAAATTATTTTATGTCTTTAAAATATTGTCTAACGAGACTATAAGTAGGAAAGCTCCATTAATAATACATTTTTGTTGTTTGTGATATTTTAATAATATTTCTCATACCTTTTGGTGGAATTTAAAACATATATTAGAAACAAACCACGGCTTTCCCTTGGATCATTGTGTTGTTGGTTTGTTTTGTTATATATTATAATTAACAACGAATTTATTTATTAGTTTAAACTTGGTTAAAATTATAGTAGAGCAAATTGTCTCGCAGAAAGGGCCAGCTAAAACTTTTAGTAAACTGTTAAGTTGTCAGTTGTGGAAGAAGAATATTAATAAAGTAAAATAACCTAGATATAATCTGTGCAAACTACTGACAATTGCTTGGGAAAACTGGAGCTGTTGTTAGTATAATCGAGGGATATGAGTGCTAGACTCCCTTTGTTAAACCTTAAATATTACATAATATGACAATTACTCCATAAATACATTAGATATTATGATTGGGACTAAAAAAAGTGATAGTGGGCTTTTTCAAAAGTAGATGGCTCAAGCAAAATATATATGATAGAGCATGTCAAAGAAACACTGAGTCATATGAAAGGGTAGATAAATCACTTTATAAATAAAAATATATAAAAAATCATCCAACTCATACGTGTAAAGAAAGGTGTAAAGAAGTAACGTAGTATAACAGCGACTGAAAAACTCTACCCAATCTACAATTATCTGGTACAGTACTGAACAACTTTGTGTCAATATAGGAGTTATCAACATAAATTTGGCTTGTAGTGGTGCACTCTCGGATGATTAAAATAAGGCAAAGTGAACCACAACATTCTATCACAAATGTTCAGAATGCCCAGGATAATGGACAATAAAATGAATTTATTGAATGGGTAAAAGATAAACTTATTCAAATACTTTATAATTGCATCTATATAGTATTAAAATAAATAATTAGTTTTCTTATAATCCCTTTCTATTAAAGAGTCTCAGATATGAAGGCGCATTTTGAAAAACTATAAATTATAATTTTAGGAGAATTTAATTAAATTCCAGTCGTTATCAGTCAGTCGATGAAGAAGGACCTCGTCGCTCCGCGTGAGTCCACAGTCCATTATTAATGACGTGTAACGCTTAACGTTCCGGTTTCGTTCGGAAAGTTCTTTTTAAAGTCAAGGATTACATCAAATTATTCAAGCGATTTTTGCCAGTTTATTAGTGTACACGATGAAGTGTTTTAATTGTAACAAGGATGTTAATGTGCAAGAAGCGATTACATGCAGTGGTTGCGAACATGAGTTTCATGCTGGTTGCACAAAAATTGGGTCAGTGGAAAAATATAAGAAGATGCCTAGTGCTACGAGAATATGTTGGAAATGTGATGTGTGCGTCTTAAAATCGGCCAGTGAAAGTGAAAAACAAACATCGAAGCAAACTGATGAGCCGCACGGTAACATTTTAAAGGCGATTCACTCGTTTAGGCAAGACAATGATCAGAAGTGGGAAGCAAGATATCACAAGTTTCTTATTCTCCATAAGAATAACATTGTAGCTGCTGAGTCAGCAGGTTTGCTGCCATGGGAACCACAGTTTTTTTTTTTATACAAATATCAGTAAACCCTAATCATATGAAGCCAAATACCAAGTTTCATTAGAATATGTTCATTAATAAGCCAGATATACTTATCCTTCCTTAAGATAGATAGATTATGTTACTTATCCTTCCTTAAGATTAACATTAGACAACGTACTGTGTTTAGCACTTTCAATATTTTGGTAACCAATTGACGTAGAGCGATGATGAAAATACCAAATGTTTCTTTTTTTAGGCTAAATTTAATTGTGTAAACTTAAGTTTGGTTTTAAAAATCATTATTTGTAAAAAGTTCAAAAACCCATTTTTGGGGTACAAAATCCCCCAAAACCCCCCTTATGTTCGATCCGTTCGATCCGTCTGGTTTTCGAAATCATAAAAATAGATGCTACATTACACGTTTATACCAAATTTCATGAAATCGGACTAATTTTACGAAAGTTATCGTGCCTATGAACACACATATATTTATGAATTTGAACCAATTGTGTTTTTGGTATCTGGGGGCCTCAAAACGAAAAGTTATCATGGTCCCGGGCCTAGGTCTTACCATGCCAACTACGATATAGCTTCCTCCCTATAGGGTAAATTCGCTAAAAAGTCAACAATTTAAAATTGTATAGGAGAAGAGGAGAACTTACTTTGTAAACCAAGTAAGCACTAATATGAGACTGGAAGGAAGGAATTTAAAACAAAATTAAAAATTGTAGAACGGCAACTTAAATAGACTTAGGTAGTCAACTAAGTTTACCACGATATATATCAAACAGAATGTGCTAGATAATGGACAATATGTATTCTAAGATGTTGGTGGTTCAGTGCTGGGTGTAAAGGAGACCGAGAAATGTCATATGATCTATATAGTGTAGCTATTTTTGACTGCCACAACCAATGAGTAGTAGTTTTATTCCTCAACCGACTTTTCTCTTAAAAGTTAAAATAAAAAAAACACACAAAAGAGTTACTAATCTTTTTTATGTCAGAATGTTTACCGCATGAAGTAATCTCGTGTACCGGTGTACCCACTGCTTCCTTATATTGTGTATGTTAAATGCCATAGTTTAGGGTAGAATCAAAGCTCTTATAAATCTTTGCATAGATTATAGAATCTTTGGATAAATTATCGCATATCTCCTAAACTTGATTTAGAGCTTGTAGTAGAGTTAAAGGTATACGTGTAATGCTGAAAGTTAGTTGATGAAATATTACATTGTCAACAAATAACCTGTTCACAGTAAGAAGTAAACCAACATGAACAATATTAAACAAAAATGAAATACGAAAGGACTTGTTTTGCAATATGTGTTGGTTAGACTTATTTTGGGTTGGCAACAATTTTGTAGCAGTAAAAGTTATGTTCACTTGTAGCTCTCTAATTATTTTGCTTATTTTATAATTCACAAATTTATTATTTACAAAATATTCATTTTCATAAAATATTCATAGAAAAATTCATAAAAATATTCATTATTCTGTTATAATTCTTTTAAATTGAATACCCAACAATTTCCTTTGCTTCACCATTTATCGAAGGATGTTTTTTCACTTTAATATAAATTTCTTTTATATAATACTTGTTTTTCTTTACGTAAGCAAAAAATGTGTTAAATATTACTTAAATTTGAATTCTAAATAATCTGAAGGCTTTAGGGATCATTTGGAGTATGTGTTACAGGACAGATACCCCAACACCTCATAAATAGTCTGGCAATTATACTGACACAGTCATTAGTTAATAGTTTACCTAATCTGAAAAACTCTAAGGTTGTTTTTACATTATTTTTAAGGTTAAACCAAATTTAACCTTAGTAATGTTATTTTTACCGTATGAATAAAACTATAGTAAAATTATGGCAAAGAATACAAAACTCTTAAGGTTACCACTACTTTAGCTTATAGTTAATTTAGTCTTACCCTACTAAGATAATGGGCACACTAGTTCATATAACTATGGTAAGAAATACTCAGCTGTTCAGGTTGCCATTACTTTAGTTAATAGTAAACTAAAATCAACTTATTTTATGTATTCGCTACCTTATTTGATCTATATGCGGTAAAATGCACACATCACTTAAGGTTTTTATTACTTTCGCTTTAAACTCGCCCCATCAGTACAAATCGTTGGGCCGACGATGGGGAATGGTTGGCATGGTTAGCAGTGGTTGGATAATGGTCAGTTGGTATTACCGCAGTTGGGCCAACCAACCAATCGTTGGGTATTCCACGTTGGCAAATCCTACAATATTATATTATTATTAATTATATATTAATATTAATATATATTTATATTAACATTATATTAAAAATTTTAATTATATTAAATATATATTAATTTTCTCGTCGTTTTTCATATTTTATAGATACGTAAATCAAACTAATTTGTTCCTACTTTTACTACAGTGATTTGCACGAGTATATTCACAAAGAAGCATAAAACGATTGTATTATCCAATCTCAGAAGAATAAAAGAAAAGTAGGTAGTACAAGACGTGTAGGTACAGTCTACCTACAATCCTCCAGTTCTCATGAGACAGGACGGCTGTGGGGGTTAGGGCGAGTGTACAATAACCAAAGGTCGTGGGTCCGAGACCCGACCGGGACTCTACATTTTTGCTCAAAGTAATATCTACTTTAACAAATTAACCTGAGAATAGGTAAAATTAACCTTAATTTTAACCGAAGTTAAAGGTTATTATTACTTTATAAAAGCCTTAAGGTAATGTGAACTTTAACTAATAAAACATATTAAGGTTGTTGATACTTTATTATAGGTATGTTTAACTATAACTCATCGTTAAAAATAACCATATGAAGGTTGGGAAAATAGTAATCTTAGCTTAAGGTTAATTCTACCCTTATTATGCGTAGCCATTACTGTAGAGTTTTTCAGAGTACTCACAGAACACATTTCTGTTCAAAAATTATCAAAATTATTTTTGTTCGATGTTAATTACTGAAATATTTTATTTTTTAACTTAAATGTCATGTGAAAACTGGAAATTTACAGAAGAATAGAACGATTAATTATTGCTTACTATGGTCATATGAATTTACCTGTGCATTAGGTGTTCATTACCGATCATGTCTGATGAACTGTACAATCAATCATTCTGATAATTGGGTAATTAAATGCCTCATCATAATTAGTCTCGTGTTGAGCTTAACTCTTTTCAGTACTTATCGTTGATTTCCCCGCATGCAATATTTTAACGAGCTTGCTTAAAATACAACAAACTATAACAATCATACGTATATTTATTAACCCCTGTTTCTAGATGTTTACACCTACTTCATTCTGCAACTAAAACTATCAAATTTTATTGAACGAGCATATAGTTTAGGAAACCTATACTGTTATCTAACTCCGTTCTAACACAATTAATATTATGTGTTACATTAGTATGTTACAGGAAAAGTATGAAATTCTGACACTGTATATAATTCATACGCATTAAATGTATGAATAAAAGTAGCACCAATAAATTTAAAACGTAAGTAACTGTTGTATTTAATTACTTTTAATTTCATTACTTTCTAAAATGTAAACATAGAAATTAACAAAAAAGAAATAATCGTGATCTTAAAAAAAAGAATAAGGTGATCTTATCTACCCTTTGAAATTGGATGATGGTTGTATATGGAGACTTCAAGTGGACCACATTATTCTTTAGAAATTTGTACGGGGTATTGATACATCTTTAGTTTCTCTTTTACTGTTCAAATGATACACTTATGTTGATCGATATTTTTTGTGTTTTTATTGTTACAGTTGTTATACAACAATCACAACTTATGTTATACAACAACTGTTACAATAAAAACACAAAACAAATCATAAGTGTATCATTTGAACAGTAAAAGAGAAAATAAAGATG
The DNA here is from genome assembly GCA_963675035.1 of Allygus modestus. NCBI lineage: Eukaryota > Metazoa > Arthropoda > Insecta > Hemiptera > Cicadellidae > Allygus > Allygus modestus. Next base: position 272,428,532 of record OY776111.1, read on the forward strand.
TATCAGTACCCCGTACAAACTGTGGAGCCCACCTACCAGCTGTTTACTGATGTTATCTTTATTTTTTGTTTTTGTCACAAACATCTACGCAATTTATTGAATGGCTAAGTATTCTACAAAGTGTCTGAATCACATACTTTTCCTGTAAGATACTAACCCATAATCTTGATTGCATTTACACTCAGTAAGAACAAAGTTAATTGACGCTGTAGGATTACTAAATTAGATTTTTAATATTATTTACTGGCTCGTGAGGTGGGTCACGTGGTTTTCACGTGACATCGGATACAATCCAAGGTGCCTCATGGTCTGGACATAGCGCGGAGAGATGCCGAGCGCTTTGATGATTCCCTCGTTAGCCATGTACCAGGAACCCAGAAACCCCATAAAAATCCAGCCAGGTGACCTGGTAACCCTTGAGACGCAACTCATCAGCAATTTAATCATATCTATTAATCCTCCTTCACCCTCACGGTAAACACAAGAGCTCAGCACTGCACGAGCCAGGCGATCTACAGGAAGGCATCATGTCGCCCTCACCAAGCCATCTCTGATAGGACCGCAGTCAAAGAGTAATATGCAGAAAGTTCTCCGCTTGCCCACCACAGCGCAGCTCCTGCAGTTTTGCACCGCCTATCACCCTGGCTCCATCGTCTTCACCCATTCACGGGAACTATACACAGGTGAGCTCTGAAAAAGGCTGGCCACTTCGTCAGGAGACACAGGGCGCCCCACGCGACGCCTGGTGACTTGGATGACCTTCAAGAAAAGTGGTATTTCAAAAGTAGAAACTAGTTCTCTCAGTTTCTTAACACACCTATCAGCAGTATTTTTTCGTTTTAAATAGCTAAACCCATTTTGTGTATGCATCTAAAGAAATGAGGTAGAAGAACAAAAGCCAACGAAATCAGTATGTAATTTTTGCCAGCGAGGTTTGCCAGAGATGTGAAAATGATTAAGAGGGTTTGTTTTATTTTAGGTAACATTGCTATATTCTTCGCTAGTTTGTCAATGTCCTTATCGATGTTTTGCTAATAGTGGTCGTTTCTTGCTAAAGCTTTTATTTTCATAATTCCTATGTAGCCAAGGTCTATTTCTGCTTATACTCTTGGACAAATTTTAAAGTAAGTGTAATTTTGTAAACTCTATTTCTCCACCCCCCCCCCCCCTTATAACTAATCTAATGCCTAAATTAATTAATTAATTTTCATTTTTCTAAATAGTTTTAAAACTACTCAATTGAAAATGGTATTTGAAGGGGTCCGTTCCACAACGTCAAGGTACAGAACGTAAAGGTCCTATTTAAAATAGTTCGTGGTTTCAGAACGTAAAGGTACATAACGTCAAGTCTCAGTTATTAAAATGTAAAATAAGACTGTTTTCAAAATTTCCAGTTTGAAAACGTAAAGGTATTATTATAAAACAATTTAAAAACGGAGGTGTTTCAAAGCCTAAAGGTACAAAACGTAAAGGTAGTATTTGGTATAACCGTAAAGGCTGAAAGCAATTTCACTCCAAACCAAATCTGGATCCACTCCGGTTAAACTACAGCCAACCTCAATACTTTTGTTTCCCTCCAAGTGGACTGAAAGCGAACGAGTTACTGACCTGGACGTTGTGAAACTTTACGTTTTGAAACTAGTTGTTTTTCATATAATGTATTTATACAACCTTTAAGTTTCGTACTTTGATTTTCTGAAACAATTCAATTAAAAACATTCTAAATAAGAACCTTCAAGTTTTGTTCCTTGACGATTTGAAACAGCCAAACTATTAAGTTTAAATAAAAGACCTTGACATTCTGTACCTGGAGGTTATGAAACGTTCTCATTTTAAGAATGGTTTTAAGAATAATTTATTACGGATAAAATGTAATGAAGTTAATCATCTGATAATATTATCTAATGCACTTAATTATTTTGTTCCTTTTCCTTTAAACTTAATACATAGAGAAAAAAAATAACATTATAATCGTTACGTTGAAGACTAAATTAGGAAAGGGCATTTACAATTCCCCTTTAAATTCCCCTTGAAGCTATGATTAAGTTAAATGTTAATATTAGCCTAGCACTAAGCTATCTCACAAACTCTGTCCAGATCAACAGTTATCTCGTACCAGTCAGAGCAATGATCGAGCTTCAGTGCTTTAATTGATCATAACTGTGGCTGTGCAGCTAATATGGCCAGTGGATTATATCTCTCGACATGCCGTATTTTATCAGGCATAAATATTATTCTGGGACTTAGTGTTTTAGCAAATTTCCCCTATAGGGAAGAAGCTATTACCGTAGGTCTCATGGTAAGACTTAAACCCGAGACCATGATAACTTTTCATTTTGAGGTCCCCAGATGCCAAAAACACAATTCGTTCAAATTTTTATATATGTATATATATATATATATATATATGTGTGTGTGTGTGTGTGTGTGTGTGTGTGTCCGTAAGCACGATAACTCTCGTAAAAAAGGTCTGATCTAAATTAAATTTGGTAGAAATGTGTAAAGCACCATTTATTTGAACGAGTTCGAAAACCAGACGAATCGCACCATCCAAAGGGGGGTTTTTGGGGGGTTTTGTACCCCACCCCAAAAATGGGTTTTTTGTGGTTTCCACATGTAATTTTTATTTAAATCCAATTTTAATTTTCACCATTTAATTCAGCATAAAAAAACAACCAATTTGGTATTTTTATCATTGCTCTACGTCAATTGGTTCCTGAGATATTGAAAGTGCTAAACACAGTACGTTGTCTAATGTTATTCTTATGGAGGAAAAGAAAAATTGTATATCTCGCTTATTTATGAACATAAACTGACAAAATTTGGTATATGGCTTCATCTGGTTGGGGTTTATCGTTGTTTCTACAAAATACAAAATTTTCACGTATGGTTCCCGTAGCAGCAAACCTAAGTAATCGGTCCCCATGTTATTCTTATGGAGAATAATTAAAATGTTATATATCGCTTACTTATAAATGAATATGAATGAAACTTGGTATGTGACTTTACTTAGATGAGTTCTAATGATATTTTCATAAAAACCCATTATTTTGTGTTCCTTGTTGCAGCAAACCTGTGTACTCATCCCCAATGTTATTCTTATGGGGAATAATTAATATTTTTAATATCACTTGTTTGTGAATATATTTCTTATGAATCCTGTTAAGTGTTATGTTATATATTCATTGGAAATTCGCTGAGTATGCAGGTTTGCTGTGACAGGGGGTATTATACCTTACTGTTTGCATCCAGCTATCATTTTAGCCGAGTATAGTGAATATTCAAGATTTTTGTTATATTCATCTATTATAATCGTGTCAATCAGGCCCACTACGTGAATATTTAATTTTGGGTTCAAAAAATGCATTACGTGTTACAAGTTTTATCTATACAAGTAGAATAATTTATAGTTTTATCTACTAAATGTTTTGCTACTGTAAACTCTACTTGAATTGCCTGAATTTTTAAGAATATATATTCTGAGCTGGAATAATGCACAATTTTTACAATCTTTTGTTTTACTCTTTCTGTTCCAGTTAAAATTAAATTTAAAATTCGCATCTTTCATGACTGATCAATAATTTATTTAGGAATTTAATAGTGTCTGCGGTGTTTTGTAAACCAACTCTATCACATAAAACAAAGGTTTGAACGTATCAATATTTAAAAGTGTTACAATTATAAAATAAGTCTTAATAAAAAGTCATAGAATTTAACTAACATAATACTTACTTGACGACAAAACCATACGTTTTCAATCCACTTCATTTTAGCGAATTTCCCCTATAGTGATGAAGCTATTACGTAGGTCTCATGGTAAGACTTAAGCCCGAGACCATGATAACTTTCTCTTTTGAGGTCCCCAGATGTCAAAAACACTATTAATTCAAATTTATATATATGAATATATATATATATATGTGTGTGTGTGTGTGTGTGTGTGTGTGTGTGTGTGTGTGTGTGTGTGTGTGTGTGTGTGTGTGTGTGTGTGTGTGTGTGTGTGTGTGTGTGTGAGTGTGTGTGTGTGTCCGTGAATACGATAACTTGAGTGAAAACGACCGATTTCGATGAAATTTGGCTCAAATGTGTTAAGTGACATTCATGACTTTAAGATAGAAAACCAGAAATATCGAACCATGGGAAGTGGGGTTTTATGGGGGTTTTAAATTTTCCAAAAATCAGTTTTTTGCATTTTTTACCCTAAATTTTTAAAAAAACTTAATTATGGTTTTGACCATGTTATGGAGCTTGGAAAAAACAAATAATATAGTTTGTATTATTATTAACCTAGGTTGAGTGGTTGCGGATAAAATCCAAAAAACCTACTCATAAAATCTCCCATGTTAATCTTGTGGGAAAAAGGTTTTTAGTTTTACCTCAGTTCATTTCAGTGTAAACTTCACATTTGCTTTTACCAATCAGTTCAGCTCCACAAAACAATCATTTTGGTGTTTAAATTGTGATTCTATGTCCAACCGTTGCAGGTATATTCAAGTAGTACGTTGTCCAATGTTATCCTTATGGAGAATAAATAAAATTTAATATCTTGATTATTTATGAATGTATATTGATGAAACTTGGTATGTGGCTTCACGTAGTTCTGGTATATTGATATTTGCCCAAAAAAATGATTTTTGGTTGATTATCCCCATAGCAGCAAACCTGCGTACTCCATGTTATTCTTATGGAGAATAAGTAAAATGTAATCACTCCCTTAATTATGAAAATAAATTAATAAAACTTGGTATGTGGCTTCACCTTGTTGATTTATAAAAACCCATTTAAAACCCATTTTTTTTCCTTGTTGCAGCAAACCTGCTTACTCAGCCCCATGTTTTTCTTATGGAGAATAATTAAAATGTTATTTAGCGCTTATTTATGATTGAATATTGATGAAACTTGGTATGTGGCTTCGCCTAGTTAAATTGTATTTATATTTGCATAAAAACTGATTGTTTGTGTTCCTTGTTTCAGCAAACCTACGTACTCATAACCAATGTTATTCTTATGGAGAATAATTAAAATTGTATATATCGCTTATATGTGAATATATTTTTATGAAACTTGGTATGCGGCTTTATGTGGTATTAAGACATATATTATGTATTGGAAATTCGCTGAGTACGCAGGTTTGCTGCAACGGGGTATTTAATATTAAAATTAAAGTTGTTTAAATATGTTATAATACTGGTATGGACAGTATATGGACGGATGCTGCTATTTGTACTGATATAGCTAAGCATTTATTATACAATTGCTCATAAAAAGTGTAATGATTTAAGAGCAATATCGGAATAATGATATAAACAAATACGATGTTAGCATAATTGTTTATCAGTTCCTTTCAAAAACGTAATAAATTGTTCTAAATCCGTGTTTATAATCATAGCTGAACGTAGCAACAGGCATTTTTATTATATTTATAGATAATTTCAATAGAATTCAAATGTTCATGAAAAAGATACATTTTTAGTATATGACCAAAAAATTTATGAAGTGCTTAAAAGAGGAAAGATAGCTGTCGGGCCAGTATAAAACCTTTTTACTGATTTCTTTAGATGTTAATTGTTGATTAGGAAGGGAAATTTATCAGTAAATACTTTAGTTACAGCCCAAAAATCTTGTAAGTTTAAGGAAACATTTTGGTATGCAATTTTCAATGTGCGATAATTGTATATATCCTTACTAAACGTAAAATTATCAATACATCTTCAAAACATTAAAATAAAAGATTCTCTATTCTAAAATAATCAAATATCTTAGAAGTCGCACACTGAATGACTATTGACCTAGTTTATGAAAGCGCTGGAGACCCCTGACTTCCGTATGTCATTGAATGATCGAAACCAGCAACGTTGTCATAATAACAGTACAAAGCTAATACTCTAATTAAGTAGAATGCATGTAAGATAAACAATATTGTTGGAATAGTATCAACAGATTTAAAAACATACATTTTTGTTTACCTTTTAAAAGGGCACTGGAGAGCTGCCACATTGGATTCATTCTTTCATAAGAAGGACTTTAACTTTAAACGGGCGATATTGAATTTGTTTATGATTCAAAAATAATAACTCTTTATCAAATTTAAGGTTTTTGAAATTCTAAATTACCTAAACGCAATATCGTTATTAAAATAAATACATTTTCAGGAATACAAAACTTTTAAATATGTTATTAGTTATTCAACGTTTTCTTATTCAACCAAATATTAATTATTTAACCAACAGAATCATAAATTTTATAAAAATTAAAATTAAGTGTTTTTTTTATTGAGGATTTTCCTTATATACTATACTATTTCCTTCTTGATGGTGACAAGTTAAGTGCGTTCTTGGTGTGGTGGAACAAATCCGACATGGCCGCTCTACTCGGCCTTCAAATATAACGCTCCATAAAGTAATAAAATATCATGAGATTAATTATATATATCTACACAGTTAAGAAGCAACTTTTTATCATTTTGTTAAATATCTATATTTTATTAAAGTTTGATGACTAATGCCATTGAAAAAATATACGCAACCATTGATATAGCTCTATATGGTGGTCGCTAATCCAGTGTCAGCAAAATACAGCAATTTACCCCCATTAATTACAACCGGTTTATAATTACTAAACGCAAATTAAATTGAGCATTGCTGATTCGCGTAGCTCACCACCACGAAGGCTAATTTATTGAATGTGTTTTGAATCAAATGCTGTTTACAATAATTGTACATGGTTTAGAGAAAGTTTTCATGAAAATGATTACTACAATTATTTCTTAACAAATATTTTACTTTAAACAAAAGCTGATCAACGTTGAGTTTTCTCAATAATTTTCTTTTCTTATTTATAAAAACTGAACAAACAATCACATGGTGCTTTATTATTCTAATATAGTGAAAGTAATGTATGTTCTTAGTTATATGAATAAGTCATTTGTATTTATATTATAGAATAAATGAAGAAAGATTTTGATTTTAGTGATAATATTTAATAAGAACTAATAATGACTTGTTGAATTGGTTTTTAGAATAAAGTTCTTTGTATTTTCTTTTTGTTTACATACATTTTTACATGTTTTGTATACGTCCAAGTTACATGTATTTAAAATTATCATACTTTGCATAATATTCGTTCTTTTATTAATATTCTTTAAACAATCATATACGTTTTAAGTCCATTATTTGTACAGGCTTATATATATAAAAGCATTTAATCTAGCCTCACTAAAAACCAAAGCAGGTTGAAATGGCAGTCACAATAATTGAGACTTCCACGCCTTGAGGCTCCTCGACAACTTTAGATTAGTTAACTATGCACTACTAAGATCCAATAAATTATCTAGTTACGACTTGAGAACTTTGGCCACTGGCAATATTGACATATATAACACTTAAATGGATTTGATCCCATTTATACCTTCCGAACTAATTATAACTCGTCAAGACCTACTAAGTATAAGAATAATAAATGTTGTTTTAAGGTTTTTATTTCTGTAAGCGTACTGATTAATGTGAAATGTTAGCGGAATTTCAAAACTAATTATGCAAGAATAATATTCTTATGTGATCTTGCAAGCCTTTGAAATGTTATACATATGATTTTAGAAAATAACTTTATACAAGATTTCTATATAGGTTTTGTATACATACTTCTTGCATGCAAACTTGACTATTCATATGACCGTATTGAAGAACTAAGCAGATTATAATAAGACGTTTATAGTTTTCACTGTAGTTAAAGGCAGGTACTGGTCAAAAAGGCAGGTTCCTGTTGACAAATCATATAGATATTAGAATTATGTATGTTACTGATTCGATGTTTTAATTATAAATTTATTATATGTTTTTGTTACTTTTTCTACTAATTGTGTACTTTGAGGGGTTTTCTCTTACGGTTCTAAACTATATTCCACATTATAATGGGATTTCTAACAACAATAGCATATAAGCAATAGCAATACAAAATATATTTACAAGATAGGTAATGTGCATATATCGGATTTCTCAGGTCCATTATTACTTTTAACCTTTTCCTGGGTGTAACTACGAAACTTCGAAGCCGGAGTGTTGTGTTTAATAACAAGATGGAAAATAAGTGAGATATTCGCTTATGTCAATGTCTGTTTCATTAACTCAACGTTTCGCATAGCTCTCAATCGATTTTTTATCATTTTTTCATAGAAAGGTTTATTTTAAAATAATATAACTGATACGAAAACTAATCTTTATTTATGCATTAAACACATTCTTTCTCTAAGACACCGTCGTCCCTATACGAGTGGCGAAGGAGGTGGTCCAGACCAAGCGTGCCGCCAAGTGCCTCGGAATCATGATGGACAGTGAGGTAAGCTGAAGGGACCAGATCTTCCGTACGGCGGCCAAGGCTGCTAGGGGGGTCGCATATCTTAGCAATCTTGTGGCCAATGTCGGGGGTTCCAGGTTTAGCATAAGACGTTTGCTGATGTCTGCAGTCCAGTCCGTACTCATGTACGGGGCTGAGGTGTGGGCAGACGCTCTCAATAAAGAGAATTATTGGATACGGCTCGCTCGAGTACAGCGTCAAGCTCCGCTCCGAGTGTGTTCCGCCTAACGTACAGTGTCCGAACCGGCCGTGCTGGTGGTCGCTGGAGTCATCCATGTCAAGCTCTTGGGAGGGGAGAGGAAGGCGATTTATCAGACACAAGGTGAAATCGGTAAGGACGCTGCCAGATCCGAAGAGTGATTCCGGAACTCCCAGGAAATATGATGGAGGGCGAGGGCAACTGGGACTGTTTGTCCAAGGCATCCTCCGCAGAAGAAATACTAAGCTAGACCGGGGAGTGGACTAAATTGAATGATCCGAAGGCTGGAAACAAGACAAGAAGCTATCCTGAATTAATGTGACAAATAATTCTAGGTTAGAGACCTAGAGTTGACCTAGGTTTTAGTGGGTAGTCTATATTTTAGTAGGAGTTCCACACTACAGGTTGGCTAGGGAGCAGGGGTGTGTGTAAATGCATTTTTCTTACCGTCCCTCAAAAACAAATTATCTAAGGTGAATGTTTGCTATTAACAACCTACACTTAACAGCTTTATAACTTACCTATATAATGCATAAACCCGAATAAACAAATAGAATGTTCGGTGCTCCAAGGCCGAATCTCGAATAAACGAATAAATTGTTCAGTAAATATCAAATCAATATCCACAAACTTTTCAGCTTAAGCTCTTTACTTAACATCCTTTTTTAGATTACATTAGATTTTAACTTAACTTGATGTTTGGGATGACGAAAAGCGTATTTTTGGAAGTATCATTTAATTGATTACATTGATATCATAACATTGACAACAGTATGTGTCATTCCGGTGTGGCGCATTTGATTAACGGAAATTACAACGCGAGATCACTGTTTAATTACAGTTAGTTAGAGCAAAATTGGTTATTTGACTCAGTACAAATGGGAGAAATAAAATAGCTAGAGAAATACTGCTTCTTATATACTGTCTAAACTCGACGTAGTTATCTAATATTATTCAATACGTTTGTATCCCAATATTCGGAACTGTAGTTCAGTTGCAACTGATAACAACATTGCAAGTAGGGGGCATTGGAGGGTTCAGAACCAGCAAAGGCGCGGTGAGGAGCAAGTGAGGAGCCCCCCCCCCCCGGACCGCCAACGGCACTTTTCGTGATGACCTTGAACATGAGGAAAAAAACTTTCGAAAATTAATAACCAGCCTATCTATCCACCGATTCCCACGGGACTTTTTCCAGAGTGTAGGCCTATCCCCAAGGAAGCGAATGACGTAAGAACCCCATAGATCCACCTTTAAACAAGGCCGCTATTAATTTAAAACCGCGTTTTCCTTATGGGATCTCAGCTGTTTACCAACCGATTTTGACGAAACCTCACCACATGTCGGGCCGTGACCTAAGAAAACCATCGCTTAAAGAAAATTGAAAATCCACTGTTAAACGGGCCCGCTATTAATTTTCAAACGCGTTTTCCTCATGGGATCTCGGCTGCTTGCCGACCGAATTTGATGTGACTTCGTTACACGTTGTATGCCAGCTTGAATAAACCAAACTGCGAGTGGCTCCGTGGAGTCACGTGTCGAGGCGCGTGCCAGGGCCTACGTGACTGTCCCAGCCTGTTTACTCATTAGCGGCCTTCAAGACCCCTCCGTTCTAGAAGGTTCCGGCAAGTGCGTCGCATGAGGCCTCCTCCTGACTGGAGTGCTATGTATGAGCATGTCACGTGTCGAGGCGCGTGCCAGGGCCTACGTGACTGTCCCAGCCTGTTTACTCATCAGCGGTTCCGGGAACTGTTTACCGCTTACATTCCACTGCGAAGCTCCTCCAGAGTGTGATGGAAAGTTCCACGGCGTCATCAACCGGTCTATTTAAGCGCGTTACTTTCCCAAGCTACTTCAGTATCTAGTGGCAACTCGTCCTGTGAGGAGCTAGGTGTTTTCGCTGCGAGTAATTGTGTGACTGTGCAGAGCCTTGTCTTTGGATATCTTAAAATGTAAGTAACATGTAATTTACTTTTTCATCAACTAGTTTTCGATGCTCTAAAACCTAATTAGTTAACATTAATATTTCATCTTTTACATATCCCAGTACACGGGGTCTTGTCGTTTCCATTCAGATGGAGATGAGTGGAATTGTAATGACCTTGAAACAGTCGTGTTTTATAACGATTAAAATTAATAAGCCGAACCTAAAAAGCAAAATAGATTCACTACCACTCTTTTTTATTTTTAAAAAGTTTGAGCAAAATAAAAGTAGTTTCTTTTGTTTTGTTTTTACTTTCCAATCGAAATGTTGAGGGCAACTGCGCCTTTGTGACGGATGGAGAGTACAGATACCCGATGTTGCAGATGGCTGTTCATCTGTGTGAGGTTTGCGGGCGCAGTTTCGGGGTTGCAAGAAACCTGACCCGCCACGTAGCATCTGCCCACAACGATCGCCATTACGATTGTCACGTCTGCGGCAGACGCTTCGGGCGAAGCGACAACTTGCGACGCCACCTCGCTGCAGTTCATCCTCCCACTCCTCACGACCAAGTGCCAGGTACAGTTTTAGTTTAAATAAGAAGCCGCCAGTAGATTTATTAAGTATGCTATTTCCTGGTGTCCTCACCCATGATGTCACGACAAGCCCGTGGACTTTGATAACTAATGACTTGTTTTTATGAGAGAGTAAACGGCCCTGACTGGGTAAACTGACAATTAAGATGAGAAAACAGACTCGAGAGGTAAACAAGAGGTTGCCAGCCCTCTGCATGTTCCTCACCGCCATCTCCTCATCATTGTATTTAACAGGCTTGGGTAACTGGCGATTGAGATGAGGGAACAGACTCTAGGGGAAAACAAGAGGTCGCCAGTCCACTGTATAGTTCCTCATCCTTGTGTTTATAGGGTAACTAATAGGACTTGTTTTCCTGTTCGCAGGCCATCCGTGCCCGTTGTGCTCCGTCGCCCTGGCGGGTCCCGAGGATCTTCGTCACCATATGGAAGCGGTCCACGGTGCGAGCCCGTCAGCTTCAACTTCCTCCTCCTCCTCCGCAACGCCACCCTTCAGAGACCCACGGCCCGAGTGCGACGCGTGCGGGCGGCGATTCTCCCGTGAGGACCTGCTCCGGCGTCACGTGCAGCTGGTGCACGCCAACGAGGTCCGCTGTCCCGAGTGCGGCGCCCTTTTCCGCAGGGCAGCGTACCTCCAGCGGCACATGGAGAGCGTCCACCGCGGCATGAGGTTCACGTGCGCCTACTGCGACCGAGGCTTCACCCGGCGCTACAACCGGGACCAGCACGAGGCCTACAACTGCCCCGTCGTGAGGAACCTCGTTGTGGACGAGATGCCGCACCTGCCCGTTCTGTCACCCGAGCCCCGGCCCAGCCGCGAGCCCCAGCCCGGACCCAGCCGCGAGCCTCAGCCCGGACCCAGCCGCGAGCCCCAGCCCGGACCTAGCCGCGAGCCCCAGCCCGGACCAAGCACGGCACCCGACGGGATGGTGGGTGGTGGCGGACTACCCACGTTCCGCACCATTCAACGAGGGTTCCGCGGACGCCTCCTGACCTTCGGCCTGTCCCGGCCCATGGAGGACTTCTTGACCGTGGAGGACGCGCTGGTGCTGCTGTTCGACAGCGTCCTGGAACTGTTGGCCGACGTCAGGACCCGACACCCGAACATCAAGGTGAACATGTTCCTGGAGTGTGAATTCGCCAACGTTCACGGAGCCACCTGTCTGCGGGCCTTCAAGACGAAGAACGTGCCTCTCACCGCCGCGTCCAACTTGGAGGACTTCCTGTCAGCGTCCTTCCACAAGCTGGAGGAAGAGAAGGAGCAGTGCCTGCTAGTGGGCAGCGGGTGGAGCTATCTCCGGATACGGGACCTGGAGATCCGCGTCAACCTCTACACCCCGTTGGGAGAACGCGGAGCCCGGTTCATCCTGCTTCCCAGGACCATCTGCGACACGCATGCCGTCATCAACGTGCGCAACCTCGATGACATGTGCTTCGCGTACGCCATCCTGGCCAAGTTCGTCGCGCAACACCCGGAGAGGCCCGCATCGTACACACCGGACGTCATGGCACGCTACGACTGGGTCGGCCTACGCTTCCCCGTAGCCGTGAAGGACATTAAGGTCTTTGAGAGGAGGAACGCCATCAGCGTCAATGTGTACGGGATCGAGCGCGCCATGGTGGGGAGACGTCCCGACGGATCGCCAAAGTTCCAGGACCGCGTGTTCCCGCTGAAGATCTGCAAGCGGGAGTTGGAGGATCACCGGGACTTGCTGTACGTGACCACCGGCGGGGACAGTCACTACGCCTACATCACAAACATGAGTAGGCTAGTGCGACCCCAGCTGACGTCCCGCAAAAGCGCTATCCACGTGTGTAAGCGATGCTTCGCTTACTTCGACAACCGGCCCAACAAGCTGCAGTTGTCCGGTGCCGAGCGTCTGGAGGAGCACATGCGATACTGCACCGCCAAGGCTCCCCTCCGCTTGGACTTACCGAAGAAGCAGCAGATCCGCTTCGCCCACCCCGAGTACACTCGGCGCGAGCGCTTTTGCGTTTATGCCGACTTTGAGTGTGCTCTGCAGCCCGTCGCCGCTGACCCTGCGGAAGCGCCGCCCGGCACGAGGCCCCTGCAACTGCACGTCCCGTACGCCTTCGCCTACCAGATCGTGGACTCGCTCGGCCTGGAGGAGTTCGAGCCCCGCGTCTACTTCGGGGCTGACGCGTCCAAGGTCTTCATGGAGAGGCTCAAGATGGACGTGTTGGCGCTGTGGGAGTTCCTATTCGGCATGAGAGCTCTGCACCCTTCTCTGACCCGACAGGAGATGGACGAGTACCTGGCAGCGACTCACTGCTACCTCTGCGGGAAGGAGTTCACGGACCAGGACGTCAAGGTGCGGGACCACAATCACGCCCCGCCCTACGAGTTCCGAGGAGCCGCCCACCGCTCGTGCAACCTCAGGTACCGGGAGCAGCGACACATCAACTGCTACTTCCACAACCTGTCCAACTACGACGCCCACTTCGTAGTGCGCGAGCTGGCCATCGACCCCGGCGACGTGGACGTGTTGGCCCACACGGAGGAGCGGTACATCGCTTTTACCAAGCGATTCCACTTTGGTCAGCCCGGGGACAACCAACGTCAGAGCAGTTTCGCGGTGCGCTTCCTGGACACCTACAGGTTTCTGTCCATGAGCCTGGCCAACCTGGCGGCGGGACTTCCCACGGACAGGATGCGTGAGACGAGGAAGCGCTTCCCCGACGACCGGCTGTTCGACCTGGTGCGCAGGAAGGGCGTGTTCCCCTACGACTTCGTTACGTCCTACGACACGCTGTACAGGACCAGGGAGTTGCCGCCCAAGGAGGCGTTCAGGAACTCCATGACCCTGGAGGACATCAAGGACGAGGAGTACGAGCACGCCCTCAACGTGTGGCGAGCCTTCGAGTGTCACAACCTCAAGGACTATGCGGACAAGTACCTGCGATGCGACATCGCCCTGCTCACCGATGTCTTTGAGCAGTTCCGCGACACCTCGCTGGCAGAGTACGGGCTGGACCCCGCCCACTACTACACCCTGCCGTCCTACGCGTGGGACGTGATGCTCAAGACCTGCGGTGTGGAGCTGGACACGCTGCAGGACTTTGACATGTACCTGTTCGTGGAGCAGGGGATCCGAGGAGGCATCTCACAGGCCATCACCCGCTACGCCAAGGCCAACCACGACAGGTGCCCGGACTACCGCCCGGACGAGCCCACGCGCTTCCTCCTGTACCTGGACGCCAACAACCTCTACGGCTGGGCCATGTCCCAGCGCCTGCCGACCGGAGACTTCGAGTGGCTCAGCCGAGAGGAAATCCAGGCGTTGGACGTCGCGGCGCTGGACGCGGAGGCTGATCGAGGCTACATCTTGGAGGTGGACCTCCACTACCCCGCGCGCCTACACGACCTGCACAAGGACCTTCCCTACTGCTGCGAGACGAAGCGTCCGCCAACAGGGAAGTTCCCCAAACTGTTGACGACCCTGGACGACAAGACGCACTACATCTGTCACTACAGGGTCTTGCAGCAGGCGCTGCAAAACGGATTGGAGCTGGTCGCGGTGCATCGGGCGATCTCCTTTCGCCAGTCGCGGTGGTTGGAACCGTACATCCTGATGAACACGGAGCTGCGGAAGAGGGCCAGGACGAAGTTCGAACAGGACTTCTTCAAGCTCATGAACAACGCGGTCTTCGGCAAGACCATCGAGAATGTACGGAAGCGCCTCAACGTGAAGCTGGTGTGCACCCCGGAGAAGTTTTCCAAGTACGTCGCCAGATCCAACTTCCTGGACCGGACGTACTACACGGAGGACGTGGCCCTGGTGCATCTGTCCAAGGTCAACATCGTGTTGGACAAGCCCGTCTACGTAGGCATGACAGTCCTGGAGCTGAGCAAGTGGCTCATGTACGAGTTCCTGCGCAAGATGAAGGAGCGCTACGGTGACCGCCTCACCGTGGACTACATGGACACGGACAGCTTCGTCTTTGACATCGTGTCCCAGGACGTCTACGCAGAGATGAAGGAACACCTGGACGATTTCGACACCAGCGGATATCCGAGGTCCCACCCCTGCTACAGCCCCGTCAACGCCAAGGTCATTGGAAAGTTTAAGGACGAGTGCAACGGCCTGTCCTTATTCGAATACCTCGGCCTGCGGTCCAAGCTGTACTTTATGGACATCGAGGACGCGGCGACAGGCGGCAGCAAGGCTCTCAAGCGGGCCAAGGGGGTGGCGAAGGGCGTTGTCAAGAACGTCCTCACCCCCGACGACTACAGAGAGTGCCTGTTTGACGGGGTCCAAAAGCGCACCACCAACGTCCGCTTCCAGTCTCACTTGCACCGGGTCTACACCGTGGAAGTGGACAAGCTGAGCCTCAGCCCGACTGACGACAAGCGGTGTGTCCTCCCCGACGGCATCCACACTCTGCCGTGGGGACACAAGGACGTCCCGCCACTACCGCCAGCCAGGAGAGGAGGAGATCGACCTCAGCGGATGGAGGTGGATGGTGAGGAGGAGGAGCGCCAGGACGAAGACGAGGAAGAGGAATTCCCTGTTTAGTTTTAAATATTAATTTTAAGAAAAATTTGTAAATAGTATTTGTAAGAAAATATAATAGCTTTATGTACAGCACGAACCTGAGTTGTTTATTTCCTCCCCTTTGCTCACTCAAAAGCCGTTAGGCTTAAAGTGTGTGAGAAAGGCGTTATGGGCCGTTTGGCCCGAGCCGTGCAGCTTAAAAAGCCCCCGCCAACCGGGAGCGGTTGGCGGCGCGTGTCGGGGGACGGCCCTGAAGGAGTTGCCCAGGAAGGAATTACTCAGCGGTCTGCTGACGCTCGAGGTTGCACCCTTGAATTGCTCAGCGGCTTGCTGACGCTCGAGGTTGCACCCTTGAGTTGCTAAGTGGTTTGCTGATGCCCGAGGGGTCTTGTGGCGCGCCCTCTTTGACGGCCTTCACTGCCGCTTGGCGGGGGCTCAGCCAGTGACACGCGCCGCTGGTATATAAACCTGAGGTCCAGCCCCGCTGCCTCAGTTTTGCTAATTTATTTTTAAAATTTAGTAAGGAGAAAGGAGGAATGAAAACACAAGCTTTATCATTATGAGGCATGTATTGTACAGTAATAAGGTTACATACTACAAAAACCTTACAAACTAGTTTTAAGCGAATATGGAGTGGAAGAGCCTGCGGACCAGAGCGTCGTTGACAGCGGGAGCGGTGAAGTCGAAGAGCTGGACGTAGTCGCTGAGTGACGTGCAGAGAACAGCCCGGCAGTACAGGTAAGTGAGGCAGTAGTAGCCGCAAACAGAAGTATCGTAGCCCTGGAGCCGATACCTGTTGTAGACGTAGTGGCGGTGATGAGGATTGCGCCTCAGGAACCTTTGAAAGTCGGCCTGGTATGGCGGCCTCCCGTAGCTGTCCAGGTACTCGAGTCTGTCCTCTTCCGAGCAGTAAAACGCCACCCAGTGTTCGCCGCTCTCGGTGTGCGCCACTGTGTTGGACACGATGGCGGTCAGAGGCTTGACTGGCGCGTCCGGTAGTTGGTCAGAGGCGTAGACCGCGACGTTCCTCAGTCCGGGGATCTTCGCCAGGCATTCTCTGATCTGGACGGTATTCATCGTGGACGGAAGCAGCACAGGCAGCTCGAGGTGGACGAGTCCAGTGTGTCGTTAGCCACGAGCCAGTCCCGCAATACTATGCAGTTATGAAGGGCGCAACGGTTGTGGGAGCTCTTATGGTGGCGACAGCGCAGGGTCCGGTAGGTGGGCGGACCGTTGAGCGACCCGCAGCCCAGATCCTCCATGTCCTGAGCGGTGGTGGCGGCGGGCTCGGTTATGAGGTGGCGTTGTACAAAGTCCCTCTTCTGCGATCCTTTGACGTAGACCAGGGGGCGGTGGATGAGGCAGGAGCGCAGCTTGTCCAGCAGGGCGACGTACGCGATGTCCCCCTGGTCCCACTCCAAGCCGTGGCAGTGGCGAGTGACCCAGACGCTCTCGCGCTGTTTCTCGGAAGTCAGGAGGTCCTTGCTGAAGGGCGGGCGGGCGATGTGATGTAGGAGCAGCGTGCCGGTAGTCACGTCCACCACGCAAACCTCTTTCAGTAGAAAGTCATTATCACTGTCTTTAAAACACTGCATATCCATCACCACGCTTCCGTGATGACAGCGCGCTGGCGGCGGCTCGATGTAGATCGGTGGCGGCACGTCCATCCCGTACGGCTGACTGAACTCGACTGAGCGCTGGCGGGAGCGCGCCTAGCGGGTTAACCTTGGGTGCGCGCGCCGCCATCACCTAACGGTCCGCGGTGACCTTGAGCGCGCGGCAACTCGTTTACCCGCCAAAACCTAACGGTGCGCGGTGACCTTGAGCGCGCGGCAACTCGTTTACCCGCCAAAGTCGACTGTGACGTTGCGATGACGGTCCACCTCCACGACGTTGTCCAACTCGGCGTACACTATGCAGTTGAACGCCTCCGCCAAGGCTTCGGAGAACCCAATCTCTATGCGCAGGTTACCGTTGCGCACCAGGTTCCAGTGGCTGGATTGAGAGGCCGCCATATCGGGCGTCAGATCAAACGCCATCAGGCAGTATCCGTAGGGGTATTCGTTGCGACTGACTTCGTTACCGCAGTCTGAGAAATTGATGCCGGTGCCGGTGTACAGCGTGTGGTAGGCGAGCACGCACAACTCCTTACCGAACGTGTAATCCGGTTGAAGCGGCTTACATGGCACTTGCTCACCGTCTATGTACAGCGCGAAGAAGTTCACGTGGCTGTGGGTGAAGTTGAACGGGTTCTTCTTGTAGTCCCCGTTGAACGCCTGATTGCTGACCAGGCCAACTATAACGCGTTTCGGCAGTTGTCCCAGAAACACACTGTCCAGAGTCTTGCTGCTGATACCGGAGGGTAGCGTGAAGGATTTGACTTCCACGCGCGTAATGGGATATTTGGCTGTACCCGACTCCAGCGTCCTGCTGTGAGCCAACAGCACGCTCGGGTTGATCTTACAGCGGCGCATGAACAGGTTGACTTCGGCGATGTCCACTTTGTAGTCTGTCACGGTTTTGGACATGATGGAGAATGAGTTCTTTGACCTGATCAGGCGAAAGCGCATCTCCACACCGTTTAACATGAACTTCTCCTGGTTGCACAGGTCGACGTGCAGATGTCCGACCATGTCCGCATACCGGCTGCCCTTGACAAACTCCCTCCGGTTCCTGAGCCCGGCATTATCCTCCTCAGTATTGTCCATGTACCCGGCATAGTCCTCGTAGAACAACTCCGCGGTGAGGTGCGATGTCTTGGCATCACCGCCATAGGACAACAGGTTCTCCAGGTAGGCGCGATAGGCGTACGTGTTGTTCTGAGGAGACACCAGTTTGTTGTTCAGGTACAGGTCCACTTGACTGAACAGCGAGTGCAGCCAGTTGTTAATCGGACCCACCTCTTTTATCGCTTGTTCACCCGTTACATCGCCTCCGCTAGCCGTTCTAATGGTAGCCTTCACATGCAGTAGCGTCTGTGACAGATCCGTGTACTCGTCCCCGTGACCCGGAACTATGAACTCCACGGGCGAGTCGTCTGTCAGGGAGGAGATGGGCTTGTACTGCACCCATTTACCGCTCTCTATACTGGTCTGCGTGGGCGGTAGCGAGAACAGGTCCAACTCGGTCTTGACACACTCGCACGACTTCTGATGTAGAAACGCCATTATCCAAAAATGTCCTTCACGGTACTCTCGCTCTTCTTGCTTCTCCTCTTCTTAGCGACACGTTTTGCGGGCTTCCTCTTGGGGGCAGCGCTCTTCTTCCTCGCTCCGAGGAGTTTCGCCAGAGACTGAGGAGTAACCTGCTGTACACGCCTCCTCTTATAGACGCCACCACCGCTCAGCACGCGATCCAGTTTTTCATCGGCCTTACGTTTCAGCGACCCGGTAAACTGTCTGAGTCGGGCGTTGGCTGCGACTCGGGGGTCGGATGTGCCCGCCGCCACGTCGCCCAAGAAGCCCACACCGGACCTCAGCGCCTCCTTGCCCAGCGCCGATGCGCCGGATCTGATCAACGGGACTACTGTACGCATCAGCCCGCCTAGGAAACTGCCGATGCCGTGTCCGCGTTGGAAAGCGGCTCCTCTGAATACGGAGGATACGCCATGGCCCGCCTGCTGGTGGCGGTAATACGCCAGATAGGGATCGCTCGGATTCATTGTCGCTGCCTCTCTTTCCTGAACTGAAGCTTCATGCACGTGGTCCCGAAGTGGAATGGCAAGTGTCGCCCTTGGTTGTCCCTTAAATCGATTTCCACGCTCTCGAATGAGGTTTTAATCACCGGCACGTAGTGCGGGTCTATTATATACACTGTCGTGTTGGCACCGTACGTGTAATTCCTGATGTCGATGTTGAGGATCTTCAGTAGTGGCGCCACAGCGTCGCCCACCAGTTGGGGTTCCACCAGGTCGCAATACACGTACATGTGTGATGGCAGACCGGCGAAGAGGTTAGCCGGCCTCACGGACCTGTGACGCTTGACGATATCCGTATCCACCTCGTAGCCAAACTGTAGCGCCAAACCGGGGCTCAGTTTGAGGCTCTGAACGGCTGAAGACGTCGACATCAATTCCACCCTGGAGGACCTCTCGTCATACGAGAAGGCGCACAGGTTACTCTTCATTTGAGGGTGGTTGTTGATTGCGTCTATGAGTTCCTCGGTACTACTGTAATTGCCCGGCTCCACTTTGATTAACAACTTGTCCACCACGGCCAACCCGCCTTTCGAGTCCCTCATTCCCAGCACTAGTTTGATGTAGGTTCCCTCACCGACGGTCAGAAAAGAGAAGGGGTAGTGCGCCTCCGCCAGAGCGACCTCCCACTCGCCGTCTGACAGATCAACGGTCGAGGGTAGATGGGTCGTGTAGTTTGTCACCATGTTGTTGGGATAGTAATTCATTGAACTGTTACTGGGCAACGTCAGGTAAAACTGGTCGTGCCTCGTCATCGCAGCTGTTGCACGTCCGCTGCGGGTACCCACGAATTGAAGTCCTCTCCGTAACCGGCCCACTTGACTAGGTAGCGCTTACTGGAGCCTCGCCCTTTAGTGTCCAGTATTTTATCTATTTGATGCAGACGATCCGGGGCGATCGTCACCTTTTGCATCTCGTGCTCGTAGAAGCGCCCTTCCAGCGGCGTCCCGTTCAGGTCTCGCAGCACGTACAATGGTAGAGGATGCGACCCGTATACGTGGTCCACCACGAACAGCTCCTTACTCCAGTTGGTCTCGTAACCTTTGGCGAACGTGCCCTTCTCCTTGGCTATGCGCACCGTGTCGCCCGGCTCGAACCTGGGCTTGTGTCGCCGGATCGACTTTCCATACATGTGACGCCACACCTTGTACACCGTTTGACCATCGCCGCTGTCCGCGTCCACGGGTCGTAGGCCACCCAGGCTCTTGTGCGGACTACGGTTGTAGGCGTCCACAAGCCTGTCCAACACGTCCACGTAGCGATACGTGTTCTTGTAGGTCAGGTAGCGCCACATGCGGGTCTTGAGCGTGCGGTTGACTCGCTCCACCACCGCCGCCTTCACGTCGGGGTTCTGCGTGGTGAAGTAGTTTACACCGTGACTCTTGAACACTCGCTTGGTCGCGGCCCCGGTGAACTCCGTCCCCTTGTCGGTCTGTAGGCAGCGGGGAGTCGCCTCAGCGAATATCCTCTCGAACGCAGCAGCCACCTCAGGCCCGCTTTTCCTCTTCAGTGGTACCACAAACAGCCGCTTACTGAATACGTCTATCACAGTCAGCAGGTAGTTGGCTCCGTCGTTGTACCGGCTCAGGCCGCGCATGTCGTTCAGGTCCGCCTGCCACAGCTCCCGGGGCCCGAACACGGCGTAGCGGTTGCGGGGAAACCGCTTGCGCGCAGGCTTGTGCAGCGTGTAGGTGTCCTGGGCGCGCAGCCAGTCGGCTACCCGACGTTTCGGTAGGCGCGCGGCTCTGGCCAGGGCGGCCACCCCGCCGAGGGAACCGGGCTGGCTCGGGTCGTAGTACAACTTCTCCATTACGGTGTGAACAGCTCCCAGTTGTCCAATGACGATTCCCGGTCGGGTTCCTCGGTTATTATCCTTCTTCGGGCCGCTGGGGGCCGCGGTCTCAAGCGGTCCAGTATCGGCGTCAACCTCGGTGAGAGGGGTGTCGACGAGGCTGTCGTCGTATCTCCCCAGGGGCTCGATGCCGAGTCCAGTCCCACGCCTAAGTAACGCAACGCCGTGGGATTGCTCACGTATTCTTTGGGCACGTTCATGTCCTTCAAGGCGGCCATCACTTGATGCCAGCCGGTAGGCAATCGGTCCGCCCTTCGCGCTCTCACTATGCTGTGCGCGATGTCCACTATATTGGAATCGGGGATCTTCACCTTGTCCACATACACCGCCCCACTTGCGTCCCAGGAGATGGGGCTGCCTTGCCGGGTCATGAATCGCAACAAGTTGCGCGCCACCGACCTGTAGATTTTTGAGAACGATTCCACAATGTCCTCCTCCGCCGAGGCGCTAGACTCGCGCTTCATCTGACTCGGACCTCCCGCCGCTTCCTCCTCCCTCTCATCACCCTCGATGATTGACAGACCTATGGGTTGACGTTTAGCCGCGGAAAAGTGCAGGAACCGCTGTAACACCTGCTGATATTGTTTCCATTTCTCCGTATCGTCCAGCCGCTTGTCGCTCAATATGCGATGCATCTCAGCGTCCAGGCTGGCTGGCTTATTGGCGCTACCTGCTCCTCCTCTTGGCTCCGGCCCTGGTCCCGGTCCTTCTCGCAATCTCTCGATGAGCTCCTGCGGTACAACCACCATTTTCCTAGCGTACTCCATGTCCGATTAGCTTCTGCGCTAGAACGGGCAGAACAGCGTTCAACAGCAGAGGTAGGAGGATCCCTCCGCCCCGTTGGACGAGGTAGTGTCGCTTCTTGGTCCAACCCTCGCCGCGTTTCACCAGCCGTCTGAGCGCCTGTTTGTGTTTGCTCAATTTGCGTTTGAGGCAGGGAGAAAGCGGTACGTTTCCGCGTAGCACGTTATACGCGCACTCGCACAACGACTTGATGCGACTCTTGTCGCACACTTTTAACAGGGCCTTGCGTTCTTTGGGCGTAGCGTGTATTAGGGCCCTCAGCAGCGCCGCGTCCTTCTTCACGCGGTGTGACATGATGACTGACGCTGGCGCGCGCTCGGCCTATTTATCACTTCTTCTTGGGCAGGTACACGTAGTTCACCGGATCGTCTGGGAAAATGGCTGAACGTACGCGCATCTCCTCGGGCGTGGACTGTTTCAAGTCTATGAGTAGATAGGCGTGCGGATCACGCGTAGCGTCCGCGTAAGCCTCCTCCACGAATTTGGGGTTCTCCGGGTATACTTGACGGGCGAGGTGTTTGATCTGAGCGCGGTCCCTGGGATTCTTGAAGCACACTATGTAGTGGGCGTTCAGCGATATGTCGCGCTGGCCCCTGCCCTGGTGAAACAGGTTTTGCGTGATGAAGAACACGCTCATGTTGCGGTGGTGCGAGCCCTTGGTGAACAGGTCCGCCACGCCAGAGCCAGCCTCACGCATCATGTCATCGACGATGACCAGGGCGGGCTCGCTACCGTCATAGTCGTCCAGGTCCGGCAAGCCGGCTACGTAGCGCACGGCAGAGTCCGCACGGCTCTTGCCACCGCCACTGCCATAGTGCCAAGTGATGCGGGCGAACCGCGTATCGCACATGCGGTCGGCGTGCTCTATGAAACGAGCCACGAAGTGCGACTTGCCGCTGCCCGAAGGCCCGGCCACGATGGCGGTGAACGGGTGTTTCCACCTCAAGTCCATGGCGTCTACTGACCGCCGTGCACCGCCACCTCGGCTCTTGTAACTAAAGGTTCTTTTCTTGCTCTTTTTTATTTGATTTTATTTTTTTTTTTCAATTTTGGAAGGAAATAAGGGAATAGGAAATACCGTTTATTTTATCCAAATTCCAGGAAAGGAGATTTGCTGCCAGGAGGGCCGCTCCTCTTTACAAGGCTCGTCCTCGGCCCCACGCCAACGTTGTACTGGGAGATGGCGTTGTCGTCCAGGACCGTGAGGAACCGTCGAGGCATGTAGATCCGGATCGGGTCGTCGCCGACGAGACCCTCCAAGGTGGCCATCACCGCCTCGCCGTACGGTGTATCTACCCGCTCGAATGAGCGAATCGGGTACACCGCGTTGTCCCGCAGATCCGCGATGCGAGTGTAACCCGCGGCCTTGCAGCTATTGAGGGCTGTCCTGAGGTCCATCTTCTGGTCCGTGTTGAGCATGGCGCAGCGGCTGGATGCAGAATGACCGGCTCTCGCCACCGAGTCGCCTTTTATTGGCGGTGTCTACGTGCCGACTCGCGCGTATCAACAACATGATGGCATAGTTACTCGCTCAATTCCAGGAAGGGTGATGTAATGGAAAGCTTTACTGCGTAAACAAGTGGATTGTTCTAGAAGCGTCTCGGTTATCAACTGCTTAGTGGAAGTTTCCACGCTCAATTCCAGGAAGGCTGACGTAATGGAAAGCTTTACTGCGTAAACAAGTGGATTGTTCTAGAAGCATCTCGGTTATTAACTGCTTAGTGGAATTTTCCACGCTCTCTCGTTTACTGGGTAGCGCGCTTGGAGCGCGCGCTCCTCTTGGTTTTCCCTGAGATGATGCAATCGGTCTTTCGCCAGGTGGGTAGAGGAGTAGCGGTCCTAGTGATCCCGTCGTATCTTGACTCTCCCGTCTCGCTATTTGCCAGCCATAGGTTTTGCAATCTGGATAGCAGGTCCTCTAGACATATGCAGATTTCATCGTTTCGCTCCTCGTCCAAGTACAAGCCGCAGCTGAACGTGGGGCGACCTCCTTTGAACACATTCATCTTCAACAGTACGTTACCGCTGTTGGTAGGGTTCTTCACAGTGTACTGATATCCGCCAGCGGACCAGCACAGTGCCGGGGAATCGATAGGCACTTCCTTCCTCTTTACAGTCCACCCATCGAGCTTTTTCTTCTTTGACGCACATCCCTGCTGAACTGGCGGTGCGTTGGCGTTCTCATCGTTCATTGCGTTCAGCTCCTCTAGGAAGGAGCGGATCGTTTGGTCCACTTCGGCTGCGCTGACTCCGCTTCCGTTCATGGTGACGTCTCGAACAACACTGAGGTCGCGCGGCTCTGCCTCGGTTTTATACCCAGGTTGCACGCTTCAGCGAACCTTCTAGAAGCTTCCAGAAACGTGAGAGGTGGACTTTCGCTAACGGGGAGCACTCCAGTCAGGAGGCCTCATGCGACGCACTTGCCGGAACCTTCTAGAACGGAGGGGTCTTGAAGGTCGCTAATGAGTAAACAGGCTGGGACAGTCACGTAGGCCCTGGAACGCGCCTCGACACGTGACATGCTCATACATAGCACTCCAGTCAGGAGGAGGCCTCATGCGACGCACTTGCCGGAACCTTCTAGAACGGAGGGGTCTTGAAGGCCGCTAATGAGTAAACAGGCTGGGACAGTCACGTAGGCCCTGGCACGCGCCTCGACACGTGACTCCACGGAGCCACTCGCAGTTTGGTTTAGTCAAGCCGGCATACAACGTGTAACGAAGTCACATCAAATTCGGTCGGCAAGCAGCCGAGATCCCATGAGGAAAACGCGTTTGAAAATTAATAGCGGGCCCGTTTAACAGTGGATTTTCAATTTTCTTTAAGCGATGGTTTTCTTAGGTCACGGCCCGACATGTGGTGAGGTTTCGTCAAAATCGGTTGGTAAACAGCTGAGATCCCATAAGGAAAACGCGGTTTTAAATTAATAGCGGCCTTGTTTAAAGGTGGATCTATGGGGTTCTTACGTCATTCGCTTCCTTGGGGATAGGCCTACACTCTGGAAAAAGTCCCGTGGGAATCGGTGGATAGATAGGCTGGTTATTAATTTTCGAAAGTTTTTTCCTCATGTTCAAGGTCATCACGAAAAGTGCCGTTGGCGGTCGGGGGGGGGGGCTCCTCACCTGCGTGCTGCGGGGGGGGGGCTCCTCACCTGCGTGCTGCTGCTGGCGGGGGGGGGGCTCCTCACTTGCTCCTCACCGCGCCTTTGCTGGTTCTGAACCCTCCAATGCCCCCTACTATTGCATAAATTATTTGTTTAATATTACTTTTTGGATGGCAATTTTTTTACCCAAAGAATGTGTTCAAAGATTTTAATGACAATGGTTATCTATAAGCTAACCAGCTTTAAGATCCTAAATTCCTCATAATAAGTGATAATTTATTTGCTGCCATTTGGCTCTACGTGGGGTTAAGTTTTATAATTATCGTACTAATATTATAAATTTGAAAGTTTGGATTTATGTGTGGATGTATTTGGAGCTCCATCACGCATAAACTATTGGACCGATTATGGTAAGGTTTTGTATGAACGTAGCATTCACACCACATTAACATATAGACCTGATAATGTCTACATCCAACCTTAGTGCACCACCCCACTGGTTCTGTAAGCTCCAATGTAAATCTAATGACAGGATATCATTTATAAAATTACCAGCTATAGTTTATCATCAGTTGGGGCAAAGGAAAGTCATATGGTAAAACTGAACAAAGATTTGATAGTGCTGGTCAGGTTAAAATGTTTAATGTGTCTCAATTTGACGCGAGCGAAGCTTCGGGTAGAAGCTAGAACTTTTATAAAATATATATCAAGAGACCTGTATAAAATACCATCTTATTTGATTAGGTATACTCAAGCCAGTTACGATTCCAAAATAATTTCAAAGTATTTTATTTAAACAAATTCACCTCAGTTTCAATTTTTTTTAATTCTTAATGCGCAGTAATAGTAATTTAAGTAACCTAAAACTATAATACACCAATAAGTATTATAATTTTATAATACTTACTTTGTTTACATGATATTGTAAGCATCAACATCATGTAAACGTTCGAACAAGATTTTAGTTTGGTTTTAACCCCACTTGATATTTGTAAATAACAATAGCAAACAGAATATTTAAAAAACAAATGTATTAACTACCCATAAATCACGAAGATAAGTTATTTATAAATGACAATAGTATATATTTTTCCATAATTCCTCATAAATATAACTACTTAACCTTACCTATGGAAAGTGTAGGTGATTATAATTTTAATTGAATGTTTCAAGATACCTGAATAATTACTGGAACTTTAAAAGTGTATTCTGAAGGTAGTCGCAATTTCAAACGTTTTCAAAATTGTTACGAATACATTATTAAAGGATAAAAAAGTACTTTGATACACATTCCGAAAAATAAGCAAACCTGCGTACTCAGCGAATTTCCTATGCATGAATATATTTCTTACTACCACATAAAGCCACTTACTAAGTTTCATAAAAATACTTAAATAAATAACTGACATATAGCATTTTATTTATTCTCCATAAGAATAACATTAGGATTGAGAACGCAGGTTTGCTGCAACAAGGACGATAAAATATGTTTTTTTTGCAATTATCAATATAACTCAACCAGGTGAAGCTACATACCAAGTTTTAATGATTTATGTTCATAATTAAGGGAGATATAAAGCTTTACGTATTCTCCATAAGAATAACATTAGGGATGAGTATGCAGGTTTGCTGCTAAGAAGGTAATCAACAAAATATCAATTTTTTGTGCAAATATCAATATACCAGTACTAGGTGAAGCCACATACCAAGTTTCATTAATATACATTCATAAATAATCGAGATATCAAATTTTATTTATTCTCCATAAGGATAACATTGGACAACGTACTGTGTTTAGCACTTTGAATATCTCGGCAACGGTTGGACGTAGAATCATAATTTAAACACTAAAATGATTGTTTTGTAGAGCTAAACTGATTGGTAAAAGCAAATGTGAAGTTTACATTGAAATGAACTGAGGAAAAGCCAAAAACCTTTTTCCCATAAGATTAACATGGGAGATTTTATGAGCAGGTTTTTTTGGATTTTCTCCGCAACCACTTAACCTAGGTTAATAATTCAAAATACCATATTATTTGTTTTTTTAAGCTCTATAACATGGTCAAAACCAAAATCAAGTTTTTTAAAAATTTTAGGGTGAAAAATGCAAAAAACTGATTTTTGGAAAATTTAAAACCCCCATAAACCCCCTTCCCGTGGTCCGATATTTCTGGTTTTCGAACTTAAAGTCATGAATGTCACTTTACACATTTGAGCCAAATTTCATCGAAATCGGACGTTTTTTACTCAAGTTATCGCATTCACGGACACATATATAGATATATATATATACATATATATAAATTTGAACGAATAGTGTTTTTGGCATCTGGGGACCTCAAAACAAAAATTTATCATGGTCTCGGGCTTAAGTCTTACCATGAGACCTACGGTAATAGCTTCTTCCCTATAGGGGAAATTCGCTAAAAGTACTTTGATACACATTCCGAAAACTGTAGTAGTGATTTTTATATTATTCAAGTAAGTAGAGAGCAATGCTTATATTTTTGTAGTGAATCATTGCTGGACTGGAGGAATTTAAATTAACGTACTGTAAATTAAGTAATCGCTTTTGTTAACATAAACAAATTAAACCAAATTATTCAAGCCAAGTTTCTTAAACTAGTATGTACTGAAAATTTAAAGGATCTAAACAATTGAACGTTGTACTAAAACACACTATCAAACATCATTTGTAATTAAATGTTCACTAGTACAACTTGAAGTTGGTGATGAGTGTGAATTACACAACAACACTCATTAGCAACTACTTGATGTCTAATCTCAAATGAGGGGTTGATCAAGGCTGGCAACTTGCCAAGTACACCTGCTCGCTCCACGACACGTTATACTATAATTATTGGGTTTAACAAAGGGCAAAGGGCAAAGTAGAAATGTCACAGTTAGCTTTAAGTACAGCATTGTTTGTGTATAAGACGGAAAATATTCATTTTCATTTAACACTATTGTCAAATATGTGTTAAAATTATGTGTATTATTTAATTGGTATGATAATCTGCGTTCAGCATTTTCAACATTTTAGATCCACTGTTTGGTTTGTTTGGTGTGTGAGTTTTTTATGACGCTGTCAATCCTGCACTGTGGATGAAGGACGACGGGGATATGGTAGTACGACTATGTGTTAAACGAGGAATATGGTTTGCAATAGAATTATATAAAACAGAAGTTTCAAATTCATATTTTTAGCTGAGTTTATTTACGAAAATAAAATATGTTTTCCCTCAAATAATATCTAAAAACAAATAAATTCGCTTTTTTAGCAAATTTCCCCTATAGGGAAGAAGCTATTACCGCAGGTGGCATGGAAAGACTTAAGCCCGAGACCATGATAACTTTTTGATTTGAGGTCCCTAGATGCCAAAAACACTATTCGTTCAAATGTATACCTATATACAGGGTGTCACAAAAATGCGTAGCGCGCTATGCAAAACCATATTCTAAATACATAAACAAGTTGAAAATGTGGAGTAAAATTTGTTCGATTTCGGCTTAGTTTAGGCGTAATCCGCCATTTTGTATTTTTTCAAAAATAATTAGTAATTCAAAAACCCTTTGAGATATTTTTTTGAAACTTGGTATAAACATTAAGTTTCTAGTTTTTAACATTTTCCAAAAATAATTTTTAATAAACTAATCAAATTTCAAAATGGCGGCAATTTAAATATTTCAAAGTCAAATTCCATGAAAACTAGCAACTGAAACAAAATTTTAAAAGACATACAATTTAAAGCACTTTGTAATCCAAATCCAATGACATTTTTACCGTAAAAATCGGTTAATAAACAAAAACGTTATGGAAATTTTTTATAATAAATTTCAAAATGGCGGCCATATAAAATTTTCAAAGTCAAATTCCTTAGTGCATTTGACCAAGGCCTTTAAATTTTATGTCTTGTAAAATTTTGTTTTAGTTGCTAGTTTTCCAGGAATTTGACTTTGAAATTTGTATATGGCCGCCATTTTGAAATTTATTATAAAAAAATTACCATAACTTTTTTATTTATAAACCGATTTTTACAGTAAAAATGTCATTAGATTTGGATTACAAAGTGCTTTAAATTTTATGTCATGTAAAATTTTGTTTTAGTTGCTATTTTTCATGGAATTTGACTTTGAAATATTTAAATGGCCGCCATTTTGAAATTTGATAAGTTAAATAAAAATTGTTTTTGGAAAATGTTAAAAACCAGAAACTTAATGTTTATACCAAGTTTAAAAAAATATCTCGAAGGGTTTTCGAATTATTAATTATTTTCAAAAAAATACAAAATGGCGGATTACGCCTACACTAATCCGAAATCGGAAAAATGTTACTGTACATTTTCGACTTGTTTTTGTATGTAGAATCCGGTTCTGCATAGCGCGCTACGCATTTTTGTGACACCCTGTATATATATATATATATATATATATATATATATATATATATATATATATATATATATATATATATATATATATATATGTATATATTAACATATATGTGTCCGTTCCCGCGATAACTTTTGAAAGAAGCGCCCGATTTTTATGAAATTTGGCACAAATGTGGAGAGTAACATTTATGACTTCAGTTCGAAAACCATATCGATCGATCTATGGGAAGTGGGTTTTATGGGGGTTTAAAGTTTCCCAAAAATCTGTTTTTTGAACTTCTTACCCTAAAATTTTAAAAACACTAGATTTTTGTTATAGCCATTTTATAGAGCTTAAAAAACAAATAATTTAGTATTTTGAATCTTTAAGCTAGGTTTATGGTTGTGGAGAAAAGTCAAAAAATGTGTCCTTAAAATTTCCCATGTTAATCTTGTGGGAATACGGTTTTTATAATTTCCTCAGATAATTTCACTAAAAACTCCACATTTCTTTCTACCTAGCCATTTCCTACCATTTCTTTCTAGCTTAGCTCTTCAAAACAATCATTTTTGCGTTTTAATTGTTGTTTTACGTCCAACCGTTGCAGTGATATTCAAAGTGCTAAACACAGTACATTGTCCAATGTTATCCTTTTGGAAAATAAATAAAATGTTATATTTCGATCATTTATGTATGTATATGGATGAAACTTGGTATGTGGCTTCATCTAGTTGTGTTATATTGATATTAGCACAAAAACAGTTTTTTCCCCCCGGTAACAGCAAACCTGCACACTCGACCCCCATGTTATTCATATGGAGAATAAGTAAAGATGTATATCTCCCTTAGTTGTGTACCTAAATTAATAAAACTTGGTATGTAGTAAAACTTAACCTGGTTGAGTTATATTGATAATTGCAAAAAAACACATTTCTTATCTTCCTTGTTGCAGCAAACCTGCGTACTCAATTATAATGTTATGCTTATGGATAATAAATAAAATTCTATATATCACTTATTAATTAATGTATTTTTATGAAACTTGGTAAATGGCTCTAGGTAGTAGAGCATACATATGCAACCCATATATATGCATTGGAAATTCGCTGAGTACGCAGGTTTGCTGAGACGGGTGTATTTATTCCACAAGTGATATTCAAAGCATTATTCAAAACCCATACTTGTTTATGTCTGTCACCTTAATTTTTCTTTCGATAAAACTTCTTACGATAGAGCCTTTGAGCCTTTGTATCTGCTGAAAAAAACATAGATTGAAGCGTGACAGTGGTAAAATATGAGTTTTTTTTGTTGCACCTGCAGCAATTTAAATAATATAACGACAGCGAAGAGGGGAAACTTCGCCAGCGAATTGGGGGGGTTCGACCCTCTTGAAGCACCTCTGAATGAACCTGACGCTGAGCCGATGTAACCCTTGGTGGCCAGCTGCGAGGTCTCTACAAATTGAAAAAAATATATTTTATCGGAAGACTCAAAGATAAAGCTAGTAAGGGCCGTGGTGCTACCTTAAACAAGGATGAGAAACTAGGTTTCTGTTATCTTGGTCCTTCTTTATATAATGCTCTCTCTGTCCAGTTTAGGATCCAAATTCAAGTATTATTTAAAAAAGTAGATTAAGGTAATGATGGGTTTTTATGAATTTAAGACTGTTACAAAATATTATAATTTTGTGTTAGACGCTAAACCACTGCATCGTAGTTAAGATCTGTTTGAATGAGTTGCTCTAAAATATCCGCCATGTCTGATAAACGCTTGCTAAAATCTTATTTATGTCTTTTTTTTAAGTTTAGGACAACCAAATGCTTTTAAAAATTACTTATAACATCAACAACTCATAACATCAACAAAATTGGTTGTTCTTTCTGCTTCACTACAGATAGAACCTTAAGTTGTTCTTTCTTCTACGTAAGCAGATAGAAAGATAGGTTACACTAGGTTTCCCATAGACGGTTCCTAAAAGACTCATCCGTTGGGTGATATTGGAATGGATGTGTTTCCTATGGGAAACTATGGAAAATCTCAAAATGATTAATGAGACGTATGAAAATTAAACTGATAATCGACGTTCACTGTGGAAAAAATTACAGATATGTATGACCTGGAGTTGTAGGTGACGTTGTCAAAATATAAATTTCTATGAAATATAATATTATAAAATCTTGGCTTTTATATTATATAACCACCTTTTAGAAAACTAATTGTGCTTAAATATGAGCATGTAAGCGTGTCACATCAAGCAAGGGGCATCACAAAAGGAACATCTGATATTAATAAGTAAGTCGTAAGGTATATGCACATTACTATGGCATCTTTATTAGGACCTTCAACGGCCCAGATTTTAAAAGGATAAAACTTAATATTTTCTAAACTTTTGACTAATCATCCACTGCCATTCAGCTTGAACCGTGTGAATATCCCCTGAAAGATTTGTTTTTCAAATCGAGATGGTTGGATCAAAAATCATCTTGGTAGTAAATGATCATTTTGCACGTAGAGTGCAGCCAAAATAAGTAAAAAAAACACCCGCACTTCAAAAAAATCAGCACAACCTAGAACCCTCTCATAGATGTTCATTACTTTCTTTCGGGCGAAATTTTATAATTTACAGTAGAATTTTATAATTACAAATTATAAAACAGTATTTATGAAATCCAGCAGATCGATGCCATGAACAAATTCAAAGTCTTAATGGTGTTGTTGTGATACATGTTTTGAAATAAATTGTGTTAAATCAGTTTTCCAATCGGCATTCCTTCGAGACTGAAAAAGCTTCGCTCGTTTGTGTTTCTACAAACAAAGACAGGCCGAATCCCGTCTTATAAATTAAGTAATAGCGCAAATTTAGTTCGCTGTTGCACTTTTCATTAAATGGAAAACATATTTTTTGGTTCAAGTTTGTTTTAACACGCGAAAAAATATGTACATCCGGTCTTGACACATTTAACAATTATATGTTCAAATAATTATTGATTATAGTTACATTCCATTAAAAACCCATATTGACGTTTACAAGCTGTCAGTTCATCTTACTTTATCAATAATTATTAAAATAAATTGTACTAAGCTTCATGTGTCATAATTTTTTATTGGAGCTTTCCTGTAGTTCATGTTATCTTAAGACTTATTTTTTACCACCATGTATAGTTCACACATAGTCCAGCATCTGACTAGGGTTCTGTGTGCATGTCGCGTATAGAGCATTTTGCTTTTGCAATTCAATATAGGTGTCTTAAGAAGGGTTTTCCACTCGGGTGTCAAGTCCACCCGAAAGTCTACTCCTCATTACTTTCTTCTTTAACCTACCTAAAGTCCTTGAAGTTAAATTCCGCCATCTTAGCAATTTTCACGTATTTTTTGTTTCTCTAAACATGGCGGGTTTTTTACCTATAAAAGATTTAAAGGTGTACATTTTTTTATCGATATTAAGCATAGAACACGTTAAACAAATTTCAAATTAAAATAAAGATAAATGATCATACCAAGTTGCATTACTCAATTTCTGATTTGTTTAAGATATATCAAAGTTTTTATAACTTCATAACCGCGTAAAACAAATACAAATAACAGAAAACAGCCCGAGCTAGTACACACATTTGATTGCGTTATTCCCTTTTATTGACTTGACAAGCAAAACCGTAATGTTTGGTGAAGTTGAAGTCGGACATTATATACATGTGATAGATTCACGTAGAAAATATTGATATATGATTACAATAGTAAAAAATAGTACAATAATTAGTCCATATTTTGTATTAAATAACTATATAACTTTAAATGGTTTTAAGTTAAAACCTGCTAGGTGTTAATCAGTATGATATAACCAATATTGTTTATTTGTTATCATCTACATTTTGTATTGGATTTTTAGATTCTCTACTTCCAAATATTTAAAGAGTTAAACGACAACCAGTAAAAGTTTTTCTCTACTAAGATTTGTATTTATTTTTTAAGGTGGTTGCCGTAGCATAGACTAAATTTAAAGCCATTTCTAGTGTATGTAACAGCAAGGTCATCCATACCAATGACCTAGGTTATGCTAATATTCTTTTGTCAAACATTATTTTTCTTGTCCTACTAATAATACGTATCTATTTTTAACTAAGGTACTTAAATAAACCTCTTTCTTTAATTCTTAAAAAACACTAAGGCTTTTTAAGCATATAGTAATGATTATATTTTTTTCAACCAAGGTACCCTTTACTAAGGTGTTTGTTTATAAGCATACAGTGACGATTATATTTTCACAAATAATTGAGAACCCGATGATCGATATGATTTTTTTTAAATTTGTATTACGTATTTGACAATGTTAAACAACAAAGAATTTTTCTATAAAAATAAAGTCTGGATTAAATGAGATAACTATAACATCCAAAACTGAGAAACAATATAAAGAAATATGTTTAATACACACAAAAAAAGTCAGACACGAGCTGGGGTTCATGGACTATCCAAACTGTGGTAAAACCAAAACAACCGAATCAGTTAAATGGAGTGGGACACTAGGCTCCGATTTAGTTACTGTTTGGTGTTTTAGCTTTCGAATGTTTTAATGGCTTTTAAATTTTTAAATGGTTTTTCAAGATATTTTGCATTTAACAACACTAACAAAACAGTGTCAGTTTTTGTTTCCAAAATCTGCCGGTGAGGAAATTATGTTGCTATGAAATTTTAATTACTTAATTAAATATCATGTGAATAATGCAATTTAAAAATGCTTTTTTGATAAAATATGGTATTTAAACCCATTTTTAGTCTACCACTTTGACATGGAAATTAACATCATTGATGTATTGCTGACTATTTACAATATTTTGTTGTTCATTACAGAGCTTTCAGTACCAAATGTTTGTGAGCTTGAATACAAATATACTTTACCCAGAAGAGCTATTTAGTTAGTACTACAAACTCAATCTCGATAATTTGTGTAATAGCTTTATAATATTTTGAAAGGATAGGAAAAAGTA
This sequence comes from Allygus modestus, assembly GCA_963675035.1. Classification (NCBI taxonomy): domain Eukaryota; kingdom Metazoa; phylum Arthropoda; class Insecta; order Hemiptera; family Cicadellidae; genus Allygus; species Allygus modestus. Next base: position 272,462,923 of record OY776111.1, read on the forward strand.
ATTTAAAAATTTTCAAATAAATTAAATCTTACTGTACGATAGTAGAATTTTATAATTACAAATTATAAAACAGTATTTATCAAATCCAGTAAATCGATGCCATAAACAAATTGAAAGTCTTAATGGTGTTGTTGTGATACATGTTTTGAAATAAATTGTGTTAAATCAGTTTTCCAATCGGCATTCCTTCGAGACTGAAAAAGCTTCGCTCGTTTGTGTTTCTACAAATAAAGACAGGCCGAATCCCGTCTTATAAATTAAGTAATAGCGCAAATTTAGTTCGCTGTTGCACTTTTCATTAAATGGAAAACATACTTTTTGGTTCAAGTTTGTTTTAACACGCGAAAAAACATGTTCATTCGGTCTTGACACATTTAACAATTATATGTTCAAATAATTATTGATTATAGTTACATTCCATTAAAAACACATATTGACGTTTACAAGCTGTCAGTTCATCTTACTTTATCAATAATTATTAAAATAAATTGTACTGAGCTTCATGTGTCATAATTTTTTATTGGAGCTTTCCTGTAGTTCATGTTATCTTAAGACTTATTTTTTACCACCATGTATAGTTCACACATAGTCCAGCATCTGACTAGGGTTCTGTGTGCATGTCGCGTATAGAGAATTTTGCTTTTGCAATTCAATATAGGTGTCTTAAGAAGGGTTTTCCACTCGGGTGTCAAGTCCACACCTGGTACTTTTTCCAGCTATGACGTCATCAAGATGGCGACTAGGGTATTATTTTAAAAGCGTATATTTTACATACCATTTAACGGATTGGGATGATTCTTTTTTATTTGTTTGAAAGATATTTTTACAGGTTATCTTTTTTGTATTTACACCATTGTTGTAAACTTAAAATTTATTCAACAATATTCAAAAATTGAATTTTTTATTATTATTTCTTTTAATATTTTGCTTATAACATCATAACCACTCATGTAATGAAAAAATTGCTTCTTAAAAATATTGTAGATCATGCTTTCCCTTCCCAATGATACCAAATAATTGGTGTTTATAAGAATAAAGCACAAATGTTAAATAAACCTTGTAAAACACTGAATATGGTATAATGCCCGGGAGAGATTGGTATACGGTTTCATTATTGTAACAATTTCTCCAGTTAGTTATACTAATGCAGAATTGATTATATCAATGTAGATGTAAAACAAATTTACAAGTTATTTACATACAAACCATAATCATCTAGACATTGCTAATGTGTGTTCTTTTCTTTATTTGCATCACGAATCAACCTACGTTAAAAATTGACACCTGATGCCAAAGCTAGGGCATTTTTACATTACTTCGTTTTATTTATTATATTTTTGAAGGCGTCTATTGAGGTAGGATACCCATTACCTATTTCTCGTATAGGAAGAACCGGTAAGCGACCTATAATAGCGTTTTATGAACCAGATTTTAGAATTTGTATGGTTTATTGGATTAGTTGAATAATCACATCTTATTTTTATAGTTTTTGAAGCCTGACTAGACATCTCATGGTAATATTTAAGTTGTAGGTACAGGTTGTAGGTAGGTTAAAGATTAACTGTCGCCGTAACTTTTAATATTAATATATTATACTTTTTAAACTCAATCTAGTTTTAAACGTAAGAAATTATAGCCTATATTTGGAATCAATTGTATTAATATAATGATTGTATCAGAATAATATATTTTGGTTCGAAAAAAATAATAATAATAAATTAAATATGTATTTGATTGACAATGGCTGACATTCCTGAGGAAAACTAGATTACTAAATATTAGTTATGTTTTAAACCGTGGATAGTTTTGTTTTTCAGATCATTTTTAATACGATATTAGGTGTTAAAATAAATTTGAACTTTGTTTGAACGTAGGTCGGATAAAAGTTAAGTCATTTAACATTTTATTAGCATTGTTTTTAAAAATAAATTTTTGTTAACACCAGCTATTAATTAATTGTTTCTGAAAGTGTTCTGTAATACATATCAATATCAATGTTACTATAAAGTTCCTGGGATTCATAAAGCAATATCTGAAACAGAGTGATTGAAGAACCTTAACAAATAAAAATAATTGGATAATTGAACGAAGTGAAGTTATCATTATACACAACTTTACTGCTTAGACTGGTAAGAGAATCAACTCAACTGGCGTGTCTGTGACCACAATAACTCGAGAACGCCTCCACAGTTAAACTTAAAATTTTACAGAAAAACTTAACAGGTCAAAATCTCGGTCAAGTTGGTTATTCAGATAATTTCGTTCTGTATTAATCAAATTATCCAAAACCAAATTTATTTTTTTCTCCATAAGAATAACATTGGAAGCCATTTTAGTGGTACTTGAATCGTTAAAATTTAGCCGACGTCTATGTTTCAACAACAGAGTAACAATAGTTAGTTTACTAGAGTATACTTTGTTATACTGGATAACAAAAGTTTTTTTAACAACAAAAAACGCAATGGAAGAGGACCGAAATGTTCACGGGGACACACTCGAGGAGTTCATCCAGAATTGCGTTCACCTGATGCGAGACCAAATAAGACGTGATAGACTACACATCATGAAAATCACAGTTAAATGTGAGAAATCAATTGGTCCAGACAAAATGATGTTATCTCGTGAATTTGCGTGGACTGGTGATATATTCACAAGAATTTTCAACTTCATGATCAACGCTGCGGAGACCGATTATGAAGAGTTCGATATGTCCTTGGAGCATGATTCCGCGCGGTATGAAGAATAATCAAAACCCAGCACACACATACAACCATCATAAAGGCCTTTTTCAAGGCCACAAAAGCTTTTCATGTTAGGGAATGGGATGAAAATCCTTCTAATGTAGGAGGATTTTCAAATACCCCCCCCCCCCGAACATCATCCAAAGTGTACGATGTGGGTACTCAAATGACTCAGCTTGACTAGACGAACAAGAATCTGCAATCAGAATTCATATCCGACCTATGGTAACCGATATCCCCCCTCCCCCGCAACATCATCCAAAGTGTACGATGTGGGTACTCAAATGACTTGGCTCGACTAGACGAACAAGAATCTGCAATCAGAATTCAGATCCAACCTATGGTAACCGATATCCCCCCCCAACATCATCCATAGTGCACGATGTGGGTACTCAAATGACTCGGCTCAACTATACGACCAATAATCTGCAATCAGAATTCAGATCCAACCTATGGTAACCGATATCCCCCCAACATCATCCAAAGTGTACGATGTGGGTACTCAAATGACTCGGCTCGACTAGACGACCAAGAATCTGCAATCAGAATTCAGATCCGACCTATGGTAACCGATATCCCCCCTGCTCGAATTCCGAGCAATAGAACAATGGAACAAAACAACGGCAAAGGGGGGTTATCGATACACCCCCCTTCAAGTACTCTAATCTAAGGCAGCTGTTCACACAACCGACCGACGCGGGCGGTCCTGTCTGGGATGCTGGAGCTGCACCCGACCCCAGCAGGAGGAGCAGGAGCTGCGCCCTACCCTAGCGGGTAATGCAGCAGTGGGCAATGGATCCACATGCTGTTGATTCCCCGTTGTTTGGAGTACAGAACGTAGTCAAGATCTTGGGTAGTTGAACACATTTTTGGTTCATGAACGTACTTGAACCTTTTGTCAATACGCCATAGCCTCTTCTTATGGAAATGCTTCAAGGTGCAATCATCGTCGTCTTTTCGGAGACCACCCGAGTCGAATTCCGAGCAATAGAACAATTGAACAAAACATCAGCAAAGTGGGGTGTATCGATACACCCCCCTTCAAGTACTCTAATCTAAGGCAGGTGTTCACACAAAAAACCAACGCGTCGAGACCTGTCTGGGAATGCGGATGCTGTAATTGGATACCCCGGCAGGAGGGCGACAAACCCTTGCTGGAACCCATAATTATAGACCACCCGCGTCGAATTCCGAGCAATAAATCACCAGTTGTCAAACACCCTCGGTCTCATTCTTGTTCTAGTCTTCAACAATTCCTGACGCATGGGGGAGCGAAAATCTCCCCCCTAACCCATTATGTGTTAGGGGGAGCGAAAATCTCCCCCCTAGTAATTAAATCAACAGAACACCAGTTGTCAAACAACCACGATCTCATTCTTGTTCTAGTCTTCAACAATTCATGACGTATGGGGGAGCGAAAATCTCCCCCTAAGCCATTATGTGTTAGGGGGAGCGAAAATCTCCCCCTAGTAATTAAATCAACAGAACACCAGTTTTCAAACACCCACGGTCTCATTCTTGTTCGGGAGTTTGAAGTGTGTGGTTGTGTTGCTGTGTTGCTGTGTGACGTTCTGTCAGAGTGATCACCCGACGTTTTGACCTAACCTATAAAATGAACCACTTAACCGCCTATGTGTTTAATGATCAGCCTTTGTCTGTACTGTTTGACAGCAGCGATAATCCATGGTTCAAAGCTAAGGATGTAGCTACAATATTGGGCTACGCTAACCCTAAAGAAGCAATCAGAGTACATGTTAGAGAAAAATATCGCAAAACAATTCCTGAAGTATGGGGGAGTGAAAATCTCCCCCTAACCTATAACGAGAAACATACAATCTTTCTTAACGAGCCGGGATTATATTCGTTACTTATGAAATCTAAAATGCACATTGCCGAGAAGTTTCAAGATTGGATCTTCGAAGAAGTTTTGCCATCCATTAGAAAAAATGGTCAGTACAGACTTATAAACGAGAACCAACGGCTGCTACAATCACTTACAAAGTCGCTGACAAATAACCGAAAGCTAAATCAATCAATCTCCGAGTTTCAAACTACAAATGATATATTGTGTATGGAAAACCAATCCATGAATCAAACGCTGATCGAACAGACACATAAAGTGGCAGTGTTGCCTGAAGATGTAAATCTGAAGCATATATTTTGTGTGATGATTAGGGAAACCCTTCTAGAGCAGTACGGAGTTTGTGAATACAAGTGCATTCGAACACAGAAGAGGAATTTCAAACAAGCCTTGAAAAAAGCAAAGGAAGAAGGATTTACAATGTGCTACTGTAGAGAAAATGTCCCCAACGGCATAAACATTGTGAATAAGGCTAAAGAAGTGATGAAGAGTTACGGCATGCACATTGACTGCAGATACAACAACATCCTAACCTCGCACAATTTCATTAATATAGTTGAACATATCTTTGACAATGCATAGGTCTGCGCTTGTGGACTCGTTCCAGAACCTTCGACACTAGTCAGGTAGTAACAGTCGATACGTGCTCCAAAGATGACCAGTGCGGATGACGCAAGAAAAGTAATCACCATATCAATGAACAAAATACGTTATAAACGTAACATCATCCGAGAAAGGCTCGCAATCAAGTTAGTGTTGGATAGAGCGAGAGATGTGTTTGAGAGAAAATATCATATGAAACAGCATACTTATGAAGAAAACAAAAATATTGAATATCATGTGAAAGAATATAACTATGAAGAAAACAAAACAGACTGTTAAATTTAACGAGGAGCTAAATACACAGTACACTTACGAGCCCTGTGAGGATGTACAACAATTAACGTGGACTCAAATCGCAATAGATGAAATGAGATTCCGCAGACCGTTGGAACTGATGTTGGGTGAAAAGATCAAACATCTAACCTATTGCAACAAGAGGTGTCACAGCGAGTGCATACAGTTTACTCCAAGGGTGAGCAGACGCACCACCAGTCCGTAGTACGGTTGAAGTCACACGGTAAGGACGTGAACGTGGACGCTTACGCTTCTGCGGACGACTATATTAAATCGTTTATTCAGGAGATTGAGGTTATGAACAATAATGCCAGTGATCAGACATTGGCATCACCTCAGACGTCATCTGTAAAACCGATCACTGCCCGCAAGAGACGAAGGAGGCCAACTCCCATCGAAGTGGAAACCAAGAAACCAGGATGGGTGCCAAAACCAACAGATGATTGTCCCATAGCGTCATGGATGGAGGATGGGAATACTTTTGCTGTTCAAAACCCGGGAAACAAAGGACAAATTTTATTGAAAATGGAAATGTACGATGGTACAGATATGGTGTTCATGTGCGGTTTATTTTTGGACAAAGATGGTGAAATGCACCAAAGTGTTAAACAAGTAGTTGATAAAGTGGAAAACATGTGGATCGATAAATCAACAGGAGTACCGAAAATTACAGGATTAACTCAAACTGTTACACAACGCAGTGCAGTTTCGCAACCAACGTCGAAGAAGCGAGCTGTGAGGAAGAAACAACGAGTGTCGCCAGCAGTCAATTAGAGCATCCGCATTCCCAGACAGGAGGGTGACGCGTCGGTTTTGTGTGTGTGTGTGTGAACACCTGCGCCCGGCCAACTACTACTAGAGATGTCGAGCAGAAGCACTTTCATGTCAGAGTTTCCGAGTGTGAACGGCACTCAGCAACCGTGGACCTGAGAGCTACCCTCAACAACTGCAAGTCTGACTCTCCGCTCTACACGAGGATAGCCGATCTCCGAGAGGAATGCGGCTATCTCATCACTGCGATGGAGCGAGCCACCACACCCTTTGGCGAGACGATCATCGTGATCCTGGAGGGGCAGGTCGGGGACGACTTCTTTCTACGAGTCTACCTGCCTATGCGCTTCAACGAGGTCCTGAGCAACACCGACATCGAGCGCTACAGCGGCGGGTTTGGAGAACGCCTTCGCTTGGTGAAGCGCAGACCGAGGGGTTCCAATAGCAGATTCACACCTTTGGAGTTTATGTAAAGCAAAACTTGAAGATTATGTAAATACATTTGTAAATTAGTGTTCGTAGTCAATACTTATAGCCACGTTCAGAACATAACCACTGTGTTATTTATTTCACTTAACCCCAAAAATGTCCTTTAGTAGTAAGTTTAAGAGCGTGAGTATGGTAACTGTGAGGTGTTTAGCTCATCAACGTCATCATCAGAATCATCGATATTTGTACATAGATGTAACCAACCGCGTAATGCGATACAATTGGTTAGAGCGCATCGTGTGTGAGCTGTCTTGTGATGGTGACATCACACTGCGTTTGTTGATAGTAGACTGTTGATTGACGATAGTGATCCGCAACCAATATCGCTGATATCAATTACATTAGTAGTACAGTGATCCGTGATGAAATTGCATCGTACAAACTCTATTTTCTCAGTCCCTTTGACTTAGACAATCGCTCGTTTGACGATACATGCACGTAACTTTTCCTCTAGCTCATGATACCAGATATCACCTTGAGCCCATTCCAATCCGTGACAGTGTTTTGTGAGCCAATAGCGTTCTAAAGAAGCAGTGTTGCCTGAATAACTTGACTTCGAGCCTTTATCGTATGTTAGTTCGTTAACAAAATAACTTGTACATTAACACGACGATCACTTTTCTTGCTTAAGTCACGATGTGCATTATGGCGTACGGGACGATTGGTAATAACAGCGTTTAAAGTAAACTGTACACATTCGTTGTGATACGTCTTGTCACAGCAGGTTAGATTTCACATTCTCACATTCAACATCAATTACAATTGTAGACGTAATCTCATTTCATCTGTTGTGATTTAAGTCCACGTTAACCGTTGTACATCCTCACGCGGCTCGTAAGTGTAATGAGTATTTAGTATGACAATAAACTTCTCGAATGTTAGTACGTTAAATCGTAGCTTGTTCATTGACGCATCGATCCCTATTCTTGTTTCAGTCTCAATTTGCATTATGGCGTACGTGCCAGATGGTACTAACAACGCTTGAAATAAACTGCACACATGTGTTGCGATACATCCAAACACAACAAGTTAGATGCATCATTCTAACATTCAGCATCAATTGAAATGTTATGCGTGGTATCATTTCATCTGGTGTAATTTGAGGGAATAACTCGACTACGAACCTTTATCGTATGTTAGTTCGTTAACAACGTAACTTGTACATTGACGCATCGATCACTTTTCATGCTTAAGTCACAATGTGCATTATGTTGTATGTGACGACTGGTAATAGCAATGCTTGAAGTAAACTGAGCACATGTGTTGCGATACGTCTTGTCACAGCAGGTTATATTGCTCATTTCCCCATTCAACATCAATTACAATTGTATGCATAATCTCATTTCATCGGTTGTAATTCAAGTCCGCGTTAACTGTTGTACATCCTCACGCGGTTCGTAAGTGTAACGAGTGTTTAGTTTTATATTAAACTTCTCGTATGTCAATCCCAAGTAATCGGTGTTTGAAGAAGTTTGCCTTTCCCTCAAGAATTGTCACTAGCATTATAACATACGCGTTTAATAACCAGATCGCACTTGTAATATTTTTGTATACCGATAAAAATTCCAAGTAATCGAGGTTTGAAGAAGTTCGCACATTGATAAAAAAAAAATCCAAGTAAACGATGTTTGAAGACGTTTGAGTTTTCACCATCACACAAGTTCCAATCTTGAGTAATGTCAACCCAAGAAAATGAAAGCTAACAGCATCACGTAGTTGTGTTAAGTTACGATAGGTATAGTTAGGTTTATTAAGACTGTAATATTGTCAGGAGCATATCGTCGTTAGGTTAAGTCATGCTCTGTTAAGTTAGGTTTGTTGTTGATTATAAAAAAAATCTGTGCCTTAATGTCGGCGCGCGCAATTTAAATGGGTATAATCATAATGCGCGCGCCGACATTAAGGCACAGATTTTTTTTTTATAATCAACAACAAACCTAACTTAACAGACCATGACTTAACCTAACGACGATATGCTCCTGACAATATTTCCTATCTATAAGCACAAACCTAACTTAACAGAGCATAACATAACCTAAGGATGAGATACAACTGCCTACGTTTCCTATTTCTATGCAGGGACCTAACTTTACACTGGATATCGTAACCTAACGATGAGATAAGTCTCTCCATGTTTCCCCTTTCTAACTGGAAACAGTCTTAATAAACCTAACTATACCTATCGTAACTTAACACAACTACGTGATGCTGTTAGCTTTCATTTTCTTGGGTTGACATTACTCAAGATTGGAACTTGTGTGATGGTGAAAACTCAAACGTCTTCAAACATCGTTTACTTGGATTTTTTTTTTTATCAATGTGCGAACTTCTTCAAACCTCGATTACTTGGAATTTTTATCGGTATACAAAAATATTACAAGTGCGATCTGGTTATTAAACGCGTATGTTATAATGCTAGTGACAATTCTTGAGGGAAAGGCAAACTTCTTCAAACACCGATTACTTGGGATTGACATACGAGAAGTTTAATATAAAACTAAATACTCGTTACACTTACGAACCGCGTGAGGATGTACAACAGTTAACGCGGACTTGAATTACAACCGATGAAATGAGATTATGCATACAATTGTAATTGATGTTGAATGGGGAAATGAGTAATATAACCTGCTGTGACAAGACGTATCGCAACACATGTGCTCAGTTTACTTCAAGCATTGCTATTACCAGTCGTCACATACAACATAATGCACATTGTGACTTAAGCATGAAAAGTGATCGATGCGTCAATGTACAAGTTACGTTGTTAACGAACTAACATACGATAAAGGTTCGTAGTCGAGTTATTCCCTCAAATTACACCAGATGAAATGATACCACGCATAACATTTCAATTGATGCTGAATGTTAGAATGATGCATCTAACTTGTTGTGTTTGGATGTATCGCAACACATGTGTGCAGTTTATTTTAAGCGTTGTTAGTACCATCTGGCACGTACGCCATAATGCAAATTGAGACTGAAACAAGAATAGGGATCGATGCGTCAATGAACAAGCTACGATTTAACGTACTAACATTCGAGAAGTTTATTGTCATACTAAATACTCATTACACTTACGAGCCGCGTGAGGATGTACAACGGTTAACGTGGACTTAAATCACAACAGATGAAATGAGATTACGTCTACAATTGTAATTGATGTTGAATGTGAGAATGTGAAATCTAACCTGCTGTGACAAGACGTATCACAACGAATGTGTACAGTTTACTTTAAACGCTGTTATTACCAATCGTCCCGTACGCCATAATGCACATCGTGACTTAAGCAAGAAAAGTGATCGTCGTGTTAATGTACAAGTTATTTTGTCAACGAACTAACATACGATAAAGGCTCGAAGTCAAGTTATTCAGGCAACACTGCTTCTTTAGAGGTCTGTTCAGACAACATTTGAATCATGGTCTGGATCTCCTTACACAATATATATATATATATATATATATATATATACATATAATTTTCTAGTTTTAAACTCCGAGGTAATTTGATCTAGTTTCTGTTATTTGTTAGTGACTTTGTAAAGGATTGCAAAGACTGAAGTTTCTCGTTTCTAAGTTTGTTGACTTGTATTGTTCACTAACTTGTGCTAGAAGTGCTTTTTTATGATTAACGTAGCTCAGGATTTGAGCAACCTCTGTAACTATGAACCTAGGGTTGTTACTACTGTCATACAGAGCAGCTCCTATCTGGTTATTAAATACATAGGTGATGAAGATCGCTGTTAGTACCAGTTGTCACGTACAAGATAATGCACATTGCGGAAGAATAAAGAAGAGTGATCGATGTGTCGATGACCACTACTACTACTAGTACTACTGTTGCTACTATCGATATCGATGTGGTATAATGCATGCCTGCACTCACAGAGATTGGCAACTGTTTGGTATATGCGGATTTACCAACGTCATCGAAATTAATTAACATCGCGATCTAAATGTGGACTTTGTCGGTTAAATCATAATCAGTCGGCAACCAACACTCATACAAGATGGATTGTTTACGCAGAGTACCTCGTAAAAATGTAGCATCTCCCATTATTTTGGATGTTCAATGTTTCAAGGACAGCAATAGCGATTATATTCTGAAGGAAGTGTGTGACTTGGAATTGGCCAGTGGAACACTGCTAATGCATCATATCGCCAAATCACCATTCAGTCGAGATTTCCTATCACAAGAGAAACTACGTAAACGCTATTGGCTCACAAAACACTGTCACGGATTGGAATGGGCTCAAGGTGATATCTGGTATCATGAGCTAGAGGAAAAGTTACGTGCATGTATCGTCAAACGAGCGATTGTCTAAGTCAAAGGGACTGAGAAAATAGAGTTTGTACGATGCAATTTCATCACGGATCACTGTACTACTAATGTAATTGATATCAGCGATATTGGTTGCGGATCACTATCGTCAATCAACAGTCTACTATCAACAAACGCAGTGTGATGTCGCCATCACAAGACAGCTCACACACGATGCGCTCTAACCAATTGTATCGCATTACGCGGTTGGTTACATCTATGTACAAATATCGATGATTCTGATGATGACGTTGATGAGCTAAACACCTCACAGTTACCATACTCACGCTCTTAAACTTACTACTAAAGGACATTTTTGGGGTTAAGTGAAATAAATAACACAGTGGTTATGTTCTGAACGTGGCTATAAGTATTGACTACGAACACTAATTTACAAATGTATTTACATAATCTTCAAGTTTTGCTTTACATAAACTCCAAAGGTGTGAATCTGCTATTGGAACCCCTCGGTCTGCGCTTCACCAAGCGAAGGTGTTCTCCAAACCCGCCGCTGTAGCGCTCGATGTCGGTGTTGCTCAGGACCTCGTTGAAGCGCATAGGCAGGTAGACTCGTAGAAAGAAGTCGTCCCCGACCTGCCCCTCCAGGATCACGATGATCGTCTCGCCAAAGGGTGTGGTGGCTCGCTCCATCGCAGTGATGAGATAGCCGCATTCCTCTCGGAGATCGGCTATCCTCGTGTAGAGCGGAGAGTCAGACTTGCAGTTGTTGAGGGTAGCTCTCAGGTCCACGGTTGCTGAGTGCCGTTCACACTCGGAAACTCTGACATGAAAGTGCTTCTGCTCGACATCTCTAGTAGTAGTTGGCCGGGCGCAGGTGTTCACACACACACACAAAAAACCGACGCGTCACCCTCCTGTCTGGGAATGCAGATGCTCTAATTGACTGCTGGCGACACTCGTTGTTTCTTCCTCACAGCTCGCTTCTTCGACGTTGGTTGCGAAACTGCACTGCGTTGTGTAACAGTTTGAGTTAATCCTGTAATTTTCGGTACTCCTGTTGATTTATCGATCCACATGTTTTCCACTTTATCAACTACTTGTTTAACACTTTGGTGCATTTCACCATCTTTGTCCAAAAATAAACCGCACATGAACACCATATCTGTACCATCGTACATTTCCATTTTCAATAAAATTTGTCCTTTGTTTCCCGGGTTTTGAACAGCAAAAGTATTCCCATCCTCCATCCATGACGCTATGGGACAATCATCTGTTGGTTTTGGCACCCATCCTGGTTTCTTGGTTTCCACTTCGATGGGAGTTGGCCTCCTTCGTCTCTTGCGGGCAGTGATCGGTTTTACAGATGACGTCTGAGGTGATGCCAATGTCTGATCACTGGCATTATTGTTCATAACCTCAATCTCCTGAATAAACGATTTGATATAGTCGTCCGCAGAAGCGTAAGCGTCCATGTTCACGTCCTTACCATGTGACTTCAACCGTACTACGGACTGGTGGTGCGTCTGCTCACCCTTGGAGTAAACTGTATGCACTCGCTGTGACACCTCTTGTTGCAATAGGTTAGATGTTTGATTTTTTCACCCAACATCAGTTCCAACGGTCTGCGGAATCTCATTTCATCTATTGCGATTTGAGTCCACGTTAATTGTTGTACATCCTCACAGGGCTCGTAAGTGTACTGTGTATTTAGCTCCTCGTTAAATTTAACAGTCTGTTTTGTTTTCTTCATAGTTATATTCTTTCACATGATATTCAATATTTTTGTTTTCTTCATAAGTATGCTGTTTCATATGATATTTTCTCTCAAACACATCTCTCGCTCTATCCAACACTAACTTGATTGCGAGCCTTTCTCGGATGATGTTACGTTTATAACGTATTTTGTTCATTGATATGGTGATTACTTTTCTTGCGTCATCCGCACTGGTCATCTTTGGAGCACGTATCGACTGTTACTACCTGACTAGTGTCGAAGGTTCTGGAACGAGTCCACAAGCGCAGACCTATGCATTGTCAAAGATATGTTCAACTATATTAATGAAATTGTACGAGGTTAGGATGTTGTTGTATCTGCAGTCAATGTGCATGCCGTAACTCTTCATCACTTCTTTAGCCTTATTCACAATGTTTATGCCGTTGGGGACATTTTCTCTACAGTAGCACATTGTAAATCCTTCTTCCTTTGCTTTTTTCAAGGCTTGTTTGAAATTCCTCTTCTGTGTTCGAATGCACTTGTATTCACAAACTCCGTACTGCTCTAGAAGGGTTTCCCTAATCATCACACAAAATATATGCTTCAGATTTACATCTTCAGGCAACACTGCCACTTTATGTGTCTGTTCGATCAGCGTTTGATTCATGGATTGGTTTTCCATACACAATATATCATTTGTAGTTTGAAACTCGGAGATTGATTGATTTAGCTTTCGGTTATTTGTCAGCGACTTTGTAAGTGATTGTAGCAGCCGTTGGTTCTCGTTTATAAGTCTGTACTGACCATTTTTTATAATGGATGGCAAAACTTCTTCAAATATCCAATCTTGAAACTTCTCGGCAATGTGCATTTTAGATTTCATAAGTAACGAATATAATCCCGGCTCGTTAAGAAAGATTGTATGTTTCTCGTTATAGGTTAGGGGGAGATTTTCGCTCCCCCATACTTCAGGAATTGTTTTGCGATATTTTTCTCTAACATGTACTCTGATTGCTTCTTTAGGGTTAGCGTAGCCCAATATTGTAGCTACATCCTTAGCTTTGAACCATGGATTATCGCTGCTGTCAAACAGTACAGACAAAGGCTGATCATTAAACACATAGGCGGTTAAGTGTTTCATTTTATAGGTTAGGTCAAAACGTCGGGTGATCACTCTGACAGAACGTCACACAGCAACACAGCAACACAACCACACACTTCAAACTCCCGAACAAGAATGAGACCGTGGGTGTTTGAAAACTGGTGTTCTGTTGATTTAATTACTAGGGGGAGATTTTCGCTCCCCCTAACACATAATGGCTTAGGGGGAGATTTTCGCTCCCCCATACGTCATGAATTGTTGAAGACTAGAACAAGAATGAGATCGTGGGTGTTTGACAACTGGTGTTCTGTTGATTTAATTACTAGGGGGGAGATTTTCGCTCCCCCTAACACATAATGGGTTAGGGGGGAGATTTTCGCTCCCCCATGCGTCAGGAATTGTTGAAGACTAGAACAAGAATGAGACCGAGGGTGTTTGACAACTGGTGATTTATTGCTCGGAATTCGACGTGGGTGGTCTATAATTATGGGTTCCAGCAAGGGTCGGTCGCCCTCCTGCCGGGGTATCCAATTACAGCATCCGCATTCCCAGACAGGTCTCGACGCGTTGGTTTTTTGTGTGCACACCTGCCTTAGATTAGAGTACTTGAAGGGGGGTGTATCGATACACCCCCCTTTGCTGATGTTTTGTTCAATTGTTCTATTGCTCGGAATTCGACTCGGGTGGTCTCCGAAAAGACGACGATGATTGCACCTTGAAGCATTTCCATAAGAAGAGGCTATGGCGTATTGACAAAAGGTTCAAGTACGTTCATGAACCAAAAATGTGTTCAACTACCCAAGATCTTGACTACGTTCTGTACTCCAAACAACGGGGAATTAACAGCATGTGGATCCATTGCCCGCTGCTGCATTACCCGCTGGGGTAGGGCGCAGCTCCTGCTCCTCCTGCTGGGGTCGGGCGCAGCTCCTGCTCCTCCTGCTGGGGTCGGGCGCAGCTCCAGCATCCCAGACAGGACCGCCCGCGTCGGTCGGTTGTGTGAACAGCTGCCTTAGATTAGAGTACTTGAAGGGGGGTGTATCGATACACCCCCCTTTGCTGTTGTTTTGTTCCATTGTTCTATTGCTCGGAATTCGAGCAGGGGGGATATCGGTTACCATAGGTCGGATCTGAATTCTGATTGTAGATTCTTGGTCGTCTAGTCGAGCCGAGTCATTTGAGTACCCACATCGTGCACTTTGGATGATGTTGGGGGGGATATCGGTTACCATAGGTTGGATCTGAATTCTGATTGCAGATTCTTGTTCGTCTAGTTGAGCCGAGTCATTTGAGTACCCACATCGTACACTTTGGATGATGTTGCGGGGGAGGGGGGGGTATATCGGTTACCATAGGTCGGATATGAATTCTGATTGCAGATTCTTGTTCGTCTAGTCGAGCTGAGTCATTTGAGTACCCACATCGTACACTTAGGATGATGTTGGGGGGGGTATTTGAAAATCCTCCTACATTAGAAGGATTTTCATCCCATTCCCTAACATGAAAAGCTTTTGTGGCCTTGAAAAAGGCCTTTATGATGGTTGTGTGTGTGTGCTGGGTTTTGATTATTCTTCATACCGCGCGGAATCATGCTCCAAGGACATATCGAACTCTTCATAATCGGTTTCCGCAGCGTTGATCATGAAGTTGAAAATTCTTGTGAATATATCACCAGTCCACGCAAATTCACGAGATAACATCATTTTGTCTGGACCAATTGATTTCTCACATTTAACTGTGATTTTCATGATGCGTAGTCTATCACGTCTTATTTGGTCTCGCATCAGGTGAACGCAATTCTAGATGAACTCCTCGAGTGTGTCCCCGTGAACATTTTGGTCCTCTTCCATTGTGATGTTGAAGCTGAATGCGGAGGATATTTTAACCCTCCGACGAATGAGGAGTGGGGTGCCGGTACAAAAGACACCCTCTGCTAATGGATTTTTGAGAAGGGTAAGGTAATAAATCTCAAACACTGTCAGGGGTAATAGCCACTCTGCTGTAATGGATTTCGTTGAGGGCGGTCTATAATTATAGGTTCCAGGAAGGGTCGGACGCCGACAGTAAATTAGTGCAGCTGCATCCTAGACAGGTCTCAACTCGTCGGGTTTTGTGTGAACACCTACATCGACCCTTCGGACCGCCTCGGGTCATTATCGTTAATCACCGTCTGCCATCCTTTGTATTATTCCGAGGCTCTCCGGAGCTCAGTTCAGATATACCAGCGGAACATGTCTGACGCTGACTTGGTCAGAGTGCTAGAATTTGTGGAAGACGCCTACTTTCACCATCGTCCTATACCATCCATTAAGGCGGATTTGGAGGAGGCTTACGAATATGCCTCTACGCGGTGGTGTGCTCAGCCCAGATGCCCGGAAGAGCATGCTGAGTATGATGAAGATTGGCGTCAGGTCGATTGTTTGGAGGCTGAGCTGGCGATTGCGGAGATGGCAGTAGCTTATGCTGAGAGGATGGATGCCGATGCTGGGGTGGATGATTAGTTTTAAGGTTAATTTGTAAATATAAAAATAAATGATAAAAGAAAAAAAACTTTGGTACAATGATAACCAAATGTAGGTTATCTTTGTACCAAAAAAAAAAAAAAATAATAAATATTATCATAGCCTTAGAGGGTGATGCGTCGAACGCTAAATATATCCTGCGGGGGGGGGGGTTGCTCCGCCTGAATGATGTACTAGGGGGGGGGCTCCTCCTGAAATGGGGAAAAAAATTTGCATATTAATTAGGGTAATTAGGGTAATTAGGGTAATTAAAAAATTTGCATATTAATTAGGGTAATTAAAAAGTTTGCATATTAATTAGGGTAATTAAAAAATTTGCATACCAATTAAGTGGGCGTGGCCGCGGGGGGGGAGGTTGCTCCGCATGCTCCGCCTGATACAGTGGTCTCCTCCCATCCCTACTTACATTCTTGGTATACCCTACATAAAAGATCAACTTAAATTAAGCATAATTACTGCTATCTTCAGTTCTTCCATGAAAAAAATATGTTTACCAACTGAAAATTTACATAAATTATTAATTTTGTAATTGTATTGTGCCAAACCATTGTTTTGTTATATACAAAATAAAATATTCCTAATTATAGTGTTTTTTCCAGGACCGCGGAAACTCAAAACTTTGTCCGAATTTTTATATCACATGCTTATTTTTAAGGAGACATGAAACGCGTTTTGGGTTTAGGATCCATAAACTTCCTTGAACCGAAGCCGACGACGGTATCATCCACAAGACTTTCTAAGTCACTAAATATAACTAACATTTGTGTTTTCTTACTAATTACATTGCATATTCATTCGATCTCTATTTAATATAACCCACTGCTTGTTTAGTGATTGTTAAAATATAGTTCAAAAATAGTAGAAAGAAAAATCATGTAACCTATCGCAACGATGCAACCTTTTTTTATGTTAGAGTATAAATTTTAACAATTGTATTATAACTTTCAATTTATTATGTTTTGGATCAAACAACGAAACAAAGTATTTTGTACTAAGCTGGATCATGACATAAAACAACAATTTATTCTAACAAGAAATGGTCATATGTGTATACAGAAGTTTAAAGTTCCCTTATTGTTTCCGGATTTTGTTTGTAATAACGTCCGTTGCACGGATGACGGGACATGTTGCACCGTGACACGTTATACCGTGACGTGTTACACCGTGACGTATTACACCGTGACGAAATACACCGTGACGTATTACACCGTGACGTGTTACACCGTGACTTGCTACACCGTGACATGTTACACCGTGAAATGTTACAACGTGACTTGTTACACTGTGACCTGTGACTTGTTACATACTACGATATATTATTCCGTGACATTTTGTACTGGAGTGTTAATGAGTCATCTTGCCTGTCATAATCACAATTGTCACTTCCTAGCTCACTGACAAGAGACTGGCAAACCTATGATGGAATACCTAGAATTAGACTGTTTTAAACGAATGATATATCCGATATCAGAACCGATTGTGGAGGAAAGACTGATTGGATTTCTTACCTTGTAAATTGGATATTATAGTTAACATTTGTATGCTTATACAAAACACTCATTTTAAGGGTGCAATCCCTCCTTATGAGTAATATTAGCCTTACTTCAACGTTATGTTATTTTTAACTACAAGTGTACATAATCATTTATCTAAGCAGCTATGGGATATTGTTTCGAGTGAAACCAAATAATCAGCAAGTTGGTTATGGATGATATTTCGTTAAAAATTACCTTGAAGGGAGGTATTTTATGAGTTTCGTTAAACACGTGATGTATTAAAGAGATTAACGTACCAATGAAATTTTTGGTCAGTAAAAACACCATGTGTTAAAATGTATTATCACTAAATACATCGTATTGTTAAAGTACAGTCACAGCTGACACGGGCTGGAGACTGTAGCGTGTCTCTCAAACTAATTTCGCTGTCCAAACATTGCTTCTGGGGCGGTCTGCGACCACTGTGGATGAATTCGAATCTCAACTCAATGACGGGCATTTAAACTGAGTAGCTTATCACGACTCCTGTAACATTTCAACTATGCAGGAACCACTTAGTAAGTGTTTTGTTTTATTACTGGGCCACACAACAGCATAGATTTTGTAATTATATGATTTACAGTTTTACTTTTAACCTTAAAATAAATAATGACGTTAAGAATTTGCGTTACTACAGTAAAATATCGCCACCAACGATCCATTGATCCTTTGATTTGTAAAGGATTTAATAGGGGACTTTCAATATATTGAAGAGTATTTATTTCCGATATAGTTAGATCTTCCACTGATAAGTAACCATTTTATTTCTTTAATTCTGACTTAAACATTAGTTTCCTCAATTATCCGTTATTTACTGCTAATATTTCAACTTTAGGTGTACTTTTAGCGAATTTCCCCTACAGGGAAGAAGCTATTACCGTATGTCTCATGGTAAGACTTAAGCCCGAGACCATGATAACTTTTTGTTTTGAGGTCCCAGATACCAAAAACACTATTCGTTCAAATTTATATATATATATAATGTGTGTGTGTGTGTGTGTGTGTGTGTGTGTGTGTGTGTGTGTGTGTGTGTGTGTGTGTGTGTGTGTGTGTGTGTGTGTGTGTGTGTGTGTGCGCGTTAACAAGATAACTTGAGTAAAAAACATCCGATTTTTATTATATTTGGCTCAAATGTGTAAAATGACATTCATGACTTTAAGTTCGAAAACCAGAAAAATTGGACCATGGGAAGGGGGGTTTATGGGGGTTTTAAATTTTCCAAAAATAGTTTTTTTGCATTTTTCATCCTAAAATTTTTAAAAAACTTAATTTTGGTTTCAACCATGTTATAGAGCTTAAAAAAACAAATAATATAATTTTTTAATCATTAACCTAGGTTGAGTGGTTGCGGAGAAAATCCAAAAAAGCCTACTCATAAAATCTCCCATGTTCATCTTATGGGAAAAAGGTTTTTGGTTTTCCTCAGTTCATTTTAATGTAAACTTCACATTTGCTTTTACCAATCTGTTCAGCTCGACAAAACAATAATTTTGGTGTTTATATTGTGATTCTACGCCCAACCGTTGCAGAGATATTCAAAGTTCGTAACACAGTACGTTGTCCAATGTTATCCTTATGAAGAATAAATAAAATTTGATATCTCGATTATTTATGGATGTATGTTGATGAAACATGGCATGTGGCTTCACGTAGTACTGGTATATTGATATTTGCACAACAATTGATTCTTTTTATTATTCCCGTTGCAGCAAACCTGGGTTCTCAGCCCCCATGTTATTCTTAGGGAGAATAAGTAAAATGTAATGACCCCCTCAATTATGAACATAAATTAATAAAACTCGGTATGTAGCTTCACTTGGTTGAGTTACATTAATAATTATATAAAAAACATTTTTTTCCTTGTTGCAGCAAACCTGCTTTCTTAGCCCCCATGTTACTCTTATGGATAATAACTAGAATGTTATATAGCGCTTATTTATGATTGAATATTGATGAAACTTGGTATGTGGCTTCGCCTAGTTAAATTCTATTTATATTTGCATAAAAACAATTAATTGTTTGTGTTCCTCGTTTCAGCAAACCTACGTACTCACTACCAATGTTATTCTCGTGGAGAATAATTAAAATCTCATATGTGAATATATTTTTATGAATCTTGGTATGCAGCTTTATGTGGTATTAAGACATATATTATGCATTGGAAATTCGCTGAGTACGCAGGTTTGCTGCGACGTGGGTATATATATATATATATATATATATGTGTGTGTGTGTGTGTGTGTGTGTGTGTGTGTGTGTGTGTCCGTTAACACGATAACTTGAGTAAAAAACGTCCAATTTCGATGAAATTTGGCTCAAATGTGTAAAGTGGCATTCATGACTTAAGTTCGAAAACCATATAAATCGGACCATGGAAAGGGGGGTTTATGGGGGTTTTAAATTTTCCAAAAATCAGTTTTTTGCACTTTTCACCCTAAAATGTTTAAAACACTCAATTTTGGTGTTGGGAATTTTATAGAGCTTAAAAAAACAAATAATTCGGTATTTTAAATTATTAACCTAGGTTAAGTGGTTGCGGAGAAAATCCAAAAAAACCTGCTCATAAAATCTCCCATGTTAATCTTATGGGAAAAAGGTTTTTGGCTTTTCCTCAGTTCATTTTAATGAAAACTTCACATTTGCTTTTACCAATCAATTCAGCTCTACAAAAAAATCATTTTGGTGTTTAAATTGTGATTCTATGTCCAACCGTTGCAGAGATATTCAAAGTGCTAAACACAGTACGTGGTCCAATGTTATCGTTATGGAGAATAAATACAATTTGATATCTCGATTATTTATGAATGTAGATTTATCAAACTTGGTATGTGGCTCCATGTAGCACTAGTATATTGATATTTGCACAAATAATTGATTTTTTATTTGATTATCCCAATAGCATACTCAGCCCTAATGTTATTCTTATGGAGAATAAGTAAAGTTTTATATCACCATTATTAACATAAATGAATAAAACTGGGTATGTAGCTTCACCTGGTTGAGTTAAATTGATAATTGCATAAAAACACACATTTTTTGTTCCTTGTTGCAGCAAACCTGCGTTCTCAGCCCTAATGTTATTCTTATGGAGAATAAGTAAAGTTTTATATCTACCTTAATTATTCACATAAATTAATAAAACTTACTATGTAGCTTCACCTGGTTGAGGTAAATTGATAATTGCATAAAAACACATATTTTGTGTTCCTTGTTGCAGCAAACCTGCGTACTCAGCCCTATGGTATTCTTATGGAGAATAAATAAAATGCTATAGATCACTTATTTATTAATGTATTTTTATGAAACTTGGTAAATGACTTTATGTGGTAGTGAGAAACATATGCATTCATTGGAAATTCGCTGAGTACGCAGGTTTGCTGCGACGGGGTATTGTTATGACACTTCTTTAATTGTGTTATAAAATACCCGTCATCGCTTATACCTGCTCTTCTTCTATTTGAACACCCGGTTTTGGTATTAAGTAACAGCAATTAGACTAATCGGCATAACGTTAATTTTCAAAAATAATACAGTTTTTTTTTATCGTAAAGGTTTAGGGAGAAGTAACGTAAATTCTCATTGTTCAGTAAGCAATATTTAGGCTGTATACTTTAAGACAAATATTATTCTCATATATATTAACTTGTCGAAATAGGACAAGTTAAAAATCTGGACATAAAAACGCCCTATTAGGGGATCCTAGGAAGATAATTCCACCTCCTCTACTCAACAAGTTAGAGCTTATGACAAATTGTGTTAAGGCCATGGATAGGTAAAGTGAAGTGGGTTTACCTACTTATCTGATATTTTTCCCCAGCTGAGTGAAGCTAAAATCAAATAAGGCATTTTCACAGGTTCTAACATAAGGAAAGTCATTAAAGAAGATTAAACAGTCAGCAAAATTAAAAAGAGTTTGCTGCATGGAACTCATTTGTAAAAGATTTAAAAGGGTTTCTAGGCAATACTAAGGAGGAAAAATTCATAAAATTTATTCAAACATTTTTGAAAACTAACAAACGAATGGATTGTCAAATTCCTTTGAAAATCCACTTACTCCATTCTCATTTGGACTTTTTCTAGAAAATTTGGGAGCCGTGAGTGACGAACAAGACATCAAATCAATTGCAGGTAGATATCAAGGCCGCTGTAACCCCTCAATGATTTTGGGGCAACAAATGTTGGTATTTTTAAACGTGAAGATATCACACCCCATAAGAGGAATAAGAATTATACAAATATACATTAAGGTCAAGTTGAAAAGAATATATTTATTTAAAATGGTTTATTTTACAGTTTGCAGTAAACGTAAGTTCAATAATTGCATTACTTGTCAATTATTTCCCGAGAAAAACCTTTTCCCCTCGTTTATATTAATTAACGTTGTCCTATAAGTTCGTAGCATGTCATGTAACAAAAAACCTTACGTCCTACATACTTGTAGTTATCATTTTCGTATTTAACAGTGAAAAATAAAATAAAAACATTTAATTTCTTTAATGGTTATACCCAGCTAAGCCAATTAGGGCAACATTATAATTAATTTAGTAAATATATCACCAACATTTTTACCAAGAGGCATGTAAATGAAAACAAGAATGGCTGATCAAATGAACACTTTTAATTTTGTTAAACTTTTAAAACCTATTACATTTCTTTATAAATAAATCCTTATACCTTTTAATTTAAAATGAAAATAAGGTGGATCTTACTTTATATTTGGAAGTGGCTGTGTCCGATGATAGATATCCCATAAACCTCATCTGCAAATAAACAAATGGAACAGACGAATTAATTTACAATATTTAAAATCAATTAACATTCAACATTTATATAAGATTTTATTTATTTAAATCATGAGCTTCTGACAAACAAAACGAAACAGGCTTTGCCTCACATTTGATTTTAAGTTTTACAAGTTATATAAAATAGTTAATGGAAAATATTACTTTACAAATATACAATAACAACTACATATTTATCTCAACATAATAACAATTCATGACAAATGCATAAAACAATTTTAATTATTACAAAACTTACTATTTCAACGAGGAGGATTCAACTCTATCGGATCACAGTTTCCAACGAACAGATTTAAACTTTTTAGTAACTTACAAGAAACCTACAGCGTCTGCACAGCCATCTAAAGATCGTCTGCAACTTAACAGGTAATCTTCTTCTAATATATAATAAAAACATTAATTTACATTTTGCATATTTTACAAAACATATTAGATCGGGTATATGATACAGAACTAAAATATTATCTTGTAAACCTGTGTATTTATAGTTTCACGAGGGCCATTCGATTGTCTTTAGTAACGCACTAATTCTTACTTCATTGTCATTAAAATATCAAAAATTAACACTTCTTGACATAAATATTGCAATTCACTCAGCTAAAAGCTGGTATTAATCTGTATATGTTTTTACACTATGGTTCCATGACATTTTAGGCAGTGGTGTTGGTGAACCGATAAATAAGTAATCAGCTGGTAGTAATTAAGGTGGGTCTTTTAATTACAAAATTATCGTACGAATTGGGACATGGCTCGCTAGACATAATCAGTAATGAAACACTGCGATAGTAATTTCATCTAATTAAACAATTGGTTTATATACGCCATATTGTACAGACCTAGCCCATATCGTACGGATAATGCCGTATCAAGGACTCAACACAAGTTAAATTTTTTAAAGTCATTTTGTTACAAGTTTTAAGTGGAACCTCGATAGCTTGAACCTCAGGGGGAACGGCAAAAATTCGAGTTATCGAATATTTCTAAATATCGAGGTTCGACTTATCAAGGTGATTTTCCACAGACTTCGACTTATTGAGGGTCACGGTAACGCAATAGATGGATCATGGAAGGGTATAATTCTTACATAAGTTCGAGCTATGTATAAAAAATAATCACACCGTATAATAATTAATATTAAAATTAAAATAGATTTGAACAATTTTAATTGTTTAAAATAAGCCCGGAAATATATTGTAAAGCTTCTTTGGTTAACGTAGTGGAGGACGCAATACTTCCTTCAGTAAAAATATTGTAGAGGAGGAAAGTAAACAAATAATGACTCACAGTTTGGTATTTTGGTGATGTTTTTCCCGTTCGACCACTTCCTGTCTATTTTCTAGACTTTTTTGCTCACTTCTTATCATCTGCCCCAAACAAATCTCTCCCGCTTACGGAAGTCATTCTGACCAACTACGCATCAATTTCATTTGGCTGAACATTAATTTACTGTAAACTATTAAAATAATTTGCAAAACTAAAAGGGAACAAAACATGTTAACAATTAAATTTGCAGAGCATTGTTGGAATTAGTGTGAAGCACTACGACACTTTTATTGTTTTACAATTGTCGACGGTGTTCACTGGTGTTCCAAACTGCTTCCCGATGTCACTGTTTTTTTCCTGTGTCAATAGCCTCAAATAGCCTTGAACTCCTCCTCATGGGGTAGAGTTTTGCCAACACGTTTTACCAAACTGCAAACACTTTGTAAAAAACAACCTAAAAATTACGTTTCACGTACTACATCCAGAACCTCTGAACTCACACTAACTAACGATTAAGAACACAAATCTAATCAAATCAAAACCATTTGATTTAAAATATATATATAATTTACAACAATATGAGACTGTTCCTTATTTATGAAATGAAATCCTCACATAGGTGAAACCCGTGCGTGAGGATGAGTGTGTTTGATATGCGTGTTGCTCATCAACATAAATTTGTCAGTTGTTTTACCGACACCAGGAGACCTGGGAAAGAGATTTAGTGGGGAGGAAGGGTTGAAATTTCCGGCTTTAAAGTCACTGGAGGTTTGTGAATCAACAGCTTCGACTTATAGAGGTTCTCTAGTCAATACTTCAACTTATAGAGGTACGGAAATTATACATATTCGAGTTATAGAGTTTCTACAGCTAAAACTTCGACTTATAGAGGTGCGGCAACAGGCTAAGAATACTGCAAAAATTCGAGTTATCGAGGTGTTTCCTGTTAACCCTTCGACTTATAGAGGTAAAATAACATAGCATTAAGTAGGAAAGTTCAAGGGGAATTACAAAAATTCGAGTTATCAAGGAATTCGACTTATTGAGGTTCGAGTTATCGAGGTTCCACTGTATTTCCTAAATTTCTTTAATGTGTAAAACATGGTTAAATAAGGTTGAGGATATGATAAATAACTAACGTAGTGCTCGCGTTCTTTAAATTTTGTAACAGAAATTTATTTGCTAATAATAAAAATACCTGGCAATAATTATCAAATAGACAAATTATTTCGTACTGTACTCATATTATATGGTGTTTATATATTCTATACCATTAGTTTACTTCTTTTGCTGACTTACTATACAATATTTTAGTGAGAACTCTATGATATTCCATTGTTTATTTTAAAAGGACTCTTGAACTGAATAGCATTATAAAGGAATAAAGAAGTGTGTCTTGTTATGTCAATCAAAGGAGCTTTTTAAGGAGAACAAAGCTTAGGCTAGATCATATACTCTCAAGACAATCAATATGTTATTAGTAGCATATATTCGGGGGTGTAAAGAAGGAAAATCCCCCATTTAGAAGGAGAATCTCAATTATTTAAGGTGCAATATTTAGTGCGGATCATTCAAATTGCCCTACACTTAATGACTTCCTACTTCATTTCACAAGCCTATGCTTAACCCTTTGAGTGCCACTTTATATATCGTTGTGCACGGAACATCCGAAAAATACTTCACAACGATATATCGATGTTATGGAAAATTTTTCTTACGTCATTACTTTTTATTATTTCTTTCAGGTGATTTCCAGGATAGTTTCTAGCTCTATAAATCTAGTAGTTATTTGGTGAAAATCTTATATTTGAACAATTTTTATTTATCTGAAAAAAATATAAAACATTTCCCGCATGTACAATATGTACCTATTCAATTTTTTTAATTTTTTATTTTTTAGATATTATATATGTGCATAATATTATAGCTAAACTTTAAACTCACAAAACAAAAAAAGTGTCATAATAATATCTTACCAAATAAAAAAGTTATTGATTTTATCTACAAAACCCTTGCAAAATGTTGATTTTGTGTATCGTTGTTATAGAAAATTTTTCTTACGTCATTAATTTTTATTATTTCTTCCAGGACATTTCCAGGATATGTTCAGGTAAACATATACTCCATAAATATACGAGGCCTAGTTAGTTTGCTTTATGAAATAATATTGTAATAAAACTTAAACCCTTGAATAAAGTTAGGCTACTGTCTTGTGTACTAATTTACGGTTTTTATATTTTTTTACATTTATGGAAATAACTCGACCGCCTACAGCCTAAATTTGATGAACCTTTCAGGAAATATTTTGGGAAACATGTCCCCTATAAATCTAGTAGTTATTTGGTGAAAATCTTATATTTGAACAATGTTTATTTACCTGAAACAAATAAAAAACAATTAAAAGAAATTTCCCACATGCATATATGTATTCAAATTTTTTATTTTTTATTTTTTAAATATTATATATGTGCATAATATTATAGCTAAACTTTAGACTTACAAAAAAAGTTTCATAATAATATCTTAGCAAATAAAAAGGTTATTAATTTTTTTGCAAACCCTTGCAAAATGTTGATTTTGTGCCTGGCACTTTTTGGATATGCTCTGTTAAAAACTCTGGCACTCTAGGGATATGACGACCGAAAAACTCTGGCACTCAAAGGGTTTTAATAATTTTCAGCTCAAAATTTACAAGATATTTAATTTTTACTTATTTTACTCTGCATCCCGTATTTGCCGTTTTTAGTCTGTTTTAACTCAAACTGTGATTACTTATAGTAAGTGGCTTGTGGAACCAATGACTAAGAACCAATAACTAAGAATATCTTGCCAACTCAACCTTGTAGTATTATGATTGAATGTTAATTATTGCATTTTACCAATATAGTAAACAATAGATTGGTTTTAATAAACTTTTTGATTCGAGACTTAAAAGGTATTTTGCTCACATTTGATAACAAGGTTTCTTGTTATTGGAAGTAAACCAAGTTTTAAATAAAGAACTCGTGCTCATTCAATAATTGGCCAAAACAGTTAACTGTGTATATGTAATAACAGTCAATAACATGTCATAATAATCGTTTGACCTTAAAATATAAATGACCTAATTATCATAAATTAATTGAAACGTCGATTCTCAAACGCTTTGGTTGTAGTCATGTCTTATACTATTACAACCTCTCATTACGTTAATTGTAAGCAAATTACAAACAAATATATCACCACTTACTAATATTTCTATTTTATATCATCTTAAATATTCAACGGAATAGAAAAGATTAATTACTTTTTAATTTTTGCAACATACTTATTGGTCCTATGAAGCTTTATTACTAATCGCAAAAGTCTTAATTTCTGTGGCTTTCCATCTCTTAGGTATTCACCATTCATCTCGATCCAGAAATAAAACTTTGTAAACAATAAATTACTGGTCAAGTTTAAATTGGTTGCAAAGATATGTGTAGTTTATTAGGTCCTGCTGGTTATTTCTAAAATAAAATATATTGAAAATTCTGGGTATAATCAAAATAAAGATAGAAGATTTTGTATTAGAATAACAAATATTTCAAATTGGCGTTTGCACATAACATATATTCTTAAAGTACTTCCCCGTATTCATTACACATGTTTATGGTAACCGGTGTAATTATTAATACTTTATGATACATGTAATAAGAGTATTTAATCGAAATTTGGTTGAATTTGGTCAAGCCGTTTTTAAATATAAATTTTCTAGTAAAAATCACAGGCAGACAGTAAACGAAAAGAAATAGACCCCCGGTTATATGATGATTTACGTTCCTTTTGACATAAGGAACAATATCCTGAAGTTAGCAACATTAATTTGAAAACACCCTATATAACTATCCAGACAGCACATTATGTTCCTAGCACATTCCTAGAAAATGCCGTAAGTGCTCACAATGTACTGGAAATTATAATTATTCCAAGAATGTACCTTGAATAGTATATTAAGAATATTATTTTTTCGTTCCGAAAGAACATCCTCAGAATATATTTTGAGCACGTTGTGAGAATTTTCACATTTCATATATCCTTAGTTTATTCTTTGAATATTCCTCTTGATGGACTATTTTCAGTACACGTCGTCGGTTAAGGGTCTGCCTCGGCGCCGGCGTCTTGATAAGAACTTCATAACATAACCTAACATTATGTTAACCGGGAACATCATGGTGTGAGGAAAGTTTAATCTAATGAGCTCTATGTTATTGGTGGTTTAAATCACCCAGTTTTGTCTTACATTTGTCGTCAGCATTGATCACTCTTGGTAACCTAACAATAATATACTGATGTTGTTGACTGTGTTATGTAGTCCACTCTCCTACAATCCTCGTTATGCCTTTAGGAAATCAGTTGAAAGTGTTTTGGACTAGGACATTGGACTACTAAGATTGTGTTATCAGTGCTATTGAATTTTTCAAACTATATGACTTCTACCATTTATAACTGTACATGTTTGGGGAAAAGACTAGCCTATTAATGAGGCTAATGTGATTTAGGCTTGGGAATTAAACTTGTGTGGTTGCACTTCGCAGACGCCCGGTGGAACAATCAAATTAAAATAATCGATATAAAATATTGGTATACGTTAATGTTTTGATATTTCAATATACCATATCGGATCAAATCGATACTGCTGACTTATTATCATCGTAATAATATATGTTTTTGTTACATATCAATTAAATTAATTGTATTTAGGCTACATTGTATTTTGTTTGGAAAATGACAGGTTATCTACATGAAATAATTAACTACAGTATCGATTTCTTTGTGAAAATTTAAAAAGATGAAGAAAATTCTGTCGAGTTTGTAAAAAAAACTTAGTTTAATTACAAAATTAATGAAATGCAGAGTTTGTAACAGCGATATAAAGATGAATATCAAGGAAGAAATTAAATGTAGTTTCGGTGTTTTAAAACTGTAAATAAACATGACATTTCAGTTTCTCAATTTTTTAGAGACAGTTAAATTGTAATTGTTTCATGTTATTTATATTAGTTCAATTTTTGTTTGTTTGATGTTAATAAATGAATGATAAATTTACTTTTATTTATTGTGAAACTTTAATCGAACGAAGTTTTTGTATTATTTATATCGATAAACATATCGATATTTTGTATTGATTATTTTCATTCGATTTTCCCACCGGGCGTCTGCGGAAGTGCAACCTTTCATACAGCCACCATACAGCGCTCTGCGGAGTTAGGTTACTAATTTTGTCTTGAACTGTAGCCTAATTTTTGTTGTTTTTACACGTAAATCTATTTGCAGAACTCCAATTTGTCATTGTATCCACAACTTTTTACTAAACTTAAATCTGCTTGACATAGAATTGAGGTGATCACTTTATTTGTTGCTTTTACACCACGAAACAACTAGGCTATATCGTAGTTGGGAGTTCACTTGATAAAACTAACAACCAGCTAATTGGTAAAATTTCCCGATATCGAACCGATATTGGACCACCTGTGTAGGCAATAATATGTTGACCAATGCTCATTGTTGTGTAGGTTTCTTTAATTATCAACTAAAATATTTGAGTTTGATTTAAACTTGTGAGAAATGCAAGTGAGCGAAGTGAACTTAAAAAGGGGGTTTGGGAAGAAGCCTCCAACAGCGAAAAGCCTAGTATATACGGCTGGTATATACAGTCGTTTGCTTCCTAAAAGAGCGGGTAATTTATCCGCTTTTTACCCAAAAACTTTGGCATTACATCCATTTTTTCTTTCTCCCCCTTTACACAGTATGAGGTGGATGTATTGTTATCAGACAAATTTCTTATTTTTAGTTATCAGTCCCAAATATCGATTTTTAAGCTCCCTGTTTTTGATTTTGTGGCCGATTAACACATTTCGCTCATTATGTATTTACTAATCAACGGTAACTTCGGGCAATTATGTATTTTTTTATTTGATGGGTGGAGTTATCCCCAAAAAGCTGCTACCTATTTTGAATTTTTACTGTTTACGACTAATAACATGGGAAAATTGAAAATCCAACTAAACATATTATGATTATAATAAAGTAGTATATTTATAATATAATCAAGTAATTAAATAATGTATAGGCCTGTAAAGTATGTTTTTTTTTTAGATCCTCTGCTACGAAAAACCCAGATTTGCAGAAATAGCAATTCTTTGTCATCACGGGCTGGACAATGGACAACTAAAAACAATTTAGTTTTAATAGTTTTCTAACTTTTTATATAATATATCGTTTTAGGCTATGCGCAGTATAAACATGTTAACCAATATCTCGTTTTAGACAATGATATAAATTTATATATTTCTGCAATACATACATGTCAATCTTTAATCATTATTTACCTTCCAAACCTAATAACTTCACATTTACGGTTTCTCCAGATGCGCAACATCGTTACAATTCCTGCACTCCCCCGTAACTGTATATTTTGCTAATAAATTAGTGTTGTTAGCAAGTTAAACGTTCACTGAGCAGTAGAGGTCTTATGTTATTTATTTCTTAATCATTTTACAAATCTTGTATTATATTTTTAAATCTTCACTTACGAATAGTCACGGGAGTGGGACACAGTAAATCAAAGAATGATTAAGTACAAAAGTTGTTATTATTTATAAAAACTTAAAACTACTACATTCAAGACTAAAATAAATAGCATAGGGTGTCCCAAACTTATTAGATTATGTATACATTGAAATGTTATTGTGTGGTGTAAGAGGTTGGTTGGCCTTAATAACAGCTACGTTTTAATTTTTACATAATGTGTGTTTTGTCGCATAGCATCTGATGACAATAATAAAATGTATGAATTTCTAGATGACAACGTTTTAATCAGTATTTTGTACGGTTCGTAATATTCTCAGAACATGTTTTAGATAAACACCCTAGAATATCCCACACAAATAAAAAGTATGTTCTAAGGATGTTCCATGAACTTCATTGATTCTTCATAGAGTGCTCTACGAACATTCATATTATAATGTTCTTGAGGATCATTCACAGACCATCCAAAAGGATCATTCTACTCCGATTCAGATTTTGGACGTAGTTTCATTCTGGGCACACAAAAAATTGCACGCTACGCATATTTTTGGAGCATCTGGGAATATTATGAATGTGCGAGCGGAATTTTACTAGCATGTTCCTAGAATAATCTTGTGCTGTCTGAGTATTTATAGTTAAAATGGTGGTGTCAACTTCCTTTTTGGAACACCTTGTTTTGCAATCTATCTATTTTTAAAGAAAAATCTACGTACGAACCTTTGAGGGAACAAAGGACATAAACATATTGCACCCATGATAAATTAGAACCTCGATAAGAAATTATATGTAAATTGTATACAAAGGAATCATTCCTTTTTAAAGGGATGTTCCTTAATAACCAACGATAGTTTTAAACTATATGTTTATATTTGCATTAAATAAACCTCTTTCGGAGTATTGTTCCCAGGCTACTATAATCTAATCTGTTGTCAATAATTCGGTTTTCAGTTGAATACCCGCGTCATTAATCGACTACAGTTTAGGCTTGCTGTTGGTGAGCTTTGTAACCACTAATACATACTGAATTAAAATCGTGTTTAGTTGATTATAAACTAAATATGATAATGAACAATGACTGTCTGCAATTTAGAATCCCTGTTTAATCGATTTATTTTTATATTTGTTCATACTACATTTAAATTATATGCAACTGCAATTGTAAACCATTAAGTCTATTTAAACAAAATTTAATAGCGGTATTATTGTAAATAACGACAAAACTATAAATCTACATCATTTCACACTTGGTCGTTGGAGATGCAAATTAAATTTATGTCTAATGCCCGACTGCTGGACTTTAGTATTTTGAATCAATGAAACTATGGTCTAAATACCAACGTAGCCACTGTTAACGTAGGTGCCGAATACCCAAACAGAGGTGTATTGAGCAGATCGAAATCACAGGATTGGAAACAATATTTGCGCTGCAATGAATTTGATTGTCAGTAATTGTCGTGTGACTGTTTTTTTTTTTATCGCAGTCAGGTCTAGTTGAAATAAACCATAGAAAAAAACTAGTTCACAGGCAAGTACAAAGGCCTGTGGTATTTTAAAACAATGTTTAGTTTATGATGTATTTGAAAGAGCTTTTCTCGCTTCAATATTAGAGATATTAGTCTTTCGTATATTGTCAGACGCTTAGTGGCTAAAATTCTTCAATGGCTGAATACCTTTACTTGAGCATGTTCATGAATAGACTTTTTAAATATATTTCTCTATATATATGAAAATTTCTTCTATTCTCAGATGGGTGAAGTGAACCAGTATTGACGGGTGCAGAAGGGCGGATGAACGAAACCAGCGTCTTTGGAAAGAAGAAAACAGAAACACAAGGAGGTGATGTGTGGTATGAAACAGATAGGTTGCTGAAAGTCATTTGTAAGCGCTTTAATAAATAATGTAAAATGAGGCAGTTTTATAATTCAGTTTCATATTAGCCATTTTTGTATACCTTAAATGCAGCAGTTGCATGTGTAATTTGGGTAGATTCAACAGCATCAAAGAGTAACAAATATATAAGAAAAAATAAATACTTCCTAATATACCGCAAACGCAAGAGATTTCTAATTTCTATGGACTTTTCAATTTTCCTTTTAATACAAAGAGACCATTTTGAATGACAATTTTACTGCGATGATTTCAGTCAATAACTGGTCTTTTCCCCTCACGCCTACCTACTTTACCCAAAACATTGGAGGTATTGTAACATAGTAGTTCAATGTGGATTTTCTGGTTGGATAAAAACCAGCTGTTCAGTTTCAAACCTAACCGGCGAACCCCCGACAACATTTCACAATGCCAAACGCTGGTCCCAGCTGTAAATATTGACATTTCCCCAACAGTAATTGGCAGTCACCATGACTGTTAGCTGTTTATCCTGTTGCTGATGTATGTTGTCACATATGGCACCATTTACAACTCTTACGATGAATTGCCAGATTATCGTGGTTTATTTGCTACCAAATTCAACCTTACATTTAATAATATTTAAGGTTAAACAACAAGCGTTTCCTTTTTCTTGAAATTCAAGATTATAAACCACCAAAGTTATAATTTGACCATTTTATATTTAAATTAGCTATTTAAATTTTGAAATATATATAGGAAGGTTAAATGAGCAAAGTAGTACGCTATTATAAACTAAATAAAATGGTGCAAAGAAATCGAAAATATTCCACCAAAATCGTTCGCTACGCTCGAAAAACCATTTTTGACCAAAAACAAAAATTGCTTATAACTCTCTTATTTTTCTAGATACAAAAAAACATGCCCGATCAAAGTTGCGTGAAATTTCACGTAGAATTTGAATATTTAGATTAAAGTTAAATAATATACTTTGTTTCTGGTATAAAATGGTCAAGTCTAAAATCTTTAATGCAAGTATAGTGTTTTCTATATTTTTATGTGAAAGAAATTCTTTTCCTGATTACAAAAATACCACGTATGTGATATTTTATTTATAAAATAAGTTCAACGAAAACCTCTTTTTAGCAACCATATGATGGATATTTTGTACTGGCTCCAACATAAAAATATTAAATTTATGTTCTAAAGCTGATTTACATAAAATGGCTGATTCACGGAGAAATCAGCTGTTTAAAAATGGAAGAAAATCAATTAGCGAATTTCCCCTATAGGGAAGAAGCTATTACTGTAGGTGGCATGGTAAGATTTAAGCCCGAGACCATGATAACTTTTCGTTTTGAGGTCCCCAGATGCCAAAAACACTATTCGTTCAAATTTATATATATGTATATATATATCTATATATATATATATATATATATGTATATACAGTTTCATAAAAACGCATATCATACAATTAACATACATATCATGCAACTTTTATTAGTTGTGTTGTGTAGGGGGGTATATATATGTCCGTTACCGCGATAACTTTTGAAAGAACCACCCGATTTTGATGAAATTTGGCTCAAATGTGGAGAGTAGCATTTATGACTTTAAGTTCGAAAACCAGATCGATCGCACTATTGGAAGGGGGTTTATGGGGGCTTACAATTTTCCAAAAATCTGTTTTTTTGCAAATTTGACCCCAAAATTTTAAAAATACTCACTTTTGGTTACAACCATTTTATATAGCTTAAAAAACAAATAATTTAGTATTTTGAATCATTAACCTAGGTTAAGTGGTTGCGGAGAAAATCCAAAAAAACTTGTCCCATGTTAATCTTATGGGAAAAAGGTTTTTAGATTTTTCTCAGATAGTTTTACTAAAAACTTCACATTTCTGTTTATTAATGTGTTTAGCTAAAAAAAACAAACATTTTGGTGTTTTAATCGTTGTTCTACGTCCAACCGTTGCAGAGATATTCAAAGTGCTAAACACAGTACGTTGTCCAGTGTTATCCTTATGGAGAATAAATAAAATTCTATATCTCGATTATTTATGAATGTATATTGATGAAACTTGGTATGTGGCTTCAACTAGTTGTGGTATATTGATATTAGCACAAAAAACAAGTTTTTTGTTGATAGTCCCCGTAGCAGCAAACCTGCATACTCGGCCCCATGTTATTCATATGGAGAATAAGTAAAGTTGTATATATATCTCCCTTAATTATGAACCTACATTAAGAAAACTTGGTATGTAGCTTCACCTGGTTAAGTTGTGTTGATAATTGCAAAAAAAACACATTACATATCTTCCTCGTTGCAGCAAACCTGCGTCCTCAACCCTAATGTTATTCTTATGGAGAATAAATAAAATGCTATATATCACTTATTTATGGATGTATTTTTGTGAAACTTGGTAAATAGCTCTATGTAGTGGTGAGTCACATATATATATTCATTGGAAATTCGCTGAGTACGCAGGTTTGCTGCGACGGGGGTATTTTTGTAATAGCATGTTATTGAAAAAATAAATTAAATCGTAATGATGTTCTTCCAGCTGATTTCTTCGTGAATCAGCTGTCTCATGTAAATCAGCTGTAAAACATTAATTTAATACTTTTATGTTGGAGCCATTACAAAATATCCATCATATGGTTGCTAAAAGGAGATTTGCTAAATTATGGACTTATTTTATCAATAAAATATCACATGTGGTATTTTATTAATCAGAAAAATAATTACAAACATTGCATGTTTTTTGTATCTAGAAAATACGCCAGTTTTAAGCAATTTTTGTTTTTGGTCAAAAATGTGTTTTTGAGCGTAGCGAACGAGTTTGGTGGAATATTTTCGATTTCTTTGCGGCTTTTTATTTTGTTTATAATTACGCACTACTTTGCTTATTTAACCTTCCTTATAACTATTAAGGTTTACGAGATCCCAATGGTGAGCATACAAAAATTAACACACTGTATATACCGTGCGTCCCAAAAGTCCCCCCCCCACCCTATTATATTTTTAACGACTTCATGTAGCGAAATTATCTTCCGGGGAAGTCTTAGTGACCCAAAAAGGAAACTTTTGATGAGTCCAAATTTTCAAACCCTCCCCCAAAATAGGGATTTTGGGGGGTAGGTCAAAAAACTTAAATGGTAACCCCCTTGAGTGATGTATTATTTTAAAGGGCGGAAAAAAGAAGAAGAATGGCACAAGTTAGGGGTATTTAGCTCTGTTCTATCAAACACAGTGTTCAATTTAACTTTTGAATTTTAAAGCATCACTTTGCATTATTTGTGCATAGCAGTCATTTAAATTCACCAAAAATGTTTTGAAATACTGTAATAGGATTTTTCGATGGGAACGTTTAAGTAACCAAGCCATTTATCTTTTAGTGAGTGAACAAGTTTGGCCCCATCCCCCAAAATGGTGGTTTTTGGGGCCTAGTCAAAAATGTTAAATAGCAACCCTCACTGAGTGATACCTCTTTTTAAACGTCTTAATAAAATAAGATGAATGGTGCAAACTAGAGGTCTCTACGGTGATCTTTTCCTAAAACATGGCAGCTTATTAAATATCAAATGCTACATTGATATTTAATAAGCTGCTATGCTATCGTGGATACCTCTAATTTTCACCATTCATCTCCCTTAATTAAGACGTTTAAAAAGAAGTATCACTCAGTAAGGGTTACTATTTAACATTTTTGACTTAGCCCCAAAAATCCCTATTTTGGGGGATGGGGCCAAACTTGTTCACTCACTAAAAAATTAACGGCTTTGTTACATTCCCATCGAAGTATCGTACTATTTCGAAACGTTATTGGTGAATTTAAATTTGGCTATGCAAAAATAATGCAAAATGACGTTTTATAATCCAAAAATTCAATTGAATGCTGTGTTTGATAGAACAGCGCTAAAAACCCCTAACTTGTGCCATTCTTCTTATTTGTTACGCCCTTTAAAATGATACATCATTCAAGGGGGGTTATCATTTAAGTTTTTTGACTTACCCCCAAAACCCCTATTTTGGGGAGGGGGTTGAAAATGTTGACTCATCAAAAGTTTCCTTTGTGGGTCACTAAGACGTCCCAGGAAGATAATCTCGTTATACTGTATGCAGTCGTTAAACAAATAAAAGGAGGGTGGGACTTTTGGGAGACTCATTTGCTACGTTGTGTTTTCTTACTTCATGTCCAATCCCTATTCTATAATTTATTAGTAAATTTCTTGTGGAAAGTGAACTATTAGCATGACCACACCACGGTGAAACTTGAGCCCGGGACCACCATAGAAGTTCCTAACGTGACCCCCTGAACAAGTTTTGGGGGTTCGTTCAAAATTGTATATATATATATTGTGAGAAAACACGTTTCTCCGTTCTATAAACCTTATAATTATATCACATAAATAAATATAGTTTCCCCCTACTAATATAATTTAGTTTCAGTAAAAGTTTCTAAGCGCAGTGGAATTGCTCTTTGGTTATGAAAACACAATTAATAAATGATCAGATTAATTACCCAGAGGCTCCAGAGTGGATCATGTATCAGTGACACTGGATATTAAACAATAATTATTCTAAATTCGGAGTTTTACCTGTACACAGGAGTTCAATTGACAACACTACGTTTGATTAACAAAGTTTTGTATATTTGCCCTACAACCTTTACATTGCTATACCTATAAACTAGTGAATGAGTCCTTTTAACATTTGTTTAATAAAATCCCCACTATCTGATATTACAATTTAATATCCTTCCGATTTAATTTTATTTTTCAGTCTTGACCCTCTCTTGTTTATTTAATTGTTAACAACTGACCGGCTCTACTGCGATAAATAAAAATCAGAAAAAGTTCCTTAACCTTAGTGGTAATTTGCCCTAATCAAAATAGTATTAGTTGAGGCTCATGGTCGGCGCTGTACTTAGCTCTGGCCAGAACTATGTTGTCCAAAAACCCACTATGCTAATCCTCAGAGGCTATGTACCAATTGTTGTGAGTTAATTAGCACTCTGTCCTATGTATCAAATGGGGATCAGTATATTTATTTCAATTTATTTAATTGGGGACAGACGTTAACACCTGGCTCGACCAAACATTCTCATCTTTTATGAGCCTATATGAATTGCAACATAATTGAAATTATTCACTTAATTTATCACCACCAAGGCAGTTTATTTTGTTATTAAACTTTAGCTGATTTCCTATCGCAGAGCCCAAAATATGTCTTTTTATGATTGCTGAATTTAATGGGATCAAGACTGCGCTACACAAAATTCTAATTAAATTCTCCAAATATTATGCCCAGATTATGAGCGTATGGCAACAAATCCTTCTAAAAATATACTGACAGTCGTACGAACTTAGTTCATCATTTCATTTCGGACATAAAGACATTTAGCAATACTAAATCTAACTAGATGTACAATTTTATATAAATTTACAAAATACTATACAAAATGCTCAGATTTACTGTATCAAACAATTTGTTACTTAATATTGTATTTTTATTGCCACGTGGTATCACTCACCAGAAGCAATAGCAAAGTTCTGATTATGAAACTAATTATTTAAATATATATTTTACTTCAGGTACATTGTCAACTTGCAATTGATTGGGATGGCACGACACAGTACAAAAATATTAAATATAACATAGACAATTCAAACACTTACCAAGACACGATACACGACAGGTTACAACAAACATAAAACACCTAACTCTCGCAAATTTACACCGTTTATCGACGAATTTTACCTACATATCGGTCGAGGGTGCCCCGATTTTACTTTTTACAACGAAATTCAAAAGCTAAGGAAATGAATTCAAAGCGCGAGAACTTGGTTTAGACTCGGCGGACTGGATTCGTCGTGGTCGCGACACGTTTTGAACAAGTCAGGTTCGATTATTTTAATCTCAGTTTAAACAAATAATTCCGTGAAGCTACACACTAATTATGTTATCACGACGATAATGTACGGATTCGCCTACACGGATTCTTCCCCACGACCCAGTCCTCCTGAATTTCTAATGCTCCAATTTGCCTTAGACACCCTCCGTGACCGGTTAACCCCAATAAGTCTGCAGTGAGAGTGAGCTGGGATTCGCCCGCGTCCCCCCACTCCTCGGCAGGACGGACGTTCCTTATCTTTCTACAATCAGTTTAAGTCTGATAACATGGTCCAGTCTTTTTACCTCATCACAATATATATATACATATATATATATATATATACATATATATATATATACATATATATATATATATATGTGTGTGTGTGTGTGTGTGTGTGTGTGTGTGTGTGTGTGTGTGTGTGTGTGTGTGTGTGTGTGTGTGTGTGTGTGTGTGTGTGTGTGTGTATGTGTGTGCAGGCACTCTAGTGGTCGCATTTTTTGTCCGATTTACTTCAAATTTGGTAGGGACGTTCCTTTCTATAATCAGTTGGACAATTTCGTTCGGCAAAACAATCGGAAAACTCTAAACCCTTTTTTGGGGATTAATCTTTCAAATTTCGAGTTTTTGGGCCCACAATGGCCCAATGGTTTTTGGGGTGGCTTGAAAAGCCCCTGATGTGAAATTAACGAATGTAAAAAGATGGGAATTAGTGTGGTGAAACTTTTAAGCCCTCTCTCGTCATTCTAGCATATATATTTACCGAGTTATTAAAGTACCAAACACACAGTACGTTGTCTTATGGGGTTTTACATTAGAAAAGCCTGTTAATAATTTGTTGGTGTACTTTTATCATCCCCAACAACCTCACGCCTACTTTAAAGCCTGACTGGACCTTCTCCTAACCTTATAATGCGCAAAATTGTATTCCCAGCATTGCAGGTAAATAGAACCAGGAGTATCAGAACAGCCAAAAAATCAATATTTTCAGATTTGAATATAAATTGGAATAATTGTATGTTTTTAACTGATTTTGAGTTTTTATAGTTTGTTATGTGGAAATTCACTTCCCTCACGTCAGCGTGCTGCGTGCAAACTCGTTTTTATTTTAAATTGTGTTGATTTGATACTAACATTTTTGTGTTAACGGTCTTCTTGTATAGCTCATCTTATTGATTCTTAATTATAAATTAATACATACCTCAATCAATTCAATTTAATTTTGATCGAATAAAATTAAATTTGATTGATTCATGTATTTATTAATTTAAAATGTGGAAACGTTTTTCCAAAAGTACTTAATCATTTACTAGTTGTCCTGTTGCTCGAATCCGAGCAAGTTTGTACCCAAACAAACATAACAAAATATCTGATATTAAAACGGATGATAACATCTGAGAATAATGCGGATAACGTACTTTCAATCAACACGTAGTTTAGACTTCCGCCGACGAATAGCGCGACTGTTCCAAAAAATCAGCCCTTTACTGTATTTAAGTGATGCTCTTTCTTAAACTTCTGATACGTATTGGCAAATCTACTGAAAAATACCTTTAATTTTACAATTCAAACGTTAAAATTCGTCCAGCCGTTATCGAGTTATGACTGTGAAGAAAAACCTCTAGGGCATTAATACATAGGATAATAGTGTAATAATCCGAATTGTTTATAGGAGTCATGCATTGTATCTTGTTAAATAGCAAAGTGTTATAAAGGTTTTTGCTTCAAGTTAGAGTGCAAATTTACGTTTTTGATTTTTTATGGTAAAAATACATGCTATTAAAACTGGGATTGGTGGGATTCAAAAATAATATTACGCTGGTACACAACAAGTAATGTTTTAAGAGTGATGAGTAATGGCTCTAGGACCTTTGATTAATGCGTAATTTTTAAATTTATGTTAGAGTGGTCCTACACTTTTAAGGAGGGAACGCTTACATTTGGTCCTTGCCTTAAAGACAAAGAGATCTGACGTAGGGCGCCAGAGGTGGTGGTGCATAGGGGAATGGGGCAATCGGGGTCTGGAAAGCGTAATGACCAAGATGACCATGCTCATGATGTAAGGACATTTTAACTGCTTGGAAGCTTGTGAGCCCTCAAAATCCAGAAAGAGAAATGTACTAATTACTTTTTTTGTGAAGCTTTCAAATATAGAATCGAAATAAGGTTAAATTTTGCATTTAACAAGGAAATTTACACAAACGAGTATTTTTCGACAAACGGACTTACACTTAATCAGCACATGACATGTTTTGATAACAATATACATTAAAGTTTTTATTCCATCTGGCTTTGGCCCAGTGAGTTTCCTATTACTGCCAGGCAACACCGGACTCTTTGTAAACACCGCGCGTTTTCTGATAATTGGCAACTGTCATTACCGTTTAGCTGCTGCACTGGTACAGATGTGTGTTTTCCCCTCCTGCCACAACTAATGATGAGTTGTAGTATTTTCATAATTAATTGTGTCGAGCTGAAAACTCTTTGATTAGCTCCCTTTTAAATTTACCTAATTACTTTCAGGACAACATTAATTTGAAAAGTAATTATAATTGTAATAGAGTTAAAGTTAAACTTGTAATATAAGTTGATTGGGTATTGAACTAAGTATGAGTGAGTTATCCAATTACAAACTCCAATTTTTATAATAAGAAGACGAGCACAGTGTCCTCAGTAACTTGAAAACTCCTCTACAAATTCATTTTACATTTTGCATTCAAATTTTAAAGGGCGAAATATAGTTCCAGAGTTTATTATTTGAATGGGTTTGTTTGGTATTAATACAATTATCTTAAATGCGGATATATTTTTCTACCATAAGGTTAAAATCTGAAGCAATTTTAGTGGTATTTGAGTGTTTGAAATTTAGCCAACGGCTATGCCTCAACAATAGAATAATAACTAACACATGTATTCGGTCTAAAAAAACTCTTGTTTTATCAATTTAAAAAATAAAATAAATTTTGTTTTTGTTTTATTCAGTTATAGATTGGCTGGATTAGTAGTTAAATAAAATGTGTTTTTATTACTGTACGATTATTCTTGTACTCTGTACAATCACTACTTGACCTCAAAGGTTGTGGCACGATGCGGCCCTTACACAAACAAATATCATTAGTGCAGTAAAAACAATTTCTTACGATGTGTCTAAGGTGTCCCTTTGGTTGTTTTTTTTTACCAGACATACCAGGGGCGTTGCGTTTTTACTAAGCGCGTAGTTGCTGGCAAAATCTAGAAATATTCGTTATAAACTATTTAATGTTAATCAAGTTACGCGGAATTTCATGCTAAACACGATTATGTGCTTGCCATCCGATTCATTTTAATTAAGAGGCTGTCGAAAACCGTCGTAAAAACCTAACAAGCCATTTTTAGGTTTTCCTAATGTTTTTCGTAAGTCAAGTTGATATCAATCATTTTGCATAGTTATTTTGTAAAATTTCAGTGCATGTCTCACAATTTGACTGCTTACGAACGAAACCCGCAATATTTAAACTGCTAAGATTTTTCTGTAACCGTTCGACAAATTTGTACAGAGTTATGAAGTGACACTCTTGTATTCCGATGAATGGAGGATGCATCATTATCACTGAATGGCGTCCGCAGTTCTTCATATGAATAATGAACAGTCCTCGTCATTTCCAACTAATGTGGCTACTAACAAATGAAACCCTCATTTCCGTAAATACGTTTTGCATTCATTTTAACGTTTTTGTTGTGTTTTAAGCTTGATGAAATATTTTTAACTAGCCATTTGTTGTAGATGTAAATAAAACTCATTTTATAGGCTGCAATAACAACTATAATAATAGCTTATTCATGTCATGCTTTACACGAAATAGACCAAACTTTACTAGTTCAATCATTTTACTAACTATAAAAACTGAATTCATTATCTAAATGAATAGTACGTTTTATTACTGTAACTAATTCAACTTAAACCTGCCGTGAGTGCTATAATACTACGAGTGTTATGTGACCGGAAATAGCTAATTTCGGTACACTTTGATGAACTATATCTTTCGTTATACTGCAAACAATATTAAGATAACAATTTCACAAACACTAAAATTGTATTATCTGTAACTTTTAAAAGTTTTCTTCCATCTTGACCTTGCTACTTTAAACAAACAGCTGGTACACAAGTTTATATCCATTACAGATGTTTAGTTTGTTAGTGATGACTAACAATTGACAGATGGACTACTTCGGTCTATCAATACTTCGGAATACAACTAACCAAAAGTAACGGTTGATTTTATCGATTATATATAATTGATGGTATCAGTTTCTATCGGTTATTCACAGTTATTTTTGGAATAATTCATTTATTTATTCATATTCGGAAGTAACAGCTGATGTCCTCGACTGAAAGGTGGCATCACATGATGTTTTTTGCCCTCGGAGATAAAGGATCAACAAAACAATACTTTTCATCCAAGAAATAAAAACCAGTTTGCACGCAGCACGATGACGTGAGGGAAGTGAATTTCCACATAACAACCTTTTAAAACTCAAAATCAGTGTAAAAACATAAATTTATTAAAATTTTTATTGAAATCTGAAAACGCATTGATTTTTTGGCTGTTCTGATGCTTCTGGTTTAATTTCCCTGCAATGCTGGGAATACAATTTTGCACATTATAAGGTTAGCAGAAGGTCCGGTCAGGCTTGAAATAAGGCGTGATGTTGCTGGGGATGATAAAAGTACACCAAGAAATTAATAACAGGCTTTTCTAATGTAAAATCCCCAAAAGGCTACGTACTGTGTTTGGTCGATACACACTTTCTTTAATAACTCGGTAACTATTTATGCTAGAATGACGAGAGAGGGCTTAAAAGTTTCGCCTTACTAATTCCCATATTTTTACATTCGTTTTACCATTAATCCGGGCTTTTCTGACCCTTTTTGGGCCCAAAAACTCGAAATTAGAAAGTTTAATCCCAAAAAAGGGGTTTAGAGTTTTTCGATTGTTTTGCCCAACGAACTTGTCCAACTGATTATAGAACGTCCCTTCCAAATTTGAAGTAAATCGGACAAAAATGCGACCACTAGAGTACAAACACATATGTATATATAATTTTGAACGACCCCCCCCCCAAACGTGTTCAGGGGTCACGTTAGGAACTTCTATGGTGGTCCCGGGCTTAAGTTTGACCGTGCAGGTCATGCTAATAGTTCACTTTCCATAGGAAATTCACTAGTAACAATTTCAGTATCTCAATGCACGTGTTTAAAACAGCTGTTTTTTAAGCAGTATGTCAAAATATTGTTTGTAGTGTTGTGGGACATTGTTGTATCCTTTTTAATTGTAACAACACGTATCATGATTCTTAAGAAATTATTTTAATTCTTCTGTTAAATAAATCAATTTTGAAATACCAAATCCTATTTTTTATCTGGGAATTTAAGTTCTCTAAATATTCTAGGTTTATTTTTTTAAGCTCCAAGGGAGCTGCAACATAGCAAATATAGGAAAACTAATGATAACGAAGAATTCCCTTATCATGTGTGGTGGCATTAATCCGATAGGTTTTTATTTAATGGATTGAATTTTGTCAATGAATGCCACCCTCAATGAAACCAAATCATTTGTAAGCAGTTCGATGTGTGGTGTGTGATGTGAGCTGAACTATCCCAGACAGTACCTTAAACTAATACTTTAAACTTAATACCTTAGTGTATTTCAATACCTTAAACTAATTGTATCACTATATTTTGTAAAAAAATTGCATTAATAAAGCAAGAAATGTCTTAATTTATCATCGTGCTCAATCCACACTTGAGTAAGTATTTCAGCTTTTTTCGTCCTTGAATGTACAGGAGCATTTTTGTCCTGCTTGCGTTGGAAACTTGGTAACGATAATTTTGTAAACATTTTAACAACGTATAACTAAGGATGTTAAGCAATGAGAAATGTTCATTCAATCGTTAGGTAAACATTAAGGAAAGGTTTTAAAAATGTTCAAATTGTAAGTGTTTTAAAGGCTAGGGAAATTGTATT
Source organism: Allygus modestus (assembly GCA_963675035.1). Taxonomy (NCBI): domain Eukaryota; kingdom Metazoa; phylum Arthropoda; class Insecta; order Hemiptera; family Cicadellidae; genus Allygus; species Allygus modestus. Next base: position 272,507,203 of record OY776111.1, read on the forward strand.
GTTAAGATAATTTATGTGTCTGCAATTTTATTTTAAAATAGCGTGCGGGTGGAAATTTCAAATTTACTATGCATTCTGTAATTTATTAAAGAGTCAAAAGAACATAATTTGCCATCGTTGCCAAAGGATACTCAAGTGTGCGTGTGCGCGACGTCCTGTGTGCAGAGCTCTCTAGTAGCCGCTTGGCGAATCGGAGATCTCGACTCGCTGTATCTTTCAAATTCGTTGTAGCCTATAGAATGAAGCTTTCTCAAGTTTGTGTTGTAAAACATTTTAAAAAATCATGTTCCCTTGCATTTAATAAAACTCATTCGTTAAATAGATAATAATTTTGTTTAAATTTCTTCCAAATAGGAAGCTTTTGACTCATTACAGCTTAAACCAATTCAAAAAATGTATTGAAAAAACGTATTAAAAAAAAATCGCTGAATCTTGGAACAATTAAATTTCTATTAAATAAATACAAATTTAAGCAACCAATTATATTTATATAATCGAAGTGTGTGTAGTGTGTGTGTGTGTGTGTGTGTGTGTGTGTGTGTGTGTGTGTGTGTGTGTGTGTGTACCGCCTGTGTTATCCAGATTGAAGGTATACAAAATTGAAAACTACTTTGCACAGCTACATATCAAAGAAATGTTGTCCTTTATAGTTAAAAAAGGTTTGTAAATTTCAACCTTAGTTTTTTTATCCATCGATGTTATATTTTGCTTATACATGAATTTATTTCGATAAAACTGACTTTGAATCGTTTATATATATTCAAATACAATGTTATTCAAAGAGCACCTTACCCTCCCCGTAACAATATTAAATGTATAAAAACTGTGAAAGTTTCTGTAAATGAAAGGGTTATTTTTAGCAAAAGAATTATATCAATTAAGCCTCATTAAGATATATTTTGGATTAATCATTTTGCAACAAACCTGCGTACTTAGAATATTTTCCAGTACCTATATATGTCACCACACCTACTCACCACCACGTAAAGCCACTTAGTCTGTTTCATTAAAATATATTCATGTATAAGCATAATATAACATCGATGGATATAAAAACTAAGGTTATAAATTGATAAACCTATTTTAACAATAAAGGACAACATTTCTTTGATCTGCAGTTGTGCAAAGTAGTTTTCAATTGTTGATGCCTTCATTCTGAATAACACAGGCGGTGGCCTCAATGTAAGATTTGTCACACTAAAATAATATGGAATTCACCTATAATTTACGTTACCTCAAAACGAAATGTCTTTATGGTAATCTTACCATGGTGTAATGGCACACTACCGTAATAACATGGATTAAACATACACCATAAGTATAATCTGATCTACATAGCCTCTTCCCTACATGAGGTAGCCACTAAAAATCGCATAAAAAGTTACATGATTTTGTTATGCAGTTGTTAATTTGATATACTGTGGAGTTTTTCAAATTTTTTTCTAAAACTAATTTAATGTATTTATTTGTACAAAATAAAACACTATGACTAAAATCATCAGCAAGGATGTACAAACGATTGCTCTTTATTTAAAAATGTATTTTTCATTTAAAACTATACATTTCTTGTTTTAAACCGTATGTGTACAAACCAGGGTTCATTTTTCTAATACTGGTATTTATAAATCGGTAATAAATAAGGAAAATGAGATAAAATAATTAACTGATGTAGAAGCAAATAAGGTTGATATCGACGGCCAAAGAGCCTATCCAGCGATTGCAACGCCGCACCGCTCTAGTGGCGAATCCAATAACTAAACTGAGTGGAAACGCCAATCACTTTGTTTCATTGCAAAGTAAAATCCTTCATTCTGTTTAAGACCTTTGTTCTAACAGGAAACTTTGGTTTAAATGTTGCTCATAGCTGGAAATTAAACACGTGTACAATTATTTTAGTGAAGTCTGTAAGGTAAACCGAATTTAAGAAGTTAAACTGAGTTAAACCTTAAAGATAAGAAGTAAGAGGAGTTCTGGTTGGTTATTCGAGTCAACTAGTTTATTTAAGACTTAAAAATAAGTAATCATTGGTATACTGTATTGTCGTACTGTCATCCAACAGTTCATTTCTATTCATCTATTAAAATAGTATAATATTGAAATAGTTTTTATAACGTTAAAAAGATTGAAGATTTAGTTTTATGTTGACTATATACCATTGATTATTGTAAGTAAATTCAACACACCTTGCCGACAACAATTCCAACATTATTTTAAATTAACCACATGGAACAAGGCAAAAGTGTATCTAAAAACCTTATATTATTCTGTTATATTTTAGTGGTTTGCTGATTAAAGTGGTTACAGAGTAAACACAATGTATGGATCAGCATTACAATATAAAGCTAAAGGTTTATATTTCAGTAAGATTATCTTGGATGGTTAAAACAACCAGGACTGGAACCAATTTCATTTCTCATTTTCTTTCAACGAAGAAATTCATTAAAAGAGGGTTTACTATTTTCTTCCTCTGAAAGTCTATGTTTATCTTAAATAATGAGCTGAAATGGTCAGAGAATATAATCTCTCTTTATAGTAAAAATAAGCGAAATATATTGTAAAACTTGGTATTATATAGATAACAAATTAATTTTTTACATTATGATGACAATTTGTAATAATTCTTAGTGAATAACAATTTTTCAATATTTTATTGGACGGATATTTATCAAACGTTCCTCAATGTTTTCTTACGTTAAACCACCATTAAGGCGTTCTAAAGTTAAGATATGGAATTCAAATTACCCTCAAAGTTTAATTTTCCAAACATTATTGTATCCTAACAAGGCAAAATGAATTTATTCCCATGTTTAGTACTTAGTAAAACTGCAATAATAAAAACGACAAGTTTTAATAATAGCTCTACCTAAAGTTTCTTTTATTATTGGCTAATCCATGGACATCTGTAATAATTTTCGAAAATAAAATATAAGTGGCAGTAGTTATTTTTTACTTTCTCCCCTATACATAGTATAAGGAGACAGTATTGCTTCCGACAAAATTTTCGAATTTGAGTTGTTAGTGGAAATATTCGTTTTGGTGCTCCCTGAACCAAAAAATGATTTTTACTTCATGTCTGTCTGTGTATGTGGGTATATGTGGGTGTGTGTGTGTGGGGGGCGAGGTCTCCGTGTGCGTGTCTGTGTGGATGTGTACAGAGCTAGAGACCACAGCGACGAGCCGATTTTGATGAAATTTGGTATGTAGGTACTAATCCACGATATCTCAAGGCGATTTTTTATTGCTTGTTTTTTAAGGTTAATTATCCCGCAAAATCCATTAAAAACCGAGAAAAATCCAAATTCCTCAAAAACTGCTCTAACGATTTTGATTAAGCTTTCGTGGTTCTTAGAACTTTCGGTTTCCAACAAAATGACACCACCTGCATTTCTTTAATAATTCGGGTTCAGAAATTACAGTACTTATAACTTCCAAAATTCAGTTGTTTTTTTTTCATCAACAAATATAAATGTTAAAAAATTACTTATCACCGTTAAAAATCGCTGCGAAAATGAAAGAATTTAGTATTTTGAATTATTATTGTACGATTACTGGTTGCGGATAAAATTGAATTTTTCATTTTGTGGTAAACGCAGTACGTTGTCCAATGTTATTCTTATGGGGAATACAAAAATTACCATTTATCTCTTATTTACCGATCGATTTAGTTTAAAGTAGATATGTAGGTCAAGTTAGCTTTGACCAACAGAGGATATTCGAAATATGTTGCCGCTCAACCACGGGGGAATGAGGGGACATTTCCGCTCTTCAAACCAATGCTTGTTGCAAAGGATTCTACAGGAGGATATTTGGATGATTCCCTCCCAAAAAGGGATTTGAGTGGATATTTCTGAAAACAACTTTTTTAGAAGATTATCTGTACATTCATCCGTACTTTATATTCTATATTTAGTAAATACAAAGAAATTTATTCATTACAGTTGGGCTGAAAGTATGTATCAGTTTCCTGATTCCGTTTATTAGTTTTGAGTGTGTTAGTTGAGCACATATTTCAAACGTGTTAGCCTGTTTATGACTCTTAATTTATTTAAGATTTGTTGTTTTTTGTTTGTTTTTTTAGGGAGAGAAGGAAACATGCTTTTACGACACAGTAGTTGGCCAACCTGTAGTGTGGGACTCCTACCAAAAACTAAGATTACCCACTAAAATCCCCTCAAGTTTGTAGGACTCTAACCTAAGATTGTTTGTCACATTACTTCAGGCTAGTCCTAAACCTGGCTTAAGCCCGCAAGGCTCCCTCCGTTTCCAACCGTCTGATCATTGGATGTGTACGCTTCCCGGTCTGGATCAGTCTTTTTTGCGCAGAGGATTCCCTGGACAAAACCTAACACACAGTCCCAGTTGTCCTCCCCTTCCATCATTTTTCCGTGCACACCGTACATACCGTATCCAACGAAAATACACCTATTGAACGTTGAAAGCGGAAGAAAGTGTGTCCTGCGTCGTCGGGAACGTCCGGGTAGTAGATGCAATCCGGTTATTGGGATTTGCTCATCAGGTGCAGGTACGACCTGAAATATCCTTGACCTGCAAAGACTTTGGGCACACTTTAAGAATAATAATAATATTCTTTATGTATTATTTTCCAAGGATATGTTTTAAGGCCATATCTCCCTTAGTACTTGATCAAAACCAATAATTGAGCAATAACTTTTAATATTACTTTCACCGCTAAATGCAAAAAATGAACAATCAATTCAAAAATAAAAACATATAATTAATAGGAGATTTTCAGTTATCTTTTTGTCAACGTATTCGTGGCACCATCTAATAGCGACCCAACTAACTCAAAACAGGGGTTTCAATGCGCAAGCCACGCGAGGGCTATTATAATATAAATAATAAAATAAGAAATATATAAAGTAGACATGACATAAAGGTTTTAAAATGAAAAATTGACAATCGAAATCAAATATGTGAAAGAAATCAATGTTCACCGAAAATATAATCAAGTATAAATGGGTTTTATATGAAAATCATAAAAACATTATCAAGTGTAAAAAGTAAATTTTCTACTAACAAAATAACAACCAAAAACTACTTTATTTTTATACTTTGTTTGTATAAGTCAAACAACTTTATGACAATTTGCCTCTTTAATGCATGTACTTTACCGGGACGAATCGAGATTTCCAATGTGCCATAGTTGTGGTAAACCAGCTGAATGCCTCTTCTAAGGTATTTCAAGCAGATTCGACTGGATTCATTAACTTTAAAAGCTGTCCGACAGGTTAAACATAAACCCTCTTTAAAAAAGGAAGCAGTACTAAAAAAATAAAGTTTGCATAGTAGAGAAGTTTATCTGATTAAATTATATAAATCCTTTACCTTGTAATTTCTTCCGCTTTTGGTTCTGTTTCAGTTTCTGCCACACGTTTGTTGATCTTGTTAGTTCAAGTTCCAGTGTGGTACTGTGTGCTACTGCATCAGCTGCGCAGCAAACTAGAACCTGCAATAACCTCTATCGCTACTAATCCTTTCCAGCGATATGTTTTTATGATTCAAGAGTGAAATAAGATTTTATGTGTAAAATCTTATACATAAAATCTTATCTTAAATCACTGTAGGTTTGAGTCCACCTTCAGCATTGATGGAATCAATGTAGGTTTGTTTCCATCTACATTTTAATTCGCTTTACGTCCCCTTGAGCACTTAAACTTTATGAATTTTCAAGGTGATGTATTTTTTGTTGGGGTATTGGCTTCGTTTGTAAGCCAATATTTCTATAATTATTGGCTTATATTATTTATGTTAGTTGTAATTACTTTAGGTCGATATCGAATATTTACTAACTCCTAGTCCCTTAGTATTCATAATTCCTAGTTTCTTAATATTCATAACTCCTAGTGCCTTAATATTCATAAATCCTAGTGCCTTAATTTTGTCAACAAATAAGTTTACAAGTCTATTACAGTTGCCTTTTTTAATAGAGAGCACAGAGACTGAATATTAAATTATCTTTTACGAAGACTTGATGTATACTTTACATTTATTTCAAATTAAAAGTTTTCTTTGATATCAAAAATATGTATGGCCAACTTTTATTTGTTAAGATTTTTGGACATCTTCAAATTCAGCGTTTTATTCCAGGGTTCAAGAGCTCTAAAGTTCAATTAGTTATGCTAGTAGTATATTTTTCTACAGAGCTTCGATACTATTATGATTCACCACACGGTCCAAAATGGCTTTGACATTTCCTTTATATCAATTTCATCTCACAAGAACTAAACTCTAAAAGGTCATGGATCAGTTATATTGGATTTCTTTTACATGAAGGCTCTCCTCGTGTGACATGAAAAGACGCTAAACGAGATCGTATATTGAGTTTAGTGCAAAATACAGATTCAGTCCGACTTTTAAACATAGTTAAAATATATACATAGTTGTTGTCTTGAAATATTTTCCCATATGTATTTAATTATACTGCGTTTTAATTTGCCAGATTAAAAAATAAGATTAATTCTTAATCACAGCCGGTATCATCTTTTATTTATTAAATCAAGCTAAAGATTAGTTTACGCACTATTTATACATTAACAGGAATACAAGTATACTGTTTCTTAAACTAATAAAACTTTAATTAAAAAATTAGGTGTTTGTTCACCATTTATATGAATGACTTTTGTTAGAAGTTGTAATTATTACTAGAACATTATTAATTGATTACGATTCAAAACTTATTTTCTTAATAATTTGTTCAATGATTAGGAAAACTCAGTAAATTGATTTCTCAGGAAACATTGAATAAAAAGGGCGTGTTATCTATTAACATTTTTCTGTCATCAGTATTGTACAGGGCGAGTCAGACCTGACGGGTGTCCAGCTTGTAAAACGGGAGGACGGTTTGGTCTACAGTCGTCAAACAAAATTATTCCCACCTAAAAAGTATATGAGTAATCTATTAAAAATATTTTCACCAAAATCTATGTACAGAGTGCTCCAAAACTGAAGATCACAGGTTCGGATCTCAAAATTGTCTTATGTGACACAAAGCAAACAATACATCATTTTAAAGGTCTCGTTAAAAGAGACATTTTGGTGAAAACAGAATTCACTTCCCTTTATCAAATTCAAAATGGCTGCCATTTTTTTGTAAAATATTAACATTTATGGAATATCCTGTATTTTCTAAACCATTACTCGTATTTTTCCCATTCAAATTTCTTGTGATAAACTCAACTTTACTCTGATATGATCCATGATAGGCTTTTTTAACAAAAATCTATAACTCAATAAATTCTTTTTTTTCGCTTATAAGCCCAAAACTCATTGAGGTCAAATGTCAAATTGCATACCATTGAAAAGTTCTTTTAAAATCTAACAACTTTATAATTTACACCATCCTTTTTTCTCCTTTAATTTTTCTGTACAATCAGCAAAAACATTACTTTCGCATATGAAATGCATGTTAATTGTAAATAACAAAATACATGAAAGTGGCCACAGAGTTCATACAAATATTATGCAAATTAACAAGCATTTCATATGGGAAAGTAATGTTTTTTGCTGATTGCAAAAAAACTAAAAGAGATAAAACAAGTTTGGTGTAAATTAGAAAGTTGCTAGGTTTTACAAAATATATTCAATTTTTTTACATTTTGTTAATTTTGGGCATATACGCACTTTCAATAAAACAAACTATTTTATTGAAATATTGATTTTTTAAACCCTATCATGTAGCTATTAGAAACCTGAGTTTATCACATGTCAGAAATTTGAATCGGAACAAACATACGAGTAGTGGTTTAAAAAATACAGGTTATTCCATAAATGTTAATATTTTAGACAAAAATAACCGCCATTTTAAACTGATACAAGTAAGTGAATTTTGCTCCTGTCAAACTGTTCCTTTTAAGGAGACCTTTAAAATTAAGTATATTATTAGCCCTATGTTCACATAAGAGAATTTTGATATTCGATCTCGTGACCTTCAGTTTCGGAGCACCCTGTAAATAGATTTTGATTAAAATATTTAAATGGATTACTAATATGATTTTTATTTGAGAATAATGTTGTTTGATTACTGTATACCAACCGTCCTTGCGTTACACAAGCTGGACGGGTGGTCTGACTCACCTTGTTTGATTACTGTATACCGACCGTCCTTGCGTTACACAAGCTGGACGGGTGGTCTGACTCACCTTGTTTGATTACTGTATACCGACCGTCCTTGCGTTACACAAGCTGGACGGGTGGTCTGACTCACCTTGTTTGATTACTGTATACCGACCGTCCTTGCGTTACACAAGCTGGACGGGTGGTCTGACTCACCTTGTTTGATTACTGTATACCAACCGTCCTTGCGTTACACAAGCTGGACGGGTGGTCTGACTCACCTTGTTTAAAAATCCCTTGGTCGCGAGGTGACCAAATCCGTAAGCCAGAAATACATAAATTGTTTACTTATTTATTTTTATTTGTCCAAAAATAACTATCATCATGCATAGTGCAAAATATAATTCGCTTGACTGTTACACTCGAAACTTGTTCCAATGCAGTTACTCTTATTTCTCACAATACTCATGTCAGTGGAGTGATAATACTATATGTATTTGTAAATTTTATTAATTTTATTTTTTTAGAAAATAATTTTATGTCACTGTTACGAGACAATTTATGAACGGATAAATAAATCGTCTGAAAAAAATTTTGTCAGCCGATGTAGACAAAAGAGTAGTCGCTTTATACATATTTGTGTTGCATCGCTTGATTATCGTTAAAAGAAGACTCTTAACAAGTAACAATAATACTTAATGATACAAATCTGAAACATAACCAAAACTTAAAGATGATGACGGGATTATAAAGCATTTACGAGTTTATCATTATACAAAATAATGGATATGCTTGGTAATAGAACTGTTTCGGAAGCAGTTTGTATTCTAAGAGTTTGAATGCACTAAACATTTAAATTGAGCTTGTTTCTCTTTACGTGAAAGCCCCTCGGGACTAGTTGTTTATTTTTACTAGGTTTACTGTATATTTTTGTACTTTCAAAACAGTTTTGTCATTAAAGTGAACAGGGTATCCTGTAACTGTTGTTCCTAGCTCGACTGAGTTATTCTATAGGTAAAATAAACTACATTCACGATGAAATATATATTCACATCTTGCTTGATTTCCTGTCTGGATGCAATTTGTACAAACCTCTTAATATCTTAGAAACGGTTTAATAAAAAAGAATAAAACCTGGTATAAACATTGTTAGGGAGTTTTCAAATTCCATATTTTTTTAACATTCCTTTCAAAAATGTCAGTAACTGTTTTCAAAGTTAAATATTTGTTTGTAAATACTTAATTAAAAACTTAAAGACGTTTTTAGACAGTTTTAAGATAAATTCAACCTTGTATTTTTTACGTTGAATTATATGTACCGGAGAAAACTTAAATGCTGTGGTAAAAAGCGTGATATTGATGGTTATAAATACGGATGTACATTTTACTACAACATTTTGGTTTCTCCGCTATACATAACAAAATTAATTTAAATTATGATACATTATAACAAGTTTTACTAAATACATTATACTGTGGTGATTTTTTGTTACAAAAAACAATGAAGTATAAACTCAGTTACGATAATGGCACGTCTTTAATTAATCGTTTGTACTTATGGAAACCAACCAAAATCTTGAGCAATTTAAGATCATGCAATCCGTAATAAATTACTTTAATTATGCGGTTGAGATTTTTGGATTGAGTGAAACGAAATCCTTATACATAACTTTACTGCTTACAGTGGTAAGAGAATCAACTCGAACTGGCGTGTCTGTGACATAAATAACTCAAAAACGCCTCTACAGATCCACTTCAAACTTTAGAAATAGATTCTATAGTACGAAATCTCGGTCAAGTTCGTTATTGGGAATATTTGGTTAAGTGATAATAAAATTATCTTTAAAACAAATCTATTTTTTATCCCATAAGATTAACATTGGGAGCCATTTTAGTGGTACTTGAATCGTTGATATTTAGCCAACGTCTATGTTTCAACTATAGAGTAACGTAAGTCACATTGCCATAGATTCACTACAGAACTGTAGTTATTCATGTTCATGTTGACTAGGAAAAAACTTCTTTTCGTAACTTGAAACACAAAAACTAAGTTTTAATTTTATTAGCTTTTAAAAGTTGTATGTATATTTTATTTTATACTAATTAAAAGATGCATTATTATTTTAAATACTATTATAATAAATAACTTTATTGGTACCGTACTCTATGTAAAGAAATGCAGGCAGGTGCATTACTGCGGCGAGACAGTCGTTCCAGACTTCAGTCCAGACGACAGAATTTTAACCGAAAGTAAAGATGTCAACAAGAAGATTATTAAAGTGATTATACGCTAATATATGTAATTATTTACATTATAATTTCCACTCATTAACAGTAGAAAGTCTTAATTTGTTAAAAACATTATTATCTCGCTTATAAAACTTACGGTAAGTTACCAAATAAAATTAATGTTTTGGTTTTTTATTTGGCGGCTATCACCAATGCAACTTTACAATATTACAATAATTAACATTTGTAAGAACAAAAAACAGAACAAACTATAGCTACCTATACATCGTGCTTTTAACTATGATGGTATGTTATTAAAACTTATGTGGCACATTACTTTTCACCATTTTCTGGGACTAGCCTATTTCCTTTTTGTCAGATTGAAAACTGAAGTTTAATATAAATTTATTTTCCTACAAAATGATAATTGCATTACCAGAACTTGTTTATTCAAACTCAATAAGGCAATAAGGCAAACTCAATAAGTTTGGTCCTTTTTGGAGGTTAATATTAAGGTAAGGTATGCCTATCGACTTTAATTTTCTAGGCATAGTTTATGATGCCCATACACCACTGTTTTAATCCAATTTTTGACTAGATTTCTTCATTTTTATCCAAAATAAACATTTTTATTAAATTGTTCGGTAAGGTAAAACTTAGTCTCTGGATAATTGTGCCTTTTAGCACAAGTTCATCCTAGGCCTACTTTTCGATTGAAAATGATCATTTTCATTGAACTAACCTCATGTAAATTTACCTCTAGAGTTTGGAAATCACATTTGTTTTTCAGAAACAATGGTAAAGTGATACAAATTTTAAATCAAAAATAGGCTTTGACTTTTGTTTAACTTACATTTAATTGGATTGAGTGAAACAAAATCCTTATACTCAGTTTGGAATTCGAAGTAGTGTGACGCTATCTACATTTTAACGGTTTGATGGATTGTCATGAAATTTTTAGGATAACGTTTTTACGGTTTAATGCTTTAAATAAACTATAATTGGCGAATTATTATTACATTTTAATAATTATCAGTTTTTTCATTAAATATTATTTCAGTACATATTTTGAGCTTTGTATTACCGTGTTGTTTGAAGTTTGAACTGTCAAAATACATCAGCTCAGCTGCTGTAATTTTGTTGATTGAAGTTTGTGTTCAGGTCAGAGCGGTTTATTTATTTAATTTGTTCTAAAACTTAGTGGTTCTACCTACCTAGACACCTTTCTGTTAGAAATTCAAAACGTGTCATTCTTTTGAGTTCAATAATAATTTCATTAATGTTATACCGTAGCAATAATCAAATGTAAATCTTATTTCCTTGCGAGTTCCATACACATAACCTATGTGAAGCACTTTGGTTCAAGTTGGATTTAATACGATTAAAAGTGTTTTCGGCGAGAATGCCAACATTATACATCAGTACTAAACACAAACATACATTTTGGAGGTTTTCTCTGTGTTCTTTTGTAGATAGTTTGTGTTCGAATAATACTCAGGTTTTGTATATTAGTTTACAGTCGTAGCCATAACATGGATGATTATAGCACAAGGTGTGACTAAAAACAAACTTTTTATGTTATTAATAAACTTTAAATACTGTCTACAAAGTTTTAATCGCCAAAACAGACAGTATCCTTTGACTAATTTAGGTAGGCCAATGATACTGTAGTTTCTCAACCATCCCAAGTTGGTCAATCATCATACTATTTAAATTTTAGCCTTGCTGTAAGTTTATTCTAACCATAAGTCTGTCTTGGTAGTCTATACAGTGGGAATGTTATGATAGGCCTAGCTTATATTTATAGGCCTAGGTACCGCTTACGAATAAAATTAACGTAGCCTAGGCTAGGAAGGTTTTTTTTAGTGTATAGGCCCTATTCAATACCTAAACATAAACGTACGGTAACCAAACTTAATTAATGTAAACCGAATTAATGGGGTTTTTATGAATTAAGTAACAAATGCCTGACCGGAATACTCATATTTAGTTCTGATAGCACATCCAAACCTTACCTAATTGGGGGTAGGCCTAAAAGGCAAAAAAAATTAATTCTGGTACGTGGATGGTGGGTTTGACGTGTGTTTATTACGTTAAGTAACGTTGAGTTAGGTAAGATATTTAACATAAGTCTAAGCACCCCCAACCAACCATACCTGTAAAGTAAATTGTTTGGTACTTTGGTATTATACGGATGCCACCCTTATACAGCGCGCTGCGGCAGTTATGTTAGGATGGGTTATCATAAAAATGATTGTAGGACTTTCCTTGTTTCGTTACAAATCGAATGATACCTGATGAGTCATACTTCCGGCCGCCAAACCCCCTCCAAATAGGCCAAGGTCAGGTCGTTGACCGGAGCGCGCGCATCAGCTGTCACCGCCTGTATCTGGGTCAGTGTCATGAGTGATTTATTGCCGTGCACTACGTTACATTTGTTTTCATAATGAGTGACGTTCTTTTGGTGTGGGATTTAACTCGAAATGAAGAGGAAACCGTACGTATTTTTATGATAACCCATCCTAACATAACTGCCGCAGCGCGCTGTATATTTTGCGGAGTACATGTGGCGATCGGGTGTGGCTGCTAGCGGCGGCGACGCATTCAACACGATCCTAGCGGACATCGCTGGCTTTTGGGAGGCACAACACAAAGACCGCTCATCAGAATGATGTAAAATTTTTACAGTAAGTCAATAAAAGTACGTTTTTCGAATTATGTAGTTATCCTTTGTATCCGGTAAAAATTAACCCCCAAAAATAGTGGCATCCGTATAATACCAAAGTACCAATTGTTTTTAAAACTTCAAAATAACTAAATAGACACAGGCTATTACAAATTGTTTGGTGTTTTCTTTGGTAATAAGAAATATGTTGTGAACAGTAGCAAATAAATGGAAAGCCAAAAAGGTTGTGCTGGTTAATTAACGGAAATGATACAAATATTCTTTTGATAGTTGTTATTAATGCACTTATAATCTAAATTAAATGAAAATAGAGTATAAACACTGATTACAGGCTTAACTGAACTGATTTTAGGTGTATAGTATGTATAGGCCTATATGCTGATGACATTTTTAACAAATAGGTGTGCCACTTGAGAAGAATATGGAGTAGTGATGTGCAATATGGTCACATTTCACGATATGGCTGAAGTGGTATCGCGTCACTGTTGAAACGTTGTGTTATCATGTTATCATGGTCTCGGACCTAGGTCTTACCATGCCGACTACGGTAATAGCTTCTTCCCTATTGGGGAAATTCGCTAAAAAGAGCTTAATATTTTGAACACAAGTTAACGGAGGGGGAAATACCTAATTTAATTTTAGCGAATTCCCCTATAGGGAAGAAGCTATTACCGTAGTCAGCATGGTAAGACCATAGATTAAGCATACTCCTTAGGAGATATTGCATTGGCAGGTTGTCAGACGAAGACGGGTGAACAGTGGCGTGCTCCTGCGGGACTTTCTAGTACTAGCATAGAATTAGTGCCGACGGCATCAGCGCAGTGGCGCAGCTCGTGGCCACGTGAGGAACCAACGATCCGCGGGCTAGGAGGGAAAACGACATCGGTGTGCGAGAGAGAGCGGGAGTACTTGTGCGATAGAGAGAGAGGGAGTGAGAAAGGCGCCGCCGACGCGACACTGCCGTAGTGCCGTGGCTCGCTCGCACTCGCAGGGCGTCCGCCAGCCACCAGCCACAGTGCCTTCGTGCCTTCCTTTCGTCAAATCGTATGCGGCTTCTTCCTTGATAAATGTTCTACGTTCGCTTGTGAAAATACTCTTACAGTTATAATTACAAATTAGTGTAATAGGTGTATAGTATGTATAACCGATATTTCATTACCAATGATTCAGTGAATTCATAACATACAATATTTCCTTATTTAAAATCCCACTTAATTCTTTTTCACAATTTATTATTTTTTTCCTTTTAATTTCGTCGGGGCGGAGAGTAAATCCTCATGGACACTCAAAAATCCGTAGTCGAGAGTATTGCCGGACTTTTACCGGCTAAAAAAACTCCGCGAAAAATTTAAAATTATTAAAATAAATAAAGTAATTTCTGTGATTTGAGTAATTAACTTTGAAAACCTTTATTAAGTTCAAATAAAATTTATGTTCTTTTTGAAAAATTGAGAAACATTAAGAAATTATACAGGTTTGAAACACCTACGAAACGGCCAGTCCGATTTTAACGAGAGACCTATGAAATGAACGGAAATATTTTCAAATTTTATATTACGGAGTTTCAAATCTTTCTATTGCTTTTTTAAATTTATATAAGGAAAAACAGTGTAAAATATCGGTGTTTTTTTACAATGTGTGAGTAAATCTCAAATTTAAACGATTATTACAAAATATCAAGTAAACGTATCTGCTTGAAATTGTTATGGCGTATATAGGCCTAAGGGTTATTTAAAAACACTTTTGTCACGTTTCATGAAAGGAATTCATGACTACCTATATAATAAAAATAAACTTAATTTTAATCAGGCAAATATGTGTAATTCAAAAAATATATACAGGGTGTCACAAAAAAGCGTGGTGTGATTCGCAGAATTTGATTCCACATATGAAAATAAGTCAAAATTATCTACATTTGGTTCAATTTCAGTGCTACGTCTGCCCGGCAGCATCATCTCGACTTGTCGTCTGATTGATGCGTCGTCAGTCAGATTCATATGCCTTCTGTAATACTACTACAGAGAGTTCACAGGCATTTCGGTGAAAATTCGTTAATTTAGTTTTAAAACGTCTTTTTCGGCCATTCTCGTTCATGCGGCTCGGTTGTCGTTCCCCAGGGAGGTAAAAACCATGGAGAGCTCGTCAAATGGACAGAAAACGGTCCGCACATTGTCAGGCTAGACCCAAAGTGCAGGACACGGCAAATCTGAGTAATCCCGAGCGGTGAGCCCGTTGTCGTTTACACGCTCCTATACCTCTTAATAATAATACAACTACAATGAAACTTATATATTTCTTTTCTGCATGAATGTCCGCATCTAACGGTATCAATATATATTAGTTTAAAATTTTGTGTAATTTGTAATAATTAAAATATTAGAAGGTTGTAAGAACATGACATAAAAAAGTAAGTAAGCGAGAAGTTTTTTATTCCTGAGGTAAAATTAAACTTCCAGCAAGAAAGTTGTAGCTAATTAGTTTATCTTCAAAATTTATTCGAAAAAATTTTCGATATAGCTTCTAGTTTCTTCAATAATCCGATATAAATTACGGCTATGTTCAGTTCTACGCGCGCCGCCGTCGTCGTCGACCACGGCCCCACGCCGCGCCGTACTACCACATCAGAATAATCGCTTCTCATTTTACTTAGATTTTTATAAAAAGTAATATTATAAATATATATTTGACTCCATATTATATTGAGGTTATTAGCGAATTTCCCCTATAGGGAAGAAGCTATTACCGTAGTCGGTAGCAATGGGACTAGCTCCGCCGTCGCCTTGGACGTACAAGCAGACCGTGTACGCTTGTCCCATTACGATGGGTGATCTCCTAAGGAGTATGCTTAATCTATGGTAAGACCTAGGCCCGGGACCATGATAACTTTTCGTTTTGAGGTCCCCAGACCCCAAAAACACCATTCGTTTGAAACTGTATATATATATATATATATGTGTGTGTGTGTCCGTGAGCACGATAACTCACGTAAAAATTATCCGATTTTGATGAAATTTTGTATAAACGTGTAAAGCAACATTTATGACTTTAAGTTCGAAAACCAGCCAGATCGCTCTATCCGAAGGGGTATTTTGGGGGGGTTTTGTACCCCAAAAATGGGTTTTTCGAATTTTTTACATATAATTTTGGAAATAATCAAATTTTAGTTTTTCCCATTGGATTCAGCTTAAAAAACCACACAATTTGGTATTTTGATCATTTCTCTACGTCAATTGGTTACCGAGATATTGAAAGTGCTAAACATAGTATGTTGTCTAATGTTATTCTTATGGAGGAAAATAAAAATTTTATATCTCGCTTATTTATGAACGTATACTGACGAAACTTGGTATACGACTTCATCTGGTTGTGGACCATTGATGTTTGCTCAAAAAGAAATTTTTTACCAATGGCTCCCGTAGCAGCAAACCTGCGTACTCAGCCCCATGTTATTCTTATGGAGAATATGTAACGTGTTATCTCCCTTCATTATGAAAATATATTAATGAAATTTGGTATATGGCTTTACCTACATGAGCTATATTGATATTTGTATTAAACCCCATTTTTTGTGCTCCTTGCTTCAGCAAACCTACATACTCAGCCGCCATGTTATTCTTATGGAGAATAATTAAAATGTCATAAATCGTTTATTTATGAATGTATATTGATGAAACTTGGTATGTGGCTTTATGTGGCATTAATATACATATATATACATTGGAAATTCGCTGAGTACGCAGGTTTGCTGCTACGGGGGTATTATATGATTGGGATTTATTTATTTCAAAGAATCACACCATTTTTACAGATCGAAACACGCAGTTTTACAAGATGGCTTGTAATATGTTTGGCATGTGATAGGGTTGCCATGATTTTTAGAACCACATACTAAATACCCACGTCGCAGCAAACCTGCATACTCAGCGAATTTTCAATGGAGATATAAGTGTCCTAATACTACATAAAGCCACTTACCAAGTTTCATAACAATATATTCACAAATAAGCGATATATCCAATTTTAATTATATTTCATAAGAATAACATTGGGGCTGAGTACGCAGGTGTGCTGCAACAAGGAATACAACAAATGGGTTTTTATGCTAATATCAATATAACTCACCTAGGAGAAGTCGTATACCAGTTTTTATTCATTTATGTTCATAATTAAGGGAGACAGAGCATTTAATTGTTCTCCATAAGAATAACATGGGGGCTGAGTACGCAGGTTTGCTGCTAGGGGAGCAGTTGGCAAAAAATATTTTTTTTTTAGCAAATATCAATAGACCCCAACGAGATGAAGCTGTATACCAAGTTTCGTCAGTATACGTTCACAAATAAGCGAGATATAACAATTTTCTTTTCCTCCATAATAATAACATTAGACGACGTACTGTGTTTAGCACTTTCAATCTATCGGTAACCAATTGACGTAGAGAAATGATCAAAATACCAAATTGTGTATTTTTTAAGCTGAATCCAGTGGGAAAAACTAAAATTTGACGATTTAGAAAATTATATGTAAACAATTCAAAAAACACATTTTTTGGGGTACAAAACCCCCATAAAATACCCCTTCCAATGGAGCGATCTGGCTGGTTTTCGATATTAAAGTCATAAATGTTGCTTTACACGTTTAAACCAAATTTCATCAAAATCGGATCTTTTTTACGAGAGTTATCGTGCTCACGGACACACACACACACAGCAAACAGTTTGCTGGACTTTTAATCAAAAAAAGTTTGTTTTACAAAGTTTTCAAAGAAAGTAATTCAGGCTTTTTTATAATGAAAACTATAGCCAGGCTATCTTTGCCGCTTCAAATAAAGGGTCTTTTAAGTCCCTTATATGAGGAAATAAGTTAAATTGAAATTATACGGTGCACCTAAAATGATACAGTATAAGGTGACGCGATACACATCATATTGCCATAGCCTATCGTGATATGTGACTGTATTGCACACCAAATTTGTTAAAAATGTATTCTTAAATATTAAATCTCACATAAAAACAATTCAGTTGAGCACTTTAAGCCTGTAAGTAGATTTTTCATTTAGGCCTACATTTCTCGCTGGACTTCATTCCTGTTTTCAAGTGTAATTAACTAGGTGCTATCACTAATGCAACTAGCTACATGTAATACAATGGAAGTCATGCTCTAGGTGAGACAATGGAAAGTCCTCAGTCAAAAACTGTCGCAGCGACGACTACGCGCAGTAGAAATGTTTGGCAGGAGAATTGTCACAGCCCCCCACCCTGCAGCTGAGGGGGGGGGGGTTGTTCTCACTCTGCACATATTAACAGCAGGTCCGCTAACTTCCAGCATACAGTTTAAAATTATGGGTCCCTTATAAATTATGTGTTATGGACGTAAAATTAGAGTAACCTAATGTAACCCAACCGCCGCAGCGCGCTACATAAGTTTTTAGTCCTGCATAAAACTGTTATTGTTTACTTTTCATTTATAATTCAATAAGTTATGTTCAACTTTTATTCAATCAATGCTTTTCAGTTTACAAGGTCATGAAAAAAATTTAAATGTACTCTTTGAATTACTTAATTAGTTACGTAAGAACGTAAAATTATGTTCAAAGCGTCCAAAGAATGGCAAGGTTATGGTTTAAAATGGTCATATTTTATGAGTATACGACAATTTTCTTATATGTCTGTTGGCATCAGTGATGGGGAGGGAGCAACCTTAGTCAAAGGGCGTGGTCTAATAGTACAGTAATGGTGGCGGCAGGGGTATGAGCTCCATGAATGTACCACTCCACCAAATCTTTAGGACTGCTTGGAGTCGTCGCTGCAACACTTCCTGACGTGTCCAATTCTGCGCTCCCCTCTGGGTCA
Organism: Allygus modestus; assembly: GCA_963675035.1. Classification (NCBI taxonomy): domain Eukaryota; kingdom Metazoa; phylum Arthropoda; class Insecta; order Hemiptera; family Cicadellidae; genus Allygus; species Allygus modestus. The sequence continues at coordinate 272,526,040 of OY776111.1, forward strand.
TGCATGTGGCGTTTTTAGAATGGAAAAGTCTCAAAACTTTTTGCATTTCTAACTGCTTCCCCCATAAGGCCAATACTTTCAACATCCGTCCTGTGTTATTTGTGAATATATATTTTTAAAATTTAGAAAAAATGATGTGCTGGTGGTTATCTAGCAATTTCAGTGACAACATTTTCGATTTGCATTTTAAAATTCGATAGAAAAATAGAAATAAAAAATAAATTTGAAACTTTGCTCACTGAAATCGCTTTGTTATTTTTTTCCTCCTGAAAAAAGCTATAAATCAACAACATCCGACCACCCATTGAGGCTGGATGGAACTTGAAAGAATCATTGCACTTATGGGTTTAGGAATATACATGGATTAACTGGTACCCCCTCTTAAAAGATCTTGAATTTGAATTGTCAATGATAGCCTTGCTGTAGTTTCCATTTTAATAAAAAACCATTGCCGCAGGCAGTGATTTGTTTTGTGGCTTACACAAAACAACTTAAAAAACTAAAGTTGTGGGTAGCACTGCGCAGTACTGTATCAAGTCATGATTTTACGCTCTAAAACAACAAAAAACATAGGTTTAAAGCAAACTTACTCAAAATACGCTATGTATTTATTAGTGAATTTCCTATGGAAAGTGAACTATTAGCATGACCCGCACGGTGAAACTTAAGCCCGGGACCACCATAGAAGTTCCTAACGTGACCCCCTGAACACGTTTTGGGGGGGTCGTTCAAAATTTTATATTTATATATATGTATATATATACGTTTGCACTCTAGCGGTCACATTTTTGGTCCGATTTACTTCAAATTTGGTAGGGACGTTTCTTTCTATAATTAGTTGGACAAGTTCATTGGGCAAAACAATCGGAAAACTCTAAACCCCTTTTTTGGCGATTAATCTTTTGAATTTTGAGTTTTTGGGCCCAGAAATGGTTAGAAAAGCCCCGGATGTAAATTTAATGCATGTAAAAATGTGGGAATTAATGAGGCGGAAGTTTTAAGCCCTCTCTCGTCATTCTAGCATAAATATTTACGGAGTTATTAAAGTAAATGTGTATCGACTAAACACAGTACGTTGTCTTAAGGGGGTTTTGCATTAGAAAAGCCTGTTATTCATTTGTTGGTGTACTTTTCTCATCCCCAACAACCTAACACTACTTTCAAGCCTGACTGGATCCTCTCCTAACCTTATAATGTGCAAAATCGTATTCCCAGCATTGCAGGTAAATATAACCAGGAGCATCAGAACAGGCAAAAAAATCAACATTTTCAGATTTCAATAAAAATTGAAATAAATGTCTGTGTTTACACTGATTTTGAGTTTTAAAAGTTTTTTATATGGAAATTCACATCCCTCACCTCAGCGTGCTGCGTGCGAACTCGTTTTTAGTTTTACTGTTAGTAAAATAGTATGACGGAACTAACTAACTGTAACCTTGATTAAGATATCAATTAGATAAGCTTTTAATTGTGAAAGTTTTATAACATTATCAATAGATGTGGGAGTGCGCCAGCTCTTAGGGTTGATATGTGTGAGTTACATAACCCCTCCCCTACATAACGCTACGCCATACCCCCTCCAACCCCTTAAGTGTGTTATGTAATATATGTGTATGGCCCCCTAGCATGTTTTTAAATGTAAAAATAACTAACGTAAAATGAGTAAGTATATAATTTAAATAGGCTACCAGTATAATCAATCCTATAAACAAATTAAAAACTTGAAAAATGATCATTTCATTGAATCATAGCCTATTTCATTAATACTTGTACTTCTCTGAAAACACATCAAACTACTTTAAAATATGTTCTAGACAGGTCTCATCCCCAGGACAAATCAAATACGGTAATTAGAAAAAACTAATTTTAAAAGTTAAAAAAATTAACATTGGGCTTATAGAGTTTAAAATCTAAACAAAGGAAATAACAGCAGTTTATAATCTGTGAGTTAATGTTCAAAGTAATACTCATGTTGTTGTTGTTGAAGTAGTACCCGAAGGCCGGGCTTTGCTCGGGGAAGGTCTGTCAGTTTGTTTAGATGACTTAATATTTCATCACATCCCGCAACTTATGCGTAGATTTTCTTAGCTCATTTGTCTCTTTTCTGGAGATATATAAGGTCACTGCAGTTGTTATTATAGCTCAATTTCCCTTTGATTAATTTTGGATATGACATTGCCATTCTAATGTAATCTTCATTTTATGATTTTAGCTTATTTTAGTCACTGCTTTGAGGTAATCACATGTTAATACTTAAACTACAATAATTGTCTAATATATATACAGCCCCATGTGTAACACACCAGACATAAGAATTCTAGACCATTTCCAGACGAACTAGAAACGTGATATTTAGCAAGCAGGTAGCTTGTACAGTGGAGTCTCACAAACTCGACACAATGTGGACTAAGACCCTGTCGAGTTTGTGGAATGTCGAGTTATCCAGAATTACATTGGGAGGGGAGGAAAATACATTATTTAGCTGTAAATTGTTTACTGTATTAGATTTTACTTAAACACATTATATTATAAATGTATAATGTTACTGTATTACAAACTTAAGGACAATATAAAAATTAGATAAATACTTAAAAATTGAGAATTAATAACTAACTGTCCTCGTTTCCAAAATATATAGTCTTGTAATGCATGTACTGTATAGTAAATGAGGTGTCGAGTTTCCCAGAGTGTCGAGTTATCGGGAGTCGAGTTTGTTGTTGTTTGCTCTACTGTACCTTGAAACCCCCGGTAAAATTGCCAAAATATACAATTTTAAATTTTAAAACCACTAATTTTGATCTTAAAAATTGGATATTTTAACATTGGGCTTATGGAGTTTCAAATAAAAACAAAAGAAATCGTAACAGCTGTAAACAAATATCCAGTAAACTGTCAAAGCAACTTTCACATGGTAGAGTATAAACAAATTATAGAACTATTGAACAATGAAAACATCTAGAGCGGATTTAACCATAATGAATCTAAATAGTATACTATGTAAAAAATACTTGACGGATCATTGACCAATAATAACAACTGGAGCGACCCCAAGCGGGGGTCTGGGGGCGGAGCCCCCAGCGAGCAAAGCGAGTTCACTATATACTTTGACAGTTCACTTATTTATCATAAACAGCTGTTATGATTCTTTTGTTTTGATTTGAAACTCCAAAAAACCAATTTTATTTTTTAAATTTTCAAATTTGTTTTTAGCGAATTTCCCCTATAGGGTAGAAGCTATTACCGTAGTCGGCATGGTAAGAACTAGGCCCGGGACTAAGTTAACTTTTCCTTTTGAGGTCCCCGGACCCCAAAAACGCCATTCGTTCAAAACTACATTAGAACCTCGCTAATTCGAACATCGATAATTCAAAAACCTCTATAATTAGTAATGTTTGTCTGATCCCCTCAGAAAACCTCTAAAATTTTAAAAATAATATACAGATAACTCAAAGTGATTTTTACGCTTAATGCAGCCTCTAAAATTTGAATTTGTATATACTCGAGCCTCTACAATTAAAATTTTGTTGCCGTAATTCGAACTGTTACCTCCAAAATTCGAAGTCAACCTCTACAATTCGAACTGCGTTACCGTTAGCCTCTGTAATTCGAATTCAGGACAAAAAACACGCCTGTTGAGTATTTTGTCCAAGACATGTGTTTGAACTACACTATTCTGTCTAGCTTTTAAAAAATAAACTTGGACCTCTATAGTTTGAATTTTATTTTGACCTCTATAATTCAATCTCTCTATACTTAAAACAGGAACCTCCATAATTCAAATTTTATTTATTATGACCTCTATAATTCAAACCCTCTCTATTTCAAACTTCCCATGATTCAAAATATATTGTCTTTCCCCTGAAATTCGAATTAGCGAGGTTCTACTGTATATATATATTACAAAGGAATGAATGACAAACGAGCACGATAACTCTCGTAAGAATTGTACGATTTTGATGAAATTTGGTATACATGTCTAAAGCAAACTTTATGACTTAAGTTCGAAAACCAGACAGATCAATCTATCCGAAGGGGTATTTTGGGGGGTTTTGGACCACTAAAATGGGTTTTTAGAAATTTGCACATTTAATTTTTTTAAAAGACACCATTTTTTTTTTAGTTTTCACCATTGGATTCAGCTTAAAAAAACACATTATTTGGTCTTTTGATCATTGCCCTACGTCAATTGGTTACTGAGATATTGAAAGTGCTAAACACAGTACGTTGTGTAATGTTATATATTAATTATTCTCCATAAAAATAACATTGGGGATTAGTACGCAGATTTGCTGCAACAAGGTACACAAAATAATGGGTTTTTATGCAAATATCGATAGAATTCATCTTAGCGAATCCACATACCAAGTTTCATCTATATACATTCATAAATAAGCGATATATAACATTTGAATTATTTTCCATAATAATAACATGGGGACCAAGTACTTAGGTTTGCTGCTACAGGAACCATTGGTGAAAAATTGTTTTTTGTGGAATCAACAATAAACCACAACCAGATGAAGCCATATACCAAATTGTGTCAGTTTATGTTCATAAATAAGCGAGATATACAATTTTTCTTTTAGCGAATTTCCCCTATAGGGAAGAAGCTATTACCGTAGGTCTCATGGTAAGCCTTAAGCCCGAGACCATGATAACTTTTCATTTTGAGGTCCCCAGATGCCAAAAACACCACTCGTTCCAATTTATATATATAAGTGGCCGTAAGCACGATAACTCTCGTAAAAAAGGTCTGATCTTAATGAAATTTAGTACAAATGTGTAAAGCAGCATTTATTTGAACGAGTTTGAAAACCAAATGAATCGCACCATCCGAAGGGGGTTTTCGGGGGGTTTTGTACACCAAAAATGGGTTTTTTCGGGTTTCCACATCTCATTTTATTTAAATCAAATTATAATTTGTACCATTGAATTCAGCATACAAAACAGACAATTTGGTATTTTGATCATTGCTCTACGTCAATTGGTTACTGAGATATTGAAAGTGCTAAACATAGTACGTTGTCTAATATTATTCTTATGGAGAAAAATAAAAATTGTATATCTCGCTTACTTATGAACATAAACTGATGAAATTTGGTATATGGCTTCATCTGGTTATGGTTCATTATTTTTTGCACAAAAAAACAATTTACCTACTTGAGTTATATTGATATTTGTGTAAAACCCCATTGTTAGAGTTCCTTGCTTCAGCAAACCTGCACACTCAGCCGCCATGTTATTCTTATGGAGAATAATTAAAATGTCATACATTGTTTATTTATGAAAGTATATTGATGAAACTTGATATGTGGCTTTATGTGGCATTAAGATACATATATATGCATATTTATGCATTGGAAATTTGCTGAGTACGCAGGTTTGCTGCTACGGGGGTATTTATATATTAAGGTGTATACAAAATCTTGGACCTTGACACAATGACTCGTGGATTCTAAGAAGTGGGTCAAAGAGTTTTAATTTCTTCCTAGATTATATTTAACATAAGATACTACTTTTCTTTTCTTTTTTAAATGAGGCAATTTATTCTTCTTAAAAAAAAATGGAATGATTTAAGCATTATTGTTTTTTAAGTTCTGCATTTATAGGTTGCCTATGTATTTGAACAACCGTATCAAGCTACAATAACAATGGGAAACAATGGGAGCCCCCCTCCCCCCAGTAAGGTTAATGTGTTACATTAAAACCTCTGGATTAGAGTTTAAAATATTTTGGCATTCAAAACCAATTGACTAATTTTAAAACGTATTGTTCATAAAGTTCTGTACTTATACTTATAGATTTTTACAGCAATATTAAGCTACAATAAAATAAATATCCTGATGGGTCCTCCAGTGGAACCAAAGTGTAAATAACTACTTTTAAACCACGTGCTCTCACTGATTGGGGACCTTTATTGCCGCCAACATATTATATTTTATCAAAATCTTCAGCTAATATTATTATGAGGGCCTAGATGATACAGCCCTCAGTGAGACTGAGGGGTGAGTAACTACTTCATATGCACTTTGTCTGACTGATTGACAGATTTCAGGCCTCATTGTTTGTCATGTTCTGGATTTGTGTGTCATTGTCAAGCTGCAGTTATAATGGAGGGCCCATGAGGTATATTGTCAATTGAAACATTTTTTTGGTATTTTACGCGATCACTCAATCCTTATACGCGATATAAGAGCGTACTCCTAGTATATTTTAATCAATTTCATAATCTGGTTTGATTTGAGTATAATAAGTAAGTATGTACATGGAATAATAACTCATAGCTACTCAATGCTATATAGACGACGCATTTATTTGTATGGAAATCGTAAATACACCGAAATGAACTAACAGATCTCATAACACGAATAATAAATCCAAGAGTAGGTTTTGCAATCATAATTAATATCCCTATGACTTAGAAATCTTGTTCTAAAAGAATTGCTTTAATATTCCCCATGATTGACATAAGGTGAATTCTAAAATTCCATTACGTATAATAACTATCGTATAGGAGGATATTGAAGAACATTTGTGCGGAAAGCTCCGAATTAGGTCTACCTTATAAACTGCAATAACGTGAGGAGCAACAGACACAGACGGAATACCGCTATACCTAGTTATGAAGTGGCCTCGTATCAATCGACAAGCATCATCCTACTCAATACTCGTGTCATCATTATTTTCACTACTAAATAGAGTTTTGTACATATTAAACTTGTTTTATCACAATTTCCTCTTTCACCTTTTACAAACTCAACTAAACAACATGGTTCTATATCTTGTTTGGATATAAATGTTAGAAAGTGCTTAAAAAAAGGTTTCGAGAAAGAATCCACAAAAGAATGAGACAAACTAATTGAGGAAACGATGAACTCTGTAATCCAGAAGGGGTTTACTCCTCTGTAATGACATTGGGTTTCCTCTAATGAAAACATTGTTTTTCGTCTGACCCACTATGTCTCGCACGGAAAACTTTTGATTCCCATATTATCCTTTAGAAATAAACTTATTAACAACAGTTTTCTTAAGAATAAAAATTAAAAATATACTAACATTAGTTAACAATGAGAATAGTGTATATAATTTTAACTTTATCCAAGTTTTTTTTCCAACTGTCCTATCTAAACTGTATAAACATTTAAGAAACTACAACTGCAAATAACCCCGGTTTGTGAGGGAAAAACGAATAATCCATTAGAAACTAGTTTTGCTGAATTATTTATGTAAAGAAACGTTAACCTTTTAACAACAGTTACAAACTGTAAAATAGTTTATTTCCTTTCAGATTTACTTTTACTAATGCGAATTTACTTCTGTGCGAGTTTAGTGTAACATTGTATTTATGGCTGAAGAAATACCCTCGCATTTGCAACTTATTGTATTTAAAATCTAATGATTATAGTAATTAGTTTTCAAAATCTAAAAGTCCATATTTCAAGAATTCAAAGGCTTCCGACCGAGAGACGAATGTTTTTTTACTTTCTTCATTATTACTTGTTTTGTTTTGTTTTTCTCACGCGTGTATACAGGGCGGTAGGATTTCGGATTACTTAATGCGAAAATGAAGAAAAAGGTTCCTATGAGATAAAAAAGTACGCTCTAAAATACTTTATTTTCCAGTTATCTGCCTGTAATTAATTGTTATTGAAATTGTGTTTACAGAACCGCTGAGAATTTAAAGAAAAATTTATGTTTTAAAAATACAAACTAATCTTTATCCGTTTTAAAATGGCGATATAAATATTCAAATTTAAATTACATAACAAACTTAAAAAACAAAAGTAACAACACATCGTTTGTGCAGTAGGATCGTGCCTCGTTTAAAATGCATCCAACTAACAAAATGTGATCAATTGTGGGTTGTCTGTGTTTTAACGTTTTGCGCGGATAACGGTTTTTTAAAGAGCAAATACTACTAGTATCGGGTCTGCTGATCAAAGGAATCCTCAATTTAAAATTTAAGCAAATTTATGAAAAAATTCAAAAATTTGTTAAATCAAAACTATGCACTATGATTTGTCTGGTTTTTACTTATTTAACTATACATCCGTAGTTTCAACCCCAAACTACATCCGCTTTAAGAACGTCATACCAAGCATTAAAATGGTCTTCAAATTAAACTTGTATCGGATATACGTATTTGGTACCACTACCATTATTTTTTTAGCGAATTTCCCCTATAGGGAAGAAGCTATGTGGCATGGTAAGACTTAAGCCCGAGACCATGATAACTTTTTGTTTTCAGGTCCCCAGATGCCAATATATATATATATATATCTTGAATTTTGATGAAATTTGGCACAAATGTGTAGAGTAACATTTATGACTTTAAGTTAGAAAACCAGATCGATCGTACTATGGGAGGGGGGTTTTAAATTTTCCAAAAAGCAGTTTTTTTAATTTTCCCCCCTAAAATTGTAAAATACTTAATTTTGGTTAAAGCCATTTTATAGAGCTTAAAAAAACAAATAATTTGGTATTTTTAATCATTAACCTACGTTAAGTGGTTGTAGAGAAAATTCAAAAAATGCGTCCATAAAATTGCCCATGTTAATCTTAAGGGAAAAAGGTTTTTGGATTTTCCTCAGATAATTTTACTAAAAACTTCACATTTCTTATTCTCAATCAGTTTAGCTCTACAAAACAATTATTTTGGTGTTTTAATTGTTGTTCGACGTCCAACCATTGCAGAGATATTCAAAGTACTGAACACAGTACATTGTTCAATGTTTTCCTTATAGAGGATAAGTAAAATTTTATATCTCGATTATTTATGATTGTATATTGATGAAACCTGGTATGTGGCTTCAATTAGTTGTGGTATATTGACATTTGCACAAAAAAGGTTTTTTGTTGATTTCCCCGTAGCAGCAAACCTGAATACTCGGCCCCCACGTTATTCATATGGAGAATAAGTAAAGTTGTATATCTCTCTTAGTTATGAACCTAAATTAATAAAACTTGGTATGTAGGTTCACCTGGTTGAGTTATATTGATAATTTCAAAAAAAAACATATTTTTTATCTTCCTCGTTGCAGCAAACCTGCGTACTCAGCCCTAATGTCATTCTTATGGAGAGTAAATAAAATGCTATATATCATTTATTTATGAATGTATTTTTGTGAAAAATGGTCTGTGGCACTATGTAGTAGTGAGACACATATATATGCATTGGAAATTCGCTGAGTAAGCAGGTTTGCTGTGACGGGGGTATTAATCTTTTTTAGAATACGTTTTTAACAATTGTACTAATCCGAAATAATCAGCCACTAAATTTTAGTTTGAACTTTATGCGTGGCAAGTCCCATTCCTAAATTGTGTTATTAAATATTCAATGCAAATTTATTTTGTAAAATAAATAATAAAACGTCATAATATATTTTATCCACATCGGTATTCTTATAAATTAGATATAAAGTAGAATTATAAAGATAGATTAATTCATGTATAATTTTTATTTCTTTACTTGTTAAACTCTTATTTTAATCGCGGCTAGTTATTATCGTTTCAAACACTATCCAACTTAAAGCTTTTAACAATGCAATATGATTGAAACATTTTTACTTTTTTGAGTGATGTTTATTTTAACAACAAAATTAAAATATCCAGAATGTGTCGTGTGAATTTGCCATCCAAGTAGCTTATGTAAATTCTGAACAAATCCGACTTAACATTCAATTTCACGGTTGGAGTTGGATAAAGATGTAAACTTGTTCTCATTATAATTTAAATGGAAATTCGTTTGAATATCTTAATTCTGCTAAATTTTCTGTACTTTGTTTCGAAGTTTCTGGTTGGATACTGTAGAAAAAATGAAATAAGACTTGAAAATTATATCACCGAAGGATTGAGCCATCCAGTAAAAATTGAATATGTAGGCCTATTATGTAATACAAGTAGTACCTCCTATGAATGAGTCTTAACATGGGTTTCTTATGCAGAAACGTGTAGCCAACCTAAATGAATTGCAAAACAAAAAACATGACCTACATACCAGTGGTACCAACTGTAGTTATATATATAAAGATGTATAATAAGGTAGTTATATATATAACGATGTATAATAAGGTTTTATATATATAACAAGGTAGTTATGTCACGCTTGTAACGTAAGACACAAAATACCTGCAGTATTATAATGTAAGAGAGAATATATATATATATATATAATATCATACTACGTAGTTATAATTACATATATATATATATATATATAAAGATGTATATCACCGTAAACCCGCCACCGTCTATCCATACCTTTGCCAGCCACTGCCTCCTCCTCCCGACCTGTCCCCAGCCGCGCTGCCACTGCCCTGTCGCTACCTCCTGTAACAAATAAACATATTGCATCAGCCACCTCCCCACCACTTTCTATTATCTCGCGCGCTTTCTCTCTCTCTTTGCTCCCTGCTCCCGTTGCGATCTGACGTGTTTTTGCGCTGCTCCGTTCGTTGCGTTTTGCAAAGATAAAACTTGAGCGTTTGCTCCCCATAGCGGCTTCACTTTTCCTAACCTCACTTTTCGCTTTGTATTTTTATAACCTCACTTTTAATTTGTTTTATTCTGCGTAACATAACCTCACTTTTATTTGAAAAATGGCTGTAAATCCTGTCGAGGTTCTCAGTTCGGACGAAACCTATGTTAGACACTTTCGAATTTATGGAACACGAACAATTTTTAAATTTACTAATCCTCCTCCTGAAACTACTGAAATTGATTGGCTAAGACAAGGGTTTGCCAAAATTGTAAATGAAATGAAAGAGCGGGCCCATGAAAATGATCACCTTGGTTTCACCTTGCACAGCTTAAACTTAAAAAGTAAAGAACCCGGTTTTGTAGCTTTCCGGCCCGTTGGTGAAATTGATGAGGACATCCTTTGGCAAATTTTCGGGGGTATTGTTCAATCCAATTCAGAATCAATTAAATCTACCGACACATTTAAAGTTGAATGTACCCGAGTTAATCTCCCTGTGGGTTCCGGCCGTCCTGGGAGAGTAAGACCTGGCTTTTATAATACCTTTGATGAAGAATGTAAATCGAGACGGGGTATTGTAGTAATTAATAATAAAGATAACTTGTGTCTCCCCCGGGCTTTGGTGGTGGCCATAGCAAACGTGACTAAAGACCCCCAGTATAAAGCAATCCGAAAAGACCTGGGTAAAAGACAATCGTTTAGGGCCAAGGAACTTATTCGGCGGGCTAGGGTAGAGATCTCTGAGGAAGGTGCCGGTATCCCCGAATTGGAAAAGTTTCAGGACTTGCTAAAAGACTACAAAATCACAGTCTACAACTATGACAAAAAAGGTCGTGATGTTTACTTTGAAGGGGCTGTTGAAAATCCTAAATTCAAAATTAACTTGCTCTTTCACAACGGTCATTATAATGTAATCAACAGTTTGACCGCTGCTTTTGCCTGTGCTTACTTTTGCGAAGGTTGCCATGTTCCCTATGACCACAAAGCTGAGCACAGATGCTCAAACATCTGCCCTTACTGCCAAACCATCTCACCTCCCTGTAAAGAGGAGCATGGGGGAATAGTTTGCACAGACTGTAATTTGAAAATGAGGAACCAGCTCTGTTTTATCGCCCATAAGGTTGACAAATGCAAAACAGTAAAAAAGTGTCTAGACTGCGGGAAATTGATTAATTTAAAAGAGAGATCCGGACCTCACAAGTGCGGGGAAGTTTTCTGTAAACCCTGCAAATCATTCAAAGATCCGAATCACAAATGCTACATGCAACCCAATGATGGAAAACCTAAAACTAAAGACTATCTTTTCATTTTCTTTGACTTGGAAACAAGGCAAGACGAGTCTCTCCCCTCTGACCCTGATAAAAAAGTACATCAAGTTAACTTGTGCGTCTCGCAACAGTCTTGCTTTAATTGTATCGAGTCTAGATTTTGCACGGCATGTAGAAACAGAACTAAAGTTTTTAAAGAAGAACCAGTAAAACACTTCATGGAGTATGTGATGCAAGCTCGTAAACAGTTCAAAAATGTCTGTGTAATTGCCCACAACGGGCAAGGCTTTGACTTTCAGTTTTTGTTAAAGTATGTGTTGGAAGAAACTAAATTCACTCCGGAACTGGTTATGAGGGGGACCAAAATTATTTTAATGGAAATGGACAATGTGAGATTCATTGACTCACTGAGCTATTTCCCCATGGCTCTCGCTGCGCTCCCTAACGCCTTTGAACTGCCTCCTGAGAAAAAGAAGGGCTACTTTCCCCACCTCTTCAACACTCTAGCGAACCAAAATTATGTAGGCCCTATGCCCGACAAAAAATACTACTGCCCGGAATCAATGTTTGAAAAGAAACACGAAGCCTTTGAAGAATGGTACGAGGAACAGGTGGCGAGTAACTATGTCTTTGACTTTCAAAAGGAAATCTTGGAGTATTGCATCTCTGACGTAGAGATTTTAGCTCAGGCCTCATTAAAGTTTAGACGTATTTTCTTGAAAGAATGTAACGTAGATCCTTTCCTCGAGTCCGTAACTATTGCTAGCGCCTGCAACTTGGCCTTCCGCCGCAACTTTTTAAAACCAAACACAATCGGCCTAATCCCTAAAAACGGGTACAGACTGACTGACAATCAATCAGCCGTTGCTTTACAGTGGTTAACGTGGGAAGAGGAGGAACGAGGGTTGAGGATTGAGCACGCCGGCCGGGGTAAAGAAGTTAAAATTAACGGGCTAAAAGTTGACGGGTTTGACGGGGAACGAATTTATGAGTTTCACGGGTGTTACTGGCACGGGTGCCCGAAATGTTTTCCTTACGACAGAGAGGCTCCTCTGAAGGAGGATCCCTCAGATTCACTTAATTTAAGATATGAAAGGACTCTGAAGAAAATGTCTAAAATCAGTGACTACGAAGTTGTAGTAATGTGGGAGTGTGAATTTAGAGCTTTGAAAAAGGACAATAAACTAAATCACTTGAACAACCTGCCGATCCTCAATAATCTTCCCCTCGACCCTCGGCAAGCGTTCTTTGGAGGCAGAACAGGTAATTCAAAAACATACCACAAATGCGAAGAGGGAGAAACGATACAGTATGTCGATGTTTGCTCCCTCTACCCCTATGTAAACAAATATGGGAAATATCCTTTGGGCCACCCTACCATTTATGTGGGAGATAGGGAGTGCAGACAGCGAGGATTAAATGTAGATGGTTTGCTAAAATGTAAAATCCTGCCACCTCAGGATCTCTACCACCCCGTACTCCCTGTTAAAATGAATAATAAATTAATGTTTGTGTTGTGTAGGACTTGCGGGGAAACTCAAAACCAGCGAGACTGTGAACATGAGAGTGATAAAAGAGCGTTAGTAGGGACTTGGACTATGGATGAAATTAGGAAGGCGATTGAGAAGGGTTACGCTGTACTGGACATGTACGAGTTGTGGGAGTACGAGGTAGCCACATACGAGAAAGGGGGATTGTTTACAGACTTTATTAATAAGTTTTTGAAAATGAAGCAGGAAGCCTCAGGCTATCCTAGCTGGTGTAATACCGAACAGGACAAAGACAAGTACATCGCAGACTATTTCCAACATGAGGGTATTCAACTGGACAAGGCAAAAATTTGTAAGAACGGGGGACTTAGATCATTGGCTAAATTAATGCTAAACAGTTTCTGGGGAAAGTTCGGACAGAGGGAGAACCAAACTAAAGCAACAATTGTAAGGGAATCTAAAGTCTTGTTTAAAATGTTAATCAGTCCAGAAGTACAAGTCAATAGGATTCAAACTGTTAACGAGGAAGTTGTTGTTGTCAACTGGGAATATATTGAGGAAGTGGGGGAACCTTTGACAAATGTAAATGTTGTTATTGCGGCCTACACCACAGCCCAGGCGAGGCTTAAACTGTATGAACATCTAGATGCCCTTGGAGGTCAAGTCCTTTACTATGACACGGACTCGTGTATTTATCTATACAGGGGAGGATTGTACAAGGTCTCTACGGGAGATTACCTCGGGGAAATGACGGACGAATTGGCAAGTGAGTACGGGCCCGGCTCTTATATCTTAGAGTTTGTTTCTGGGGGACCAAAGACCTATGCATACCTTGTCTGGTCAACCAAAAAGCAAAAACTAGAAACTGTGTGTAAAATCAAGGGCCTCACCCTCAATATGAAGACTTCCGAAACATTAAATTTTGAACAGTTAAAAAAGATGGTCCTTAGTGAAGCAGCTGAAATTTTAGAAATTGAAGAAAACAGAATCAGGAGGACTAAAGACAGAGATATTGTAACGGTAAGTGAAATTAAAAAGTTTAAAATCACAGGACCTAAAAGGAGGCTCGAGGGTGAGTACGACACCTTGCCATTTGGCTACCAAAAAGTTCAAAGACTTGAGTAACCCCGACAGGTTGCGTCACTCTTCCCCCTCCCCCGCTTTCTATTATCTCGCGCGCTTTCTCTCTCTTTGCTCCCTGCCGCCATAGCGATCTGACGTGTCCCTGCTCTTTACTATGAATCAACCAAAATCACTTTTTCAACTTTGTGAAAAACAAATCTGGGATCGCACCCGATGTATTAACGAACTAATTTGCCTAAACATGCCCCCAGTAATTTTCGAAAAGTTTGTAGAAACCCATTGGCGTAACCATTACGCCATAAGTCAAGAGTATATTAAAAAATTCTATGTAGGTCGCTCAGCATACTGTAATTGTTTATATTGGGATACATTCTTACGTAGACCACTTAATTATTTTATAGAAATTATCTATAGTCAATGTCCTTATGTTACATTATGCTCTAAAAACAACATTGACTTTAAAGAGTTGGTACCTCTTAGAGTACCAGACTATGTAAAAAAACCCTTGTATATAAAATATAAATGTAAATGCTATAATCCCCACTGCATGAATGTACATGAACGAATGGAGGTCTATGGCGCGGGTGACGAAAAGCCCCGTAAACCTGAAAGGGGGTCTAGTAGATTGAGACGTCGGGCTAACACCCCGGCTACTCCATCGAAAGACCCATGTATGAATGAGGGGTCCAGTAGATTGAGGCGCCGGGCTAACACCCCGGCTACTCCATCGAAAAGACCTCGGGTGAAAGAAGGACCCTGTACATTGAGGAGCCTGGCCAACACCTAGGCTACTCCTTGGAACGGTTCGGTGGGTAAAAAAAGTATAAAAAGTAAAAATACAAAAAAATAAACGGAGGAGACAACTAGTTTGTTTTGGAAGGTCTCCACGAGTCATGGCGGTGGAGGGGCCATGACTTTACTAAAAAAATATATATAAGTAGAAGATTTGGATAATCTTAATCATTATCAAAATGGACGGTAAAACAGCTATAGCTAATGAACTACACCGACCTGCCAGGAGAAATTATACCAGGCGTAAAGTCACCCTTAAGGGGCTAACAGACCTTTATCAGGCTGATCTCGTTGAAATGAAGCCATATTCCCAAGTTAATAAAGGGTACAAGTACATATTGACGATGATTAACTGTTTGTCCAAAGTGGCTTTTGCCGTACCGTTAAAAGACAAGTCAGGGCCAGAAGTGGCAAAGGCACTCGCTCCTATCTTAGCTAAATATAAAATGAAAAACTTTCAAACAGACCAAGGAACCGACTTTTTTAATAAACATGTAAATGCTCTAATGAAAAAATATAAAGTCAATCACTATTTTACATTTTCTGAACTTAAAGCCAGTATAGTAGAAAGATTAAACAGGACTCTCAAGTCAAAAATGTACAAACTATTTACAGCCCGTGGAAGTTACGAATGGTTAAGTATATTGCCAGAAATTTTAAAGTCTTACAACAATACAAAGCACAAGACTATAGGTATGAAACCCAAAGATTTTAAACAAAAACACGTCAAAGATATTTTAAAGAGAATAAATAAAGTTAAGAAACCAAAACACAAAATCCTTAAACAAAAATTAAAAGTAGGCGACAGCGTTAGAATCAGTAAAGTGAAAAGAGTTTTCAAAAAAGGGTATTTACCAAATTGGACAAACGAGACGTTTACAGTATACGCAATTAAACCAACAAGACCGGTAACATACATACTGCAAGACAGTAGAGGAGAGATACTCAAAGGTGGGTTTTATGCCGAAGAAATTAGCAAGTCCAAAACCGGTGACGTTTATTTAGTTGAAAGAGTATTAAAAAGGAAAGGAGACAAACTCTTTGTACGATGGAGGGGGTATGATAGCAGCCATGACAGTTGGATAGATGCTAACGACCTCCGTTAGTGAGGGACAACGACATGCTTATGCTAATGACCTACAGGCCGGCCACCTGGCTTAGTGCCGATGACCGGAGCCCGGCCATCTGGCTGACCATCTGGCTGACCATCTGGCTGACCATCTGGCTGACCTCTGTTAGCGAAAGGAAATGACATGCAACCACGTAGGATATTATCTTAGATTGATGTTTCCTGTCCTGCGGTAACGAGGCAACGTGACATGCAAAAGCGCTCAGCCGTGTCTAAAGTCACTCAACCGTGTCTAAAGTCACTCTACCGTGACTTAAAAGCTTGCACGTGAAGTGATTACTTAAAACCAAAGCAATTAGTTGTATGTAACCAGTCACGATGCGGCTTGTAAAGCAGGAAGTCGAAATCCCTGTTCAAAACTTTGACGAATATTTCACAGGCTCCGGTATGGTAAAAAAGAATAAGCACGGTGTTTTATTGCCAGATTCGATACGTTGTATTATAGTGGGGCCCAGTTCATGTGGAAAAACTAATGTCTTATTTAATCTATTATTTGATCCAAACGGTCTGAGATTTGAAAACATTTATATATTTTCAAAATCCCTGTATCAGCCTAAATACAAATTACTTAAACAGGTTATGCCTAAGGAGGTTGGGTATCATGAATTTGACGATAATAGTTTAGTTATACACCCAAATCAAGCTAAACCAAACTCTATAATGATTTTTGACGATATTTCTGCCGAAAAACACGATAACATTAGAAACTACTTTACCATGGGGAGACATAACAATTTAGATACATTTTATCTCGGACAGACATACAGCGCTATTCCCAAACAACTGGTGAGAGACAATTGCAACCTTATTATTCTATTTAAACAAGACGATAAGAACTTACGACATGCTTACAACGATCATGTCACTACGGACATGTCATTTGACAAATTTAAAGAAATATGCGCTCGAGCGTGGCTTGATAATTTTGGATTCCTAGTTATTGACAAAACTTTGGACCCTTATAAGGGAAGGTACAGAGTGGGAATGGACAGTTTTATAGAAGCTTTCTAATGGGTCGCTTCTACTATTATAACGATATAAGGGGATTTGATAAAAAACTTCATAACGTAAGGTCTAACCTCTGTACATATTATTACAAGGATAAAAAGAAATTTTGTGGAAACTATTGCAGTAGGAAGGGTAAACACGGCCATCCGTTCAATAAAAGGTGTTGGAGACATAAAAAACCTCCAAGCACCGCGATACTACCACCCGTAGTTTTATTAATGATATCTGCGAGTGAGAGAACATATAATAGAGATACTTGGTTAAACTTTTTACAAAAGTGTGAGGAACAGAGTGTACCCTTAGAGTTAGTAATTTATCATGAGGACATGAAAAATGTAACAGTGAGGGACCCTCAAAATATAATCTCTAGATTTAGACCCTTTCCGGATATATTTGGTAAAGTATTGCCTTTACGTAACCTTCATGGTAGTATTAATTTCGCTCAGATTGTTTTGAGAATGTTGGAGTACGGTTGCAAAATACCTCACGCGATCGGTTGTATAGTTTTGACAGAGAGAACTATTCCCATCAGGTCGCCTATTAGTATTTATAACACATGCGTATATCTCAAATGTTATATTGACATTAGTTATAATACAGCCTGGGGGCCGATTCCTGACGATACTCCCAAAGGACCTAGGGGTAAACCTTTTGCTGCCGTAAATAACTACTGCCAGGGGTTATATACTACAGAGTTTTTAAGAGCAGCCCTGCCCACAGTGGCCTCACAGTGTGAGAGATTTGGTATTAGTTTAAAAAACGGTGTATATAGAGTGACAAATCAAACATTATTTGAACAGTGGAAAACATTTACAGGGACCAACCCGTGTGAGTTTTGGCTTCTCAACTCGTATTTAATGTACAACAGACATCATGATAAACCATTGAGAATGTTGAGCAAGTATATGGAAAAAACCGTTGAGAACGACAAGTATATAGTAACACATATATCCCAATGGAGAGACAATGTAAAGCGAGCCTTTGTTTTTAAAAGTTTAACAAACCGTTATGTAATACCGAGACACAGTCTTGTAAGAGAGGAAAGTAGATATTATAAAGGATTAGACTTTAGTGCTGGTGTTTCTTTGAAAGATGTAATACGTTACATGAAAAGATGCAAGAAGCGTGCCCTGTTTTTTAGACAGGTTGAACTACCTTAAATCTAAATGTGATTGCTAAAATCTATCATTTATGACTATGGAGCGAAACAGTAAACAACTGACTAGCCGACTCATAGAGTTGCGTAATGCTATTAAACGCAAATATAAACTTTTTAAGGAGGGTGCTGCTGAAAGTGATATTTTGCTTGAGAAGCAGTATAAACCGATTATTCAAGAACTTAGAAAAACGACAACAAACACAGCAGACATAAAAACTGAACCTGAAACCTTTAAAGAAGAGCCAATGGAATACGATACCACAGACGATGAAGGAGAAATAACTGAATTTATCCCAGCGAGTGTCTCTACACCTGAAACCAGCGGGTTAAAGCAAATTGTATCAACCCCTACAGGACTGGAAACAGCGTCCCAATATATCGAAAACCAGTTTAGTAACCCCATGACAGTGAGATATATGACAATGCTTTTAAAGGATGCTAGCGGTAAGGTCCGAGTTATTGACCACGATTATGGCCCTAGATACGAAGGCAGTACTTTAATGATGGGAGATAAGGTGTTAGACTTTGACAACGATGGAACTATTCTAATAAACAACACAAGATATAGTCCTACTGAAGGCTTGTATGAGCTCATATTTAAGAGAACCCCTGACGAGGATATATACAATAAAGACGATCTTAATACCTATAAGAGTATTATTATCGCCACCAACGCTCACAAGAAAGGTTACAGATTCCACAATGCAATTAGAAGGGACAACAACCTAAAGTACAGAAGAATTATTAAAGACCTATTCCCGGCCAAAGCGGGTAAGGGTCTAGCGTGGAAGAATGCAAGATCTCGTGATATAATACATTGGGATGACGCCAATGAATTAGTGGATCGGTTGCGACACATTGCTATGTCAACAGAGAGTGGAAACAGAGTACATAGCAATGAAATACTAAGTATCGTGGAGGAACTGAGAGAGGCCGGCTTTATAAAAGGAGCTGGCAACAGTAGATTTAAAGCATTACTAAAATGACCATTGACAAGTTTGGACGTAGTAGCCGAAAATCCCGAGGTGAGGCCGTCAAGGGCCCCAAGGGAGAGGGTTTTAATTTAACGCCCGACGGTGACTACGATATTCAAAATAAACGGTTATGTAATCTAAAAAGACCTGCAGACGATAACGACGCGGTGACAAAAAAGTTTATGTCTGACAATACCTTGATTTTAGATGAAAAAAAGAGTATTTTGACGCTAATAAATGTGTTATTCGACATGTAAAAGTACCACAAAATTCCGACGACGCCGCTACAAAATATTACGTAGACTACAAATGTATTCCTTTTACAGGAGAACATTATATTATAGGAAACAAAATACTAAGAGACGTACGGGATGCCGAACAAGAGTATGATGCTGTAAACTTGCGGATGTTAAAAGAATCATCAAAATCAGCCTTAAAGCTCGTAGATAACACTTTTTATGATTGTCAGTCAAAGCAAATAAAAAATCTGTCGGATCCGACAGATTTTCAAGACGTACTTAACTTAAATTATATTGTAAGACTATTGGGTAAAGTTCTATTTGACATTTACAATACCTTAGGAGCTCCAATACAGACAGACAAGGACACGTGGGTAAAATTAAATGTTGTAAATAAATACTTTTTAGATGAAAATACACGACAATTCCGTAATAAAGATGATGATGAAGAGGAAATTATAGACACGGACCCTTTCCCCAGTTTCCTCAGGACGGGATCCGGTTTAAAAACACATTAACTGGCAAACACTAATTAGTCTTCGCCGAGCCGTTCAACATGCGGGTTGTTTTATTGTTTTTTCTGCCTCTTGCCTCGTGCAACAAGTCGATAGATTTTTTGACTTATTACGGGTATTTGGAAAAAAACGCTTTGACACAAAACATTACTTCTGCAGTAAGACAATTTCAAGAGTACTTTCGTCTTGAACCAACGGGGGTGTTTGATAACGATACTTTGGCCCTCATGTCCACGCCTCGGTGCGGTCACCGAGACAATATACTACCGTTCTCGGCTTTACCCAATAGAAAGTGGAATACATCAGTAATAACGTGGTACCAATACGGAACACCACAGCACCCCCACCTGATACAGAAAGCTTTTGATGTATGGGCCAAACACGCGAATTTAACATTTAAAAAGGATATAAATAATCCAACAATAATTATATCATTTTCTACGGGTAGACAACATGTGTTTTATTCTAGACACGATACCTGCCCCTATGACTTTGACGGTCCTGGGTTAGTTCTCGCCCACGGCTATCTCCCCAATACGGGGTATGCTTCTACAGACATCCACTTCGATTCGGAAGAAAATTGGGATTTTACTATGAATTTACCACGCTATGGAAACATTTCGTTCTTTTTAACTTTGGTTCATGAGATTGGACATACCCTTGGTTTGGATCATTCAGGTGATGATAAATCAGTAATGTTTCCTTTTAACAGGGATCCTACAGGGATTGTTGACTTGAACGAATACGAGCTAAGCAACGATGACAGACTCGCTATGGAGTATCTTTACGGCAAGCCCACTAAAACATTTGCAACCATTCCAAAAATAAATACAACAGCAGCCACACCCACTACCGTTACAACGCCTAGCAGTACAACAACAACAACAACAACAACAACAACTACAGCCGTAACACCACCCGAAATATTTGAAAAACGCGATATTTGTGAATTAAAAGGTCAAATTGATACGTACGTTATTGTGAACAAAAGGATATTTGCTTTCTTTAGGGATTATGTATGGATTATTAGTCTAAACCCTGCAGATAGGATTCCTGAGGATTTAACACGACCAAGAAGAATATCACACTGGCTCAAATTCTTACCACGAAATTTTACTGAAATATCGGCCATTTACCAACGGCCTAACGGTGAAATCGCGTTATTTACTGACAGTGAGGTGTTTTTATTTAGATACCCTTCACTGTCCTTGATTACAATGTATAATGTCAATAACATAGCCGGTAGAATGGTACATAAAGTTAACGCGGCCTTTGCAACTAACACGGGGAAGAGCTACATGATTATTGACGATTGGTATCTGATTGAAATAAACGAGTGTAATTATACGGGTGTTTTTATGGGTATGGTCTCGTCTACGCTTTACGGTATCCCAGCCCACTGTAGCGGTGCCTTTAGATATATAAACGGGATGATTTACTTTACCACATCCAGTGGCTCGTTAGAATACAGTGAGTACACAAACGCTGTGTCTCGTACGGTGCCTGACATTTTTGAAGTTTTAAATATCCCGTGTATACGTGAGTCACTACTAAATAAACTCTACGAGGTTATTAGATATTTACAATAAATGGCTAAAAACAGAAGGAAACCTCTCAGACGTAAGCTAGCGGTCGTACGAGGTGGAGGTATTGTTTCATCCGTTCTTAATAAGGCCATAGACCTCCTACCTGTTGAATTACATTTGCCTGGAGGATATCAATTTTGCGGTCCTGGCACGAGATTAAAAGAGAGATTGGCAAGAGGAGACAAAGGAATAAACGGTTTGGACGAGGCCTGTAAGGTCCACGACATAGCATACTCGCGGTATTCCGACAGCGAGCGGCGAAGGCAAGCTGACAAAGAGTTGGCGGAACGCGCTTGGCAAAGATTCAAGTCTAGTAACGCCAGTGTTGGTGAGAAAGCCGCTGCTTGGGCAGTCACCACGGCCATGAAAGCAAAATCAAAATTGGGGGGAGGCCGTAAAAAGAAACGCCCCGTTAAACGTCCTCGGGGCAGAGGGTTGTATCTTAGGCCTTATAGGAAGGATGGTGCGGGTAGTAAGAGAGGTGCAGGTAAGGGGAGAAAAAGGCGAACGAAAAAAAAGCATCTCGATACCTGTAAAACCGCTAACAAATTACGATTTAATCAAATACGCGAGGTTATTAAAGATTCCTAACTTTAGAGGGGTTTACATGAGGGACAGTTTACCGAAACGCCCCAAAAAATGTGAATCTGCTATAGTTAACCTGGACAGTACAGCTAATCAAGGTACCCACTGGGTTTGTTATAAAAAGATTAATAAGAAAGCCTATTATTATGACAGTTTTGGAAACCTAAGACCACCACCAGAAATCTCACGATACTTGGCGGGCTGTGAACTTTACTATAATTACGAAAGACAACAGACTTTTGACTCAGTTGTTTGCGGACATCTTTGTTTAAATTTTCTCTGTAATTATAATGTTTTGTCTCACGGGGTCAACTAGTGTTCTATCCCACGAGCTAGCATTTCCCATAGATGTTAGCAAGGGTGAATGGGAACTTGGTTTAATTGAACTGACCACTTATAATTCTATACCAAACATTGAGAAAGGCATTAATGATAAGTTTTACTACGGTGATGATAAAAGTATTACAATTCCTGAGGGCTCTTACGAGATCGAGGACATTGAAAAATACATACAGTCTCAACTGCCGAAGAAAAAAGTAACATTTACGTTAAAGCCAAATAATAACACTTTAAAAGTTACAATATTTTGCTCTGAAAAAGTTGACTTTACTAAAGAACATTCATTGGGAACACTCTTGGGCTACAAAACACAAATATACGAGGCTAATAAACATCATGTTTCTGAACTGCCTGTGGATATAATTAAAGTTAATTCAATACGGGTCGAATGTAATGTCACACGCGGGTCGTACCTAAACGGAGTCGAGGGTCATGTGATACACGAGTTTTACCCGGCCGAACCACCGGGGTATAAAATAGTTGAGCTCCCGAGAAACGTGATTTACTTACCGGTAATCAGTCAAAGGATCAATACCTTAACAGTGTCCATAAAATACCAGGACGGTAATCTTGTTAACTTTCGCGGAGAAAGAATCTCGATTAGACTACATTTAAGACAGAGTAATGGGGCTACTATTTAGGGGAATGCCTACGGGGCAGTCGGTCAGTAGTGTTCAGAAAGCCAAGGTGTTAACGTGTAAAAACATATCGTTTCTTCGTTCTATCGGTTTTAAAGTAATAAAAAATGGCGCTATTGGCGATAGACAGCCCGGCTGTATACGATGATTTGATAACAGGGATGGAATTTCACACGCACTTACCCTATGCAAATTCTACTTTCAATAATAATGATGAAATAAGAATACCAATATTACAGCAAGATATAATAACTGCGCCTTTTGAAAGCTTTATTGTAATTCACGGTAAAGTCAGCGCTAAAAAGACGGACGGGACTCCTCAGGATGTTTCCTTTGTAAATAACGCAGTGGCCTTTATGTTTGAAGAAATCCGGTACGAGATTTGTGGCAAGGAGATTGACAGAACGAGAAATGTTGGTATTACTACAACTTTAAAGAATATCCTGTCCATTCGCGAGGAAGAAAAAAATACTTTTAAAAACGCCTGCTGGCTAGGCCCTGGTAATTGTGAAAAAGTAACAGATTTTGTATATTCGATCCCATTAAAACATTTGTTAGGGTCTGCCGAAGATTACAAAAAGGTGCTAGTGAACGTAAAACAGGAATTGATACTTTTACGCTCGGCTTCAGATATTAACGCTGTAAAGTTAGCGAACGCCGGTACTTTAGATTTAACATTAGAAAAAATTTATTGGCGTATACCTCACATAACAATCAATGACGCTCAAAAATTAAAACTGTACAAATATATAGAGAAAGACCCTGCAATACATGTTCCCTTCCGCCAGTGGGACATGATTGAATACCCGAACCTGCCGAGTACGGAGACATTCTCCTGGACACTGAAAACGTCTACTCAGACAGAAAAGCCCAGGTATATCGTACTCGCCTTTCAAACAGACAGAAAAAACGACTTAACAAAGGACATGTCACAATTTGATGCCTGCAACCTAACTGATGTAAAACTTTATTTAAACTCAAACTTTTACCCGTACGATAACCTTCGAGGAAATATTACTTTAATGTATGATATGTTTGCTGCCTTCCAAAACTCGTATTATGGAAGAATCGGTTCGCCTATATTAAATTTTGACGATTTTAAAGCAAAGTGTCCTCTGTATGTAATTGACTGTTCAAAACAGGACGATACTATTAAAACAGGGCCTGTAGACGTAAGGCTCGAAATTACAACAAAAAGGGCCTTTCCAGGTAATACTTGGGCATACTGCCTTTTACTACATGATATACATTATTCCTATAAGCCTATAACGGGAGATGTCAGGAAAATCTCGAGTTAGTTTTTCCAACCCGGTAGTTACAGAAATATACAGTTTGCCAGAAGAAGACAGGAAATCAGATTGGGAACTCATGGCACGGGACCGAGCCAGGTTTTTGAGACGTATCAAATTAACAGAAGAAAAGATTTCCCGAGTAATTTTTAAACAGTGGACCCTGAGGGTCACGTGACTCATATTTTAATCAAAGGGGTGGGGGTAAAAGATACATTTATATGTCCAAAAGAGATAATTAATCAGTCTCTTTCTTGAACTCGTTGGGTAAACATGGGTTACAACGGTTGTGTTAAGATTGAATACTTTAAAGACGGGCTTTTAATCAAAACGGATTACTTAGACTGTTGTGTATTTAATACCGCTAGTGCAAAGTTTCAACTACCCTCGGGGGCTGATAGCATTATTGTTAATTGGTGTACAGATTTTGATAATAGCGAGACTTCAGAAGACGAATATTAAATATGGCTTTGCAAGAATTTATAATCATTCCTAAATGTAAAGAGCCAATAGATTTAATGACTGGAGTATTTTTAAAGTCAGTCCATTTCTTGGACCCCGAATTAACTAAAAGTATTGTGACGGGTATTTTTAAAAGTCGAGACAATAGTCTGGGTGTATTGATTAAAGGGAGAAAAGGTGTTGTGTTTTGGTCTTACGATTCTTTCTGTCAACTAATTGACAGGTTTAACGAAGTAACTTTGGCTTTATTGGGGAATTATCAGTGTTTCATAACTATAGACGCGGGGCCTAGCATAAAGGTTAACAATATTTTTGGGCATCAGTACGTTTGTGTCTCTGATGGAGAACACTCCTTGGCTCTTAACCGTCACGAGTGGGATCAACTTGTAAAAAATATTCCTTTAATTGGTCGCGAGGTATTGCAATTATTTTATATTGAGGATATTATACAGGTTTATATTAATCAGGTTTTAACCGATGCTGAAACCTGTACAGATCAATTACCGCCTCACGTAGCCGACCGTTTATATCAGGAAATTTTATTATGGAAGCTATAGTTCAATTCCACGGCTTCAAAAGCAATACAAATAGATTTATTATTAAAGAACTTGCTATAGTTGGGAGGTCGTATAGAACACAGATTGTGTTCCGACCTCCATACAGCTTTGATTGTTTAAATAGCAAGATGAAAAGAACAGCCCGCTGGCTGACTCGTCATTATCACCACATTAAGTGGGACGATGGCGAAGTAGAGTATAGTGAGGAGCTTTTAAGCTCACTCTGTAAACCTTTTGAAACTATTTACACAAAAGGTTTGGAAAAGGCTCAATTTCTTCGGGAATTTCACCCTAATGTTAAAGAAATAAATGAAAGTTTGTATATAGATGATGATTTTACAGTAGCTTGCATTATACATAAAAATAAAAATTAAAACTGCGCTTTGAAGTCCGCAAAGTACTACGCTCGAAAAATATTTTCGAGTGGGGCCTAATAAAAAATAAGGTCCGGCAGTCGCTCACTCATCAGGCAGGGTTAAACCCTTTGTAAGTCCAGGGGTGTGGGGAGGTTGGCCTAAAAAACCGTGAAACCGTTTGTTGTAATCCTCCGACTGTCAGGGAAAAGCGGATTGAAAAGCGCGACAAAAAAAATATAAAGTAAAAAAAATTTTCTGTCTATTTTCTAGGCTAAAATGAAAGGACACAGTCTTAGTAAATAGCCTATTGGGGTAAACAGAGAACAAAAATATAAAAAAGGAGGTAGCATTTTGTTATGGAGTGGCTACCACAGTGAGAGGCGATGGTTGGGGCCTCTCACCCCAGAGGTTAGGCCTCCAGGGGAAGCTCTGGGTAACCAAAAAGAACGCGCCGACGCTCCTACGGCCTAGCCTAAAGGCTTACCGTGGTGTGGAAACGCGAGCGTTCAAAATTATAGTTTAAAAAATAACATACCTTTATAACGTGTAAATTACCCAGTCGGTGGAGAACTCGTACTCACACGCGAGACACTTGTAGTCAAGCTTCCACGAGTAGATTAAAGTAGCGCACGATATAATATTATTACAATAGTGGTACGTTAGTCTAAAATGTGGGGTAACTTCGACACAGTGCCCGTCACTACAAAACCCGAATCTGAAAAAGGGCTCAAAACTACCACAAAACACCGTGGACTCTGTACACGGCGAATCCATGGTGCAGACTGAGACGACGCTAAACAAACACTGTGGGCGGCCGAGCCAAGCGTGACTCGGCGATGCGGTCCGGTGACTAACTCAAGGGGCGCGCCCTAACCGTCATACCGCCCGCATAACGATCGGCTAAGTGCTTTTCTACAGGACATTTTAACGGACAAACCTACAGTTAAAATATATTGTACTCACAATAGCTTTAAGACCATCTCTGTCCACTCCTCTTCCGGCATAGTTGCTATGAGGTTGAGGCAGGTGCATTCGGGAAACACAGGGTTGATGCGTTTCCGCTCCATACACGAGATGCATCTCTGCAGAGGGGGTCGGGGTTCTTTGGAGCTGTAGCCCAAGGACTCCAGCTTCTCATACCTCGTTTCAAACGAGTCCTGTAACATAAAAGCAAGAATAAAACAACAATAATAACTAATAAAGGATTTGATTACCTTGTATTACCTATTTACTTACCAAGTAGCACTCTGGACAAGTCTCATATAGGTCATATCTAAGAAATTTACGGATAAAATATTGTCTAAGTGTCCAGCATCTATCGTAATGCTCTAATTTTATTAATGATTTGATAAGATACGGAGCGTTTAAATTTTCAATTTGGAAAAGTCTAGGGAGGTCTAAACAGATTTGCTGACAGCAAAGTTTGGTTAAGCTCGGAGGCGACATCACGGCTAACTGAGAGAGGAGCACAGTGTGGGGGGCGTGGCTAACGGGACTCACGGAATCTGCGGGCTGTGATTGGTCGGCTGTTTACACCGGTGTTGGAAGGGATATCGCGTATAAATACGGGTCTCTGGCCCGGTGTTATGGTACTATGCCCTCTGCAGTGATTGTTTTAGCTATCATGTTGTTCCAAGTTTTAGCTCTCGTTTGCCTTCGCTTGGTGATTGGTTTCGACCAAGATGAAAACATCCCGCCCAATAATCAGGTAATCAAAGTCTCAAACAATTACACTATAGATTTACCCACTATAAATTTAGTAGTTTACTTAGTTAATAAATTTTTTTCAGGATCTGTCATCGACGACTCCTCAAGATGGTGACCAAACACCCCAACCTCTTAGTCAGGACATGTTTTTTGCTGATGATCTTGACGTGCTGTCTATACGTGCAGTAAGTAATTTGTTTTCTCTTTTTTTTAAAACTTTATGGTAGGGTTAGTATTAATAGAATGTGTATACTTAGACAGTTTATTTTTTTTGTTTTCAGAGCGGTTCGGGACTGAGCAGTTTATCCCAGCGCCTGTCACAACAGGTAAAAAAACGTACTTACAAATATTTTTTTAAATACAAGAGTTTAGGTTTTACATTGAAATGAGGTTAATTATAATTTTTTATTTTTTCAGAGTGGGTCTTCTACGGTTAGCGGTTTACAATCCATATCTCAGGTGGGTTAATTTATTTAGTTTTTATATTCGTTATGATTATATTAGCCTTTATAACAGCGTTTGTTTATACATGTTTTTATGTGTTTAGGAAGAATATAACGGAAGGATAACACAAATGTTAAGATTGTCTGGCGAGTCTGGGGTATATATCGAGACCTCGCGGACCTTCCTTGATGACGGCAGTTTGTTGACCAGAAATAGGTTTACGGTTAGTATGGGTTTTATTCCGTGTTTTTTTCAACGTTTATAGTTTTTTATTTATTTAATAATATTATTTGGTTTGTGTTTTTTTTTTTTGTTACAGGACGATATTGCCGGTCTAAGCCCTGAGGCCCGGGAGGCGATCTCTCAAGGTTTAGAAAATGTAAGTCTAAATTTGATTTTATTTATCTGTTGCAGTATGATCTTGGTGTAAGTCCTGAGCTTATAGAGACTAGCATGCGAGAGTTAGGAACTGTAAGTTTTATATTTTTTTATTTAGCTTATTTAGCAATACTTGCACGTAGAGGTTAGGGGTTGTTTGTGGTTTTCTCTAACTCTAATGTTTTTTTTTCAGTGGCAGAGGCCAGCATCTCCTGTCAGGCGGACGATGCCTAATATTATTAGACGAGGCACCTCGGTAAGGACATATCATTGCTATGTGATTTTTAGCGTTAATAATGTAGTAAACAATAAAATAATAATAAGATAAATTACAATATACTGTTTTTTCAGGTAAGTGACCGGGCTCCACGCCCCCAGCCCGATAACCCAATTACGACGTATGCGGTTCATCAGGCTAACACTGAGGTGATTAA
Organism: Allygus modestus; assembly: GCA_963675035.1. Lineage (NCBI taxonomy): Eukaryota > Metazoa > Arthropoda > Insecta > Hemiptera > Cicadellidae > Allygus > Allygus modestus. The sequence continues at coordinate 272,554,949 of OY776111.1, forward strand.
TTATTATTATATAGGTACTTGTTTTTTTTTTCCACTTGCTTATTTTTAGAATTGTATAATTGATTTTATATTTTCTTTTTCAGCTCGTCGGTAGTGATGGCGAGTCCCAGTATTTTATCAGCGAGGATGGATACCTGCTCTCTATACGTGCAGTAAGTATTTTGGTGTATGGGGGAGTATATAGTTTTAAGTACGGGTATTTTATTACACTAATTGTATTTTGTTTTCAGAACAACCCCAGAAGCGTCAGATTTCCGCCACGGTACCGCCAGGTGACAGAGTCAACTTTTACTCAGCGGAGACTCGAGCTATGGGCGGAAATTAGGAACACCTACGAGACGGGGTTGTACTCGTTTGGAGAGAGGGCCGTTATCGCTGGGGACGGCTGGTGCCTCACACGCTTAATGGTATGTTTTGGTATGGTATGAGTATGGTATGGTGTTGATATTGTATTGTATTGTATGGGTATCTGATACCTTTGTTTTTTTTTTTTATTTACAGAGGGGTGGTGAACCGGTAAGGCGTCCTCACCTGGCCGAACCCCCTCTACGGATAACATCTGGTGGGCCGGTTTCTATCCACTCAGAGGAAACGAGCGCGAGGACGCTGATAAGCCATCTACACTATACGGTTAGTATCGTCGTATTGTTTAAAGTATTTTTTTTAGTCATAGGTTTTAATGATGGTGTTAACGGTCTCTGTTTTTTTCAGGGGCAGAACGTAACAGGTGCAAGGATGGAGGAAGAGGATGTGCGTCGGCGGGACAGGGCTCGACCAAACAGCCCTACACCCTCAAGGGTACTCCCCTCCTGGTCTAGCAGACCTTCACTACATAGTCTTGTAAGTAATAAGGTTTAACAGTTGCGTATGTTTGATATACATTTTAGGTTTTAGTTATAATAATAATATAAACATTATTTACAGGGGCAGAACGTAACTGGGATTAGGGCGGTGCCTGCAATTCCGTTTGCTGATCGGGACGAGGTTGGTGCAAGGGTGGAGGGGGATGTATTCGCCTTTCCCTCGGGCTCGAGAGCTCCCAGACTTTCGGTAATTTTTATTTTGTTATACTGTTGTATTTTTTTTGTTTTTTACTGTGTGTGTGTGTGTACCTTGTGATAATTGATCGTTTTGTTTTTTAAAGTCAATACCGGAAGTCCACATTGCTGCCTTGGAGGAGAGGGTGAACAGGCCGAGCACCGGTGCAAGGGAGGTAGCGGGACCGTCAAGACGGGTTGAACCTATTGTAAGTATCTTTATCGGGGGTTAGGGTTTGTTTTTTTTGTTTTGTTTTGTAAACTTGTATTATATTTAATTTGTAATGTTTCAGAATTTAAGGTGTGAGGAACGAATGCCCGCGGTCGACCCCCCTGCCGATTGCGCCGTCTGTCGCTTTGAGGAAGGCCTGTTACGGCTGAGGATGCGGCTTTTTGAAATGGTAAGGTTCCAAGTCATTCGTTTGTAAGATATAGGACAATAATTAACTTTAAAATAGATTCTTACCTGATGTGGTTTTCAGGAGCGTGGGACAAGATAATAATTAACTTTACGAATAGATTCTTACCTGATGTGGTTTTCAGGAGCGTGGGACAAACACCACCGAGGATGTTCCGGGCATCGTCAACCGGATCGCGGCCGTCCGGACAGAGCTGGCTGAAGCGCTGACGTTGTCACGGAACGCCTTGGAGGACACGGAGATCGACCAAATCCGGGAGATCGCTCCGGCTGTGTGGGAGGAGCTCCGTGCCACCATGGAGAGGATCCTCACCTATAATGACAGGAGGATGGATAATCTTATTATCCGTGGCACGCCTCCTCCTACAGAACAGCCGAGGTACATTGTGTGCCAAATATGTATAAGTGCCCTCCCAACTGTAGCCCTCCACCCCTGTGGGCATGCATTGTGCCCGGCTTGTAGCCGCCGGGTCACCTGCTGCCCCTTTTGCAGGACTGTTGTTAACAGCCGCACGAGGTTGTTTTTTAATTATTAGGTTTTTTTTAATGTTGTATTTTTTTAAATTATTGTAAATTTGTAAATTATTGTTTCACTGTATAATATTGTATTAAAGTAAGTCTTGAATTGTTTTTTCTAAGTGCCAAGGCAGTTTAAAGTCCCCAATTTTTTCACTGTATAATATTGTATTATGGTAAATTAAAATTATTTTTTCTAAGTGCCAAGGCAGTTTAAAGTCCCCAATTTTTTCACTGTATAATATTGTATTATGGTAAATTAAAATTATTTTTTCTAAGTCCCACATTGTTTCCCTGTATAATATTGTATTATGGTAAATTAAAATTATTTTTTCTAAGTCCTAAGGCAGTTTAGAGTCCTACCTTGTTTCACTGTATAATATTGTATTAAAGTAAGTCTTGAATTGTTCAAAAACGTAAAGTACATTTTTATAAATTATTTGTAAAGAAAAACTATTTAAGCTATAGACATTTTTTGAAGTCTACACAATATTGTATTAAAGTAAGTCTTGAATTGTTCAAAAACGTAAAGTACATTTTTATAAATTATTTGTAAAGAAAAACTATTTAAGCTATAGACATTTTTTGAAGTCTACACAATATTGTATTAAAGTAAGTCTTGAATTGTTCAAAAACGTAAAGTACATTTTTATAAATTATTTGTAAAGAAAAACTATTTAAGCTATAGGCATTTTTTGAAGTCTACACAATATTGTATTAAAGTAAGTCTTGAATTGTTCAAAAACGTAAAGTACATTTTTATAAATTATTTGTAAAGAAAAACTATTTAAGCTATAGACATTTTTTGAAGTCTACACAATATTGTATTAAAGTAAGTCTTGAATTGTTCAAAAACGTAAAGTACATTTTTATAAATTATTTGTAAAGAAAAACTATTTAAGCTATAGACATTTTTTGAAGTCTACACAATATTGTATTAAAGTAAGTCTTGAATTGTTCAAAAACGTAAAGTACATTTTTATAAATTATTTGTAAAGAAAAACTATTTAAGCTATAGACATTTTTTGAAGTCTACACAATATTGTATTAAAGTAAGTCTTGAATTGTTCAAAAACGTAAAGTACATTTTTATAAATTATTTGTAAAGAAAAACTATTTAAGCTATAGACATTTTTTGAAGCCTACACAATTTGCAATTTAATACATTTTACTAAGTTTTAATAACAGTTCAGCTTAAGTGTTTAATTCTGTATTACAACGTAAGAAATAAATAAATGTTCTTTTTTAAAATGATTTTTTACTTACTTACCTGGTGTGTGTGATGTGTTGTGGTCCAATGCCTGGTACGGACTAAAGTTGCTGGTTGAAATCGGCTGAGTAGAGTCACACAGTTGCGTAAGGAACGCTCAACTATGATAGTAACCATACGATAGTCACTCGGCTGTTCCATAACCAGATGTCACTGATTGATCACTAGTATTAATGCCACGAGTCGACGCGAGGGCACTGAGGCTTCGTTGTCCCGATTTGATCTGTGTCAGGCGATAAGCTTGATCGCTCAACCGCGACCCGGCGATGCGGGCTGCTCTCTCTTACATTATAATACTGCAGGTATTTTGTGTCTTACGTTACAAGCGTGACATAACTACCTTGTTATATATATAAAACCTTATTATACATCGTTATATATATAACTACCTTATTATACATCTTTATATATATAACTACAGTTGGTACCACTGGTATGTAGGTCATGTTTTTTGTTTTGCAATTCATTTAGGTTGGCTACACGTTTCTGCATAAGAAACCCATGTTAAGACTCATTCATAGGGGGTACTACTACTAATACAAACAATATATGTGGCCTGTCTCAAAATAATCTATATTCCTCCTTCAATTTTGCTATGCACTTATAAGAAAAATTAAATAAGAAATATAATAAATTCTTATATTTTATATATATTAAAATCTAAAATATTGGTAAACTATATGCATACAAATATTTCTTTTGAGGCAGGGGTGCTGATGAAGTTAAAATTAATGTTCAACAATAGTAGGGGGCATTGGCCGATTCAAAACCAGCAGCAACGGCAGCTATCCACTGTGGATCAATCCACCCCCCCCGACCACCCACCCAGACCCCCCCCCGACCCCCTCCACGGTCGTCTGCGGCACTTTTCGTGATGACCTTGAACATGAGGAAAAAACTTTTGAAAATTAATAACTAGCTTATTTACCCACCGATTCCCACGGGACTTTTTCCACAGTGTAGGCCTATCCCAGAGGAAGCGAATGACGAAAGAACCCCATACATCCGCCATCAAACAAGGCCGCTATTAATTTATAACCGCGTTTTCCTTATGGGATCTCAGCTGTTTACCGACCGATTTTGATGAAACTTCACCACATGTCGGGTGGCGGCTTAAGTAACCCAACCCTTAAAGAAAATCGAAAATCCACCGTTAAACGGGTCCACTATTAATTTATAACCACGTTTTCCTTATGGGATCTCGGCTGTTTACCGACCGATCTTGATGAAACTTCACCACATGTCGGGCGGCGGCCTAAGTAAACCATCCCTTAAAGAAAATTGAAAATCCACCTTTAAACGGGTCCGCTATTAATTTATAACCGCGTTTTCCTTATGGGATCTCAGCTGTTTACCGACCGATTTTAATGAAACTTCACCACATGTCGGGTGGTGGCCTAAGTAAACCATCCCTTAAAGAAAATTGAAAATCCGCCGTTAAACGGGCCCGTCATCAATTTTTAACCGCGTTTTCCTTATGGGATCTCAGCTGTTTACCGACCGATTTTGATGAAACTTCACCACATGCCAGGCTGCAGCCTAAGTAAACCATCGCTTAAAGAAAATTGAAAATCCACCGTTAAACGGACCCACCATTAATTTATAACCACGTCTTCCTTATGGAATCTCGGCTGTTTACCGACCGATTTTGACGAAACTTCAGCACATGTCGGGTGGCAGCTTAAGTAAACCATCGCTTAAAGAGAATTGAAAATCCACCGTTAAACGTGCCCACTATTAATTTGTAAACGCGTTTTCCTTATCGGATCTCGGCTGTTTGCCGACCGAATTTGATGTAACTTCACTACACGTTGTATGCTGGCTTGGTCAAACCAAACTGCGAGCGGCTCCGCGGCGTCACGTGTCGAGGCGCGTGCTAGGGCCTACGTGACTGTCCCAGCCTGCCCACTCCTCCACTCCGCTATCCCTCCGCTATCCCTCCACTCCGCTACCCCTCCACTCCTCCTCCACTCCGCTACCCCTGTCGTAGACCGCAGTGACATCATCTCCATGCCTACGTGACCGTCCGGGCCTGTTTACTCATTAGCGCTTCCGAGAACTGTTTACTGCTTTCACCGTCTACTGTACGGTACGTAGCTATGTTACTTCAGTGATTGTCATCGCTTCCTTCATTCAGTTTGTGTTTGGAGCCCATTGTGTGTAGACGTTCTACTTCGGTGCTGTGCTAGTCCTTACCGCACCATATTCCGAGATCTGTTAAACGTAAGTATATGTAGTCTTATAAGTTGTAGTGTGGACCGTCTCAGGCTGTTTACTCATTAGCGATAATTGCCGCGATTTCGAGAATTGTTCACCGCCTTCTACTGTACGGTACGTAGCTATGTTACTTAAGTGATTGTCATCGCTTCCTTCATTCAGTTTGTGTTTGGAGCTCAGTGTGTGTAGACGTTCTACTTCAGTGCTGTGCAAGTCTTTACTACACCATATTCCAAGATCTGTTAAACGTAAGATATACTTATAAGTTGTAGTGTGGACCGCCTCAGGCTGTTTACTCATTAGCGATAATTGCCGCGATTTCGAGAATTGTTCACCGCCTTCTACTGTACGGTACGTAGCTATGTTACTTAAGTGATTGTCATCGCTTCCTTCATTCAGTTTGTGTTTGGAGCTCAGTGTGTGTAGACAATCTACTTCAGTGCTGTGCTAGCCTTTACTGCACCATATTCCGAGATTGTTAAACGTAAGTATATGTAGCTCTTATAAGTTGTAGTGTGGAAGACTATTACATTCCCCTTTATAGTAAGATTCTCATTTAAGGTATGATCGTTCAGCAACTTTCAATTCATAATATGCAAAGAGAGGTCTGGCTTGTTAATAGAAGTTGAATAATTTTCATTATGTTTTAGGGAAAACGATTCGTTATTGCTATAGAACAACTTACACGTTATTCTCAATTTCTTAGAGGAAACCAGTGTACTAACATAAAGCGAGGAAACCTGTTTACTAATGTTAGACGTGTCATGGTTTCTAAATCTTGTCTATCACGCATCAATGTAAAGCTTCGATTCTCTAACTTACTATCTTTTCTTTCTTTTTATATAAACTGATTTAATAAAGGAGGAAACCTGTATACTAACATAAAACGAGTAAACCCATGCACTAATATTAAATTTGCCATGGCCTTGACTCTTGCCTACCACGCATAAAGTATGTGTTATGTTACCAATGAAGTGTTCTCGTTGCGACTAATTTGTAAATGCAAGAGACTTATCATATTCGTTGTTGCAGATGAACAACCAACACCTGTGCGAGGTCTGTGGCCGAGCCTTCAGCTTGCTCGGAAACCTGAGGCGACACGTGGAGTCCACCCACAACGCCAGACGTCACGACTGCCACGTCTGCGGTAGGCGCTTCACAAGAGGCGACAGCCTCCGCCGCCACGTCGCCACGGTTCACGGACCACACGCCGCGGCGGAGCCCCAACCGAAACGAGGGTACCATCCCTGCCGACTGTGCCCGACCATCTTCGCCAGCCTGGAGGACGTGCGCCGCCACATGCAAGCGGCTCACTCCGCGATGCCAGCAGCAGCTCCTTCCTCCTCCTCGAGCCCCGATCGTCACGTGGAGTGCGAGCGATGCGGTAGACGCTTCGACCGAGACCTGGAACTGAGACGACACGTCCGGACCGTCCATCCTCCCACGTTCCGTTGCGCCTACTGCGACCGCGGGTTTACCCGTCGCTTCAACCGTGACCAACACGAGTCTCACAACTGCCCTGTTGTGAGGAACCTGGCTCAAGAACCATCCGAGTTCCGCTGTGCGTACTGTGACAAGAGGTTTACTCGCCGCTTCAACCGTGACCATCACCAGTCCCACAACTGCCCTGTTGTGAGGGACCTGACCCAAGACCGACTGCCTAGGTTGTCCTCTCCTCCTCTTCCTCACAACAACCAGTCGTCGCGTCAAGGAGCCAGCGCCGAGCCCCGACCGCGCCAAGGAGCCAGCGCCGAGCCACGACCAGGACCGAGCACCGAGCCACAGCCAGGGCCCAGCACCGAGCCCCAGCCCCGCCCAGGACCTAGCGCCGAGCCTCGGACCATCGATGATGAGATGGAGGGTGGCGGCCACCCCGTGTTCCAGCTCGTACATCGAGCCTTCCGGAGTCGCCTCCTCACCTACCGCCTGGCCCGGCCGTTAGACGCCTTGCTGACCGTCGAGGATGCGCTGACCCTGTTGTTTGACGAGGTTCTGGACCTGATGGAGAACGTCATGACCCAACATCCGAGCATCAAGGCGAACATGGTCCTGGAATGTGAGTTCTCCAACATTCACGGGGCCACCTGCCTGCGCTCCTTCAACACGAAGAACGTCCCACTGACCGAAGCCTCCGACTTGGAGGCTTTCCTCTCCGCTACGTTCGAGACGATCGTGAAGAAGAAGGAGCAGTGCGAACTGGTAGGCAGCGGCTGGACATACCTGCGTATACGGGACCTGGAGATCCGCGTGAACGAGTACACGCCGCTCGGGGGCAGAGCGTATCTCCAGCTGCCAAGGGCTATTGCAGACACGCGCGCTGTTGTCAATGTGCTAAACGCCGACGACATGTGCTTCATGTACGCTATCCTGGCCAGGTTCGTTGCGCAACACGCGGAGAGACCTGCAGCATCTACGCCGGACATCATCGCCCGCTACGACTGGACCGGTTTGCGTTTCCCCGTGACGCTCAAGGACATCAAGACCTTTGAGGGCAAGAAAAACATCAGCGTAAACGTCTACGGGATCGAGCGCGCGATGGTGGGAAGACGCCCTGACGGAACTCCCAAGTTCATGGATAGGGTCTACCCCTTGAAGATCTGCAAGCGAGAGCTTGAAGACCATAGGGACCTGCTGTACGTGACCAACGACGGGAGCAGCCACTACGCATACATCGCGGACCTGAGTTGACTGGTCCGTTGCCAGCTCACTGACCACGGGCATAGGATCTACGTCTGTAAGCGGTGCTTCGCTTACTTCGACAATCGGCCCAGCAAGCTAGGGTTGACGGGTGCCCAGCGCCTCGAGGAGCACAGGCGTTACTGCTACGCCAAGGTTCCCCTTCGCATGGACTTGCCGAAGAAGCAGCAGATCCGCTTCACCCATCCAGAGTACACTAGGCGGGAGAGGTTCTGCATCTACGCGGACTTCGAGTGTGCTCTGCAGCCCGTTGCTGTTGACCCGGTGGAAGCGCCGCCCGGCACGAGGCCCCTGCAAATGCACGTCCCGTACGCCTTTGCCTATCAGATCGTGGACTCGCTCGGCCACGCAGGTATAAGTTAGGTTTGAGGATGCATAAACGTGTATGTGTGTAAAAAAATAAAAAAACATATGTATAAACGTCGCGCGTGTGCGACGTTTATGCATCCTCAAACCTAACTTAAACCTGCGTCTGTAAACCTAACCTAAACCTGCGTCTGTAAACCTAACCTAAACCTGCGTTTGTAAACCTAACCTAAACCTGCGTCTGTAAACCTAATTAAAACCTGCACGCACGCATTGACCTACCTTAAATAGTGTAGTCGTGGACCGCGGTGACGTCATCACCCCGTGCCTACGTGACTGCCCCAGGCTGTTTACTCATTAGCGATAATTGCCGCGATTTCGAGAATTGTCCACCGCCTTCTACTGTACGGTACGTAGCTTTGTTACTTCAGTGATTGTCATCGCTTTGCGCGACGTTTATGCATCCTCAAACCTAACTTATACCTGCGTGCACTTGTCTGCTGACTCTTGACCTACCCTAAATAGTGTAAGCAAATGTGGGTACTGTGATTGGTGGAAATATCCTGCCCTCTGAGTGGCTAAAATTAGACGTTCTGCCCTATGATTGGTCGAATTAAAGAAACACTTCTTGAGATGGATTTTGTGAATATAAATGCAGACGCGCACCTTCAGTTTGTCTAGTGATGTTGCAGAGTAAACACAAACATGGCTAGTGCAATCGAAGTGGATGAATCAGTCCAGACGTTGTTGAAGGAGTTGGAAGCGATGGAAGGCTACAGCACCATGTACTTTTCTCCACGAAGTCCTGAACAACCACCGCCAGCACCATCACTGAAACGGTCAGTCTCCACACCATCGAAGCTGATGACCTGGAAATGTCCATACTGCGAGGAGTCATTCACGTCGCGAGATAGACTTCGTCGCCATCATCGTCAGCACCACCTCTGTGTTAGAAGGAAGCGAAGAAACAATCGTTCCTCACAACCGAGATCATTCATACAAACCTCGGCAGGAAGAGGTCCGCAGAAAGTCAACACATGTATTGAAAGCAGTTGCATAAACGACATTGAAAGTGACAATGCTCCGGAGATATCTGGAGGCTTCGCATCACCATCATCCAACCAAATAACCAAAGGGGGAGGTTCCCAGAACGTCAGCAGTTGCATAAACGACAACAGTAGAAGTGTCAATCCCCCGGAACTACCTGGAGACTTGGAGCTTGTGGAAAAAGATTCGAACGATTCACCACCGACTGTCAGTTGGGTCGATTCCGGTTATCAACATACAGTACAAAATCCCGCCAATCAGGGTAATGTGTTCTTGAACATCCAGTTACATCATAGAGGTCAGTATACACATGGTTGCAACTTATATTTGGATGAAAATAAAGACTATGAAATCTACATTATGATTATGAACATCATAACGCGATTGGAAAACCTTTGGATGGACCGTTATTCAGGAGTCCCCAGAGTCACTGGTTTGACACATACAGTGAAGCCGGTGGTGATAAAGTGTGCAACTGGTAGTAATGAGGGTATCACACAATCGGCGGGGACTGCTTCCACCCGCGATGAACACCACTCAGATTGAGAAGCGCCTGGTGGCAATCCCCGGACTGAGCTACGTGGTGGTCTCTACAACAGGTATCGGCTCCAGGGCTATGGTACTTCTATTTATGACCACTACTGCCTCACCTACCTGTACTGTCGGACGGTCCTCGGTATACCACTCAGCGACTACGTGCAGCTCTTCGACCCGGTCGCTCCCACCATCAACGACGCACTGGTCCGCAGGCTCTTCGACTCCATCTTCGCTTAAGACTACTTTTGTGTAAATACCTTTTGAGTTCTTGATTGTAATATGTTTGTGTGTATATTCTTATTGTGTTTCAATAAATGTTTTGTTTCTCGTTAACTGCTGTTTTCACTTGTCCTTCTCTTTAGTGTTTAAGAACGAATATCGAATTTTTAACAATTTTGAAAGTTTTGTTTTGAAAACATGATAGTTTTACAATTTCATAAAAGGTTAATTTTGAAAGTAGTTTCGACAAATTCGGTTTGCATTAGAGGAGTCTTTTGAAAGTAAATGTCAGGGAAATGCAAGGGGTAGTAACAACACAGATGTATGCTGTAAACTAAACTGTTTGACTATATTTGCTTACAAATACTATTTACAAAATATTTACAAAGTTAACCTAGTTCTATTTACACTTAAATCTACACCGGGAACTCTTCGTCCATGTCCTCCTCCTCGTCCATGTCCTCCTCCTCGTCCACCTCCATAGGCCCGCCTTGCTGCTCCTCCTCGGGATTGCCTCGCCTTCTTGCTGCGGACAGTGGTGGGATGTCCTTATGCCCCCAAGGTAAAGTGTTGATACCATCGGCCAAGATGTAGCGTTTATCATCGGCCGGGCTCAAGGATAGCTTTTTTACTTGTACGGTGAAGACACGGTGCAGGTACGACTGGAAACGGGTGTTGACGGTGGTTTTCAACACCCCGTCGAACAGACATTCCCTGTAGTCGTCGGGGGTTAGGACGTTTTTAACAACCCCCTTAGCGACTCCCTTGGCTCGCTTGATCGCCTTGGATCCGTTGTCTTCGTCCTCAACGTCCATGAAGTAGAGCTTTGAGCGCAGGCCGAGGTACTCGAACAAGGATCGGCCGTAACACTCGTCCTTGAACTTGCCAATCACCTTGGCGTTGGCGGGGCTGTAGCAGGGGTGGGACCTCGGGTAGGCGCTGGTATCGAAGTCGGCCAAGTGCTCCATCATCTCCCTGTAGATGTCCCGGGATAGGATGTCGAACACGAAGCTGTCAGTGTCCATGTAGTCTACGTTTAAGCGGTCACCGTAGCGGTCCTTCATCTTCCGCAGAAACTCGTACATGAGCCACTTGCTCAGCTCCAGGACAGACATTCCGATGTAGATGGGCTTTTCCAGGACGATGTTGACCCTGGCGAGGTGCACGAGAGCTACGTCCTCCGTGTGATACGTGCGGTCCAGGAAATTGGACTTGGCCACGTACTTGGAGAACTTCTCCGGAGTGCAAACCAGCTTGACGTTCAGGCGCTTGCGGACGTTCTCGATGGTTTTGCCAAAGACCGCGTTATTCATTAACTTGAAAAAGTCTTGCTCGAACTTGGTCTTGGCCTTCTTCCGCAGCTCGGTGTTCATGAGGATGTAGGGCTCTAGCCACCGAGACTGGCGAAACGAGATCGCCCTGTGCACAGCCGCAAACTCTAGTCCGTTGTTCAGCGCCTGCTGCAAGACCCTGTAATGGCAGACGTAATGCATCTTGTCGTCCAGGGTGGTCATCAGTTTGGGGTATTTCCCTGTTGGCGGACGCTTGGTCTCGCAGCAGTAAGGGAGGTCCTTGTGCAGGTCGTGGAGGTGAGCGGGGTAGTGGAGGTCCACTTCGAGGATGTAACCCCGTTCCGCTTCGGCATCCAGCGCACCAATGTCCAAGGAGTCGATCTCCTCACGGCTGAGCCACTGGAAGTCTCCGGTGGGCAGGTACTGGGACATGGCCCAGCCGTAGAGGTTGTTGGCATCCAGGTACAGGAGGTGGCGTGTCGGATCGTCGGGGCGGTAGTCCGGGCACCGATCGTGGTTGGCCTTGGCGTAGCGGGTGACGGCCTGAGAGATGCCTCCTCGGATGCCTTGCTCCACGAAGAGGTACATGTCGAAATCCTGCAGCGTGTCCAGCTCCACGTCGCAGGTCTTCAACATGACGTCCCAAGCGTAGGATGGCAGGGTGTAGTAGTGGGCGGGGTCCAGTCCGTACTCAGCCAAAGAGGTGTAACGGAACTGCTCGAAGACGTCGGTGAGGAGGGCGATGTCGCAGCGCAGGTACGTGTCGGCGTAGTCCTTGAGGTGGTGACACTCGAAGGCTCGCCACACGTTGAGGGCGTGTTGGTAGTCCTCGTCCTTGACGTCCTCCAGGGTCATGGTGTTCCTAAACGCCTCATTGGGCGGCAGCTCCATAGTCCTGTACAGCGTTTCGTACGATGTGACAAAGTCGTAGGGGAACACGCCCTTCCTACGCACCAGGTCGAACAGCCGGTCGTCGGAGAACCGCTTCCTGGTCTCGCGCATCTTGTCAGTGGGCAGTCACGCTGCCAGGCTGGCCAGGGTCATGGTCAAGAACCTGTAGGTGTCGAGGAACCGCACCACGAAACTGCTCTGTCGTTGGTTGTCCCCAGGCTGGCCAAAGTGAAACCGCTTGGTAAAGGCGATGTAGCGCTCTTCGGTGTGCGCCAGCACGTCCACATCACCGGAGTCGATAGCCAGCTCCCGCACTACGAAGTGGGCGTCGTAGTTGGACAGGTTATGGAAGTAGCAGTTGATGACCCGCTGCTCCCTGTACCGCAGATATCACGAGCGGTGCGCCGCTCCTCGGAACTCGTAAGGCGGGGCGTGGTTGTGGTCCCGCACCTTGACGTCCAGCTCGGTGAACTCCTTGCCGCAGAGGTAGCAGCGGGTCGCTGCGAGATACTCGTCCATTTCCTGCCGGGTCAGAGAAGGGTGCAGAGCTCTTGTGCTGAACAGGAACTCCCACAGGCTCAGCACGTCCAGCTTCAACCTTTCCATGAAGACCTTGGACGCGTCAGCCCCGAAGTAGACGCGGGGCTCAAACTCCTCCAGGCCGAGCGAGTCCACGATCTGATAGGCAAAGGCGTACGGGACGTGCATTTGCAGGGGCCCCGTGCCGGGCGGCGCTTCCACCGGGTCAACAGCAACGGGCTGCAGAGCACACTCGAAGTCCGCGTAGATGCAGAACCTCTCCCGCCTAGTGTACTCTGGATGGGTGACGCGGATCTGCTGCTTCTTCGGCAAGTCCAGGCGAAGGGGAACCTTGGCGTAGCAGTAACGCCTGTGCTCCTCGAGGCGCTGGGCACCCGTCAACCCTAGCTTGCTAGGCCGATTGTCGAAGTAAGCGAAGCACCGCTTACAAACGTAGATCCTATGCCCGTGGTCAGTGAGCTGGCGACGGACCAGTCGACTCAGGTCCGCGATGTATGCGTAGTGGCTGCTCCCGTCGTTGGTCACGTAGAGCAGGTCCCTATGGTCTTCAAGCTCTCGCTTGCAGATCTTCAAGGGGTAGACCCTATCCATGAACTTGGGAGTTCCGTCAGGGCGTCTTCCCACCATCGCGCGCTCGATCCCGTAGACGTTTACGCTGATGTTGTTTTGCCCTCAAAGGTCTTGATGTCCTTGAGCGTCACGGGGAAACGCAAACCGGTCCAGTCGTAGCGGGCGATGATGTCCGGCATATATGCTGCAGGTCTCTCCGCGTGTTGCGCAATGAACCTGGCCGGGATAGCGTACATGAAGCACATGTCGTCGGCGTTTAGCACATTGACAACAGCGCGCGTGTCTGCAATAGCCATTGGCAGCTGGAGATACGCTCTGTCCCCGAGCGGCGTGTAATCGTTCACGCGGATCTCCAGGTACCGTATACGCAGGTATGTCCAGCCGCTGCCTACCAGTTCGCACTGCTCCTTCTTCTTCACGATCGTCTCGAACGTAGCGGAGAGGAAAGCCTCCAAGTCGGAGGCTTCGGTCAGTGGGACGTTCTTCGTGTTGAAGGAGCGCAGGCAGGTGGCCCCGTGAATGTTGGAGAACTCACATTCCAGGACCATGTTCGCCTTGATGCTCGGATGTTGGGTCATGACGTTCTCCATCAGGTCCAGAACCTCGTCAAACAACAGGGTCAGCGCATGCTCGACGGTCAGCAAGGCGTCTAACGGCCGGGCCAGGCGGTAGGTGAGGAGGCGACTCCGGAAGGCTCGATGTACGAGCTGGAACACGGGGCGGCCGCCACCCTCCATCTCATCATCGATGGTCCGAGGCTCGGCGCTAGGTCCTGGGCGGGGCTGGGGCTCGGTGCTGGGCCCTGGCTGTGGCTCGGTGCTTGGTCCTGGTCGTGGCTCGGCGCTGGCTCCTTGGCGCGGTCGGGGCTCGGCGCTGGCTCCTTGACGCGACGACTGGTTGTTGTGAGGAAGAGGAGGAGAGGACAACCTAGGCAGTCGGTCTTGGGTCAGGTCCCTCACAACAGGGCAGTTGTGGGACTGGTGATGGTCACGGTTGAAGCGGCGAGTAAACCTCTTGTCACAGTACGCGCAGCGGAACTCGGATGGTTCTTGAGCCAGGTTCCTCACAACACGGCAGTTGTGAGATTCGTTTTGGTCACGGTTGAAGCGACGAGTAAACCCGCGGTCGCAGTAGGCGCAACGGAACGTGGGAGGATGGACGGTCCGGACGTGTCGTTTCAGTTCCAGGTCTCGGTCGAAGCGTCTACCGCATCGCTCGCACTCCACGTGACGATCGGGGCTCGAGGAGGAGGAAGGAGCTGCTGCTGGCATCGCGGAGTGAGCCGCTTGCATGTGGCTGCGCACGTCCTCCAGGCTGGCGAAGATGGTCGGGCACAGTCGGCAGGGGTGGTCCCCTCGTTGCGGTTGGGGCTCCGCCGCGGCGTGTGGTCCGTGAACCGTTTCGACGTGGCGGCGGAGGCTGTCGCCTCTTGTGAAGCGTCTACCGCAGACGTGGCAGTCGTGACGTCTGGCGTTGTGGGTGGACTCCACGTGTCGCCTCAGGTTTCCGAGCAGGCTGAAGGCTCGGCCACAGACCTCGCACAGGTGTTGGTTGTTCATCAGCAACAACGAATATGATAAGTCTCTTGCATTTACAAATTAGTCGCAACGAGAACACTTCATTGGTAACATAACACATACTTTATGCGTGGTAGGCAAGAGTCAAGGCCATGGCAAATATAATATTAGTGCACGGGTTTACTCGTTTTATGTTAGTATACAGGTTTCCTCCTTTATTAAATCAGTTTATATAAAAAGAAAGAAAAGATAGTAAGTTAGAGAATCGAAGCTTTACATTGATGCGTGATAGACAAGATTTAGAAACCATGACACGTCTAACTTTAGTACACAGGTTTCCTCGTTTTATGTTAGTACACTGGTTTCCTCCAAGAAATTGAGAATGACGTGTAAGTTGTTCTATAGCAATAACGAATCGTTTTCCCTAAAACATAATGAAAATTATTAAACTTCTATTAACAAGCCGGACCTCTCTTTGCATATTATGAATTGAAAGTTGCTGAACGATCATACCTTAAATGAGAATCTTACTATAAAGGGGAATGTAATAGTCTTCCACACTACAACTTATAAGAGCTAAATATACTTACGTTTAACAATCTCGGAATATGGTGCAGTAAAGGCTAGCACAGCACTGAAGTAGAACGTCTACACACAATGGGCTCCAAACACAAACTGAATGAAGGAAGCGATGACAATCACTGAAGTAACACAGCTACGTACCGTACAGTAGACGGTGAAGCAGTAAACAGTTCTCGGAAGCGCTAATGAGTAAACAGGCCCGGACGGTCACGTAGGCATGGAGATGATGTCACCGCGGTCTACGACAGGGGTAGCGGAGTGGAGGAGGAGTGGAGGGGTAGCGGAGTGGAGGGATAGCGGAGGGATAGCGGAGTGGAGGAGTGGGCAGGCTGGGACAGTCACGTAGGCCCTAGCACGCGCCTCGACACGTGACGCCGCGGAGCCGCTCGCAGTTTCGTTTGACCAAGCCAGCATACAACGTGGAGCGAAGTCACATCAAATTCGGTCGGCAAACAGCCAAGATCCCATAAGGAAAACGCGTTTACAAACTAATAGTGGGCACGTTTGACGGTGGATTTTCAATTCTCTTTAAGCGATGGTTTACTTAAGCTGCCACCCGACATGTGCTGAAGTTTCGTCAAAATCGGTCGGTAAACAGCTGAGATCCCATAAGGAAAACGCGGTTATAAATTAATAGCGGACCCGTTTAAAGGTGGATTTTCAATTTTCTTTAAGGGATGGTTTACTTAGGCCGCCGCCCGACATGTGGTGAAGTTTCATCAAAATCGGTCGGTAAACAGCTGAGATCCCATAAGGAAAACGCGGTTATAAATTAATAGCGGACCCGTTTAAAGGTGGATTTTCAATTTTCTTTAAGGGATGGTTTACTTAGGCCGCCGCCCGACATGTGGTGAAGTTTCATCAAAATCGGTCGGTAAACAGCCGAGATCCCATAAGGAAAACGTGGTTATAAATTAATAGCGGACCCGTTTAACGGTGGATTTTCGATTTTCTTTAAGGGTTGGTTTACTTAAGCCGCCCCCCGACATGTGGTGAAGTTTCATCAAAATCGGTCGGTAAACAGCCGAGATCCCATAAGGAAAACGTGGTTATAAATTAATAGCGGACCCGTTTAACGGTGGATTTTCGATTTTCTTTAAGGGTTGGTTTACTTAAGCCGCCCCCCGACATGTGGTGAAGTTTCATCAAAATCGGTCGGTAAACAGCTAAGATCCCATAAGGAAAACGCGGTTATAAATTAATAGCGGCCTTGTTTGATGGCGGATGTATGGGGTTCTTTCGTCATTCGCTTCCTCTGGGATAGGCCTACACTGTGGAAAAAGTTCCGTGGGAATCGGTGGGTAAATAAGCTAGTTATTAGTTTTCAAAAGTTTTTTTCCTCATGATCAAGGTCATCACGAAAAGTGCCGCAGACGACCAGGGGGGCTGGGGGGGGTCGAGGGGGGTCGGGGGGCCGGGGGGGTCGGAGGGGTCGGGGGGGTCGGGGGGGATCGGGGTGGTCTGGGGGGTCGGGGGGGTCGGGGGGGTCGGGGGGGTCGGGGGGTCGGGGGGGGGGGTGGTCGGGGGGTGGATTGATCCACAGTGGATAACTGCCGTTGCTGCTGGTTTTGAATCGGCCAATGCCCCCTACTAACAATATTTGATAGCTTATAATTCGAGTTAAAACAAATTATAAACTTACTTGTTAACAACATATAAGTAGATGATACCCGATTAATCATAAATTAATTTTTTCTGGAAAATGTCCAGTTTCTTTTAAAAATAAATTTCCTAACTTCAAAATATATAGTGAAACAGTTATTAGAATTCTAGAATCGTTCTTTTTTAACAAAGAAATTGTAAACAGTAAACAAACAACATCTTACAACTGTCATTTAAATACGAAATTGTTACTTAATATATCAATATGCAGTTTTTGCTCTTTTCCTGTATTCTTAGTATATGAAAACATATTTCTAAACAATTTGGACACACAATATCGTTCAAACGTTAACATTTGTTCGAAAAAGTTTTGTTTTAAAGCTTAAGATTCCTTAAGTGTTTTACTGAAAATAAATACCTAGAACCAATCTATCACTCCAAGTTTGATTTAATCTTGTATTGCAGATAAGAAACTCGATCTGATAGGTCCTGGTTAAGCATTAGGTACAGACGTCCAAGCTTGAAGTATGCATTGCATAAATTTGATATGGAAATTACTTAGGTTAGTTTGTTGTAATACACAGATTTATGGGTTTACACTGGAATTAAAAATATTGTTTATTTGTATTGTATTTAACGTTGTGCATAAGTTAATTCATTCCATTCCACGTTTTATGGGATGAAAGTATTATCCATACAAAGTTGCAACTACAATTCTACATATTCAGGTTCCCAGAACTTACTGCAGCGTGTTTTCTAGTCCCATTTTGTATCTGAACGTTTCTTATACTTTCACAAGGCAATTAATTGCATTAGGCCTACTGTTCTGCTTTAAAGGGTAATAAGGCTCCTTAGAACTATTTGTTCAAATCGGTAAGAGGCTTTCTCTAATTGTATTGTATTTTAATTCCTCGATTGTAAGTTGGATTGTTTTACTAACAGTTATTCTAAATTTATTACAGCATTTATATTTTTTAACTAAATAGTGTTGTTATAAATTGCTTTATTATAAGTAATTTTAAAATACCTTTTGTACTGATAATGAATGTAATTTTTTTTAAGAACAGAATTGTATTTTGTAATAAGAAAAGCGTGGTAAAACAGAAATCTTTAAATATAATTGTTTATTTTTTAATATAAACTCAACGATGATCAAACTTATCAAGAAGTATATCAGATTATAAACTTTCATATTCTAACTACGCAGAAAGAAGCTGCTGAGAGAGCCTCATTTTTATACTCAATGACAGGTTATTAAATTGGCTTCCTTACGAAGTTGACATCTTAACCAATGAGGCGAGGAATAAGATATCAACTAAAAATGAATAGCTCTAAATGACAGTAAGAAATTAGTTTTAAAAGCTCAACTAACTTTTCTTGATGAACCTCTTGATTTTAATGCGTACAATCTTGCGATTGGTGTAACAAAATCACAGTGGATTAACAATAAGTATATTATTCATTCTGACTCTTGATCTGAGTATTATTAAATAATAAAATTATTTACCCTATATAATCCAGTTCGTTGTGTTTCATTCCTTGTGGCATCATTGGGTCACAAGCTCTCAAGTTGTCCACTCAAGTAATGGCCTCAGTCCAGATTAATAATATTTATACACGCAATAGATTCCTACCAGATGAGGAAAGGTAATTTGCCAATAGGTCAGCCCCGTGGTCAGCGAAATGTCCATGTAAAACACACCATATTAAACTTAGTCCTACAAAAGCGTGTAGAAAATACCTACTGTAGCTTGAATTTTGAAGTTAATGAAAATGACAACTCGTTTTTATATACATAGGCCTACTAAGTATTTGTTTTATTTAACCGGTGTGTTACACAAATCTTTTTAGGACTTGGTATTAATTTCATATTATTGATTTGATTATAATGTAACTTTAGAATTATCATTTATCGTTGGTATTTTTTTAAATAACCTTGTCTAGAAAATTTGGAAATATGATATTTCATAATGTTAAGATTGCTTATGGCATACGTATTTACAATAAACTTAGTAATAAATTATGTATCCTTTAACTCTTTAACAAATTAAATACAGAGAAATAAAGTCACATTCTTACATGGTTCTGATAAAACACACTAGGCAACTGCGAGCGGTGAGGTAAAGCGTGGTGATAGCGAGCTGGTAAAGACCTGCTTTCTGTTGGCGATTCAAGTGTGAATTAAACGTTAACAATGGATTAAACGTAAAACTACAAACTCTCGAACTATCGAGTTTAGTTTCTAACGTTTATAGTTTGCTTGTAAGGCAGTTTAAAATTCTCTAGGCTTTTCTAGACACGTTCATGAGAACAAATAAATTGGCAAATGCACTATGTTGTCCTAATACTATTCATTGTACCTGTAATAGCAATGTTGGGAACTGGCCTTCCACCCAAAAAACTCTACTCGCATATGACATTAGAAGGCGATACGCACGTGGAAACAATATTTTTGTTAGAAACAATTATTACTTTGCTAATTAAAATTACACTATTCTAATCAATTCACTTTTTGATGTAAATGTAAAAACACCTTTTTTAGCGAATACAGACTAAATTGACGTATTCCTAGAATAAAAAGCGATGCGCTATATCAAAGATATATTGCGGTTCAAATACAGTTTTGAGCTTCTTGGGCAACATGTGCAGCAGACAGAGAGAGAAACAAAGATTTAACCTGCCAAAGTAAAGAAGGCCCGCTTGCTCTGACGTATCTCAACCTTTGTGAACTCAGAAAGTTGCAGTTTATGTCGCTGACTTGCTTTGATGGAATTTCATATTTTATTCAAAACGTTTTTCAAAATTATAGAAAATATTTGTTCAAATGCAGAATCTCTCAAGTGGAAGACAGGCATAGAGAGTACTTTTTATTGGATGTTTTTGTAATATATTTTTAGTCCAATACAGAGTATAACAAACGGGTACACAGATTTACAGGTGTCATCAAAACACACGCACATGCATATATGTTTAATAATCATATATTGTATATAAACGATTTGTAAATCTTTAGACTGTCCTACAGTCTGATCTATATCCGTTATTCTGTTTTTTTGATTATAGGAAATTATTCCTAGATATGTCATCACGCATCCAAACTAACATATATTTACAAAGGGCTTTTAAAGTTCTTAACTTAATCTTATGGAGAATAATTGTTACACATGATGATTACATAAAACATTTGCTAATCAACCAAAATAGTTCCCTCCGAAATCTTCATAAAATTTCCGTTTGGGCGAAAAAGTCATATTTATAGATTTTCTAGAACCATTTTCCATGTGTGGGTTTGTGTATGTATTTTATTTAATACACTGGCTGATGTACCCGTTCTTCGCTCGGGTTAGAAAGGTTGAGATCTTGAAACAGCTGATCTTGCTTCTCCTCTTTAAGCTGTCAAATGGAAGTATCCGAAGTTGTTCGCATTACAGTTTCTGAATGTTTACTTTCTTCTGAAATGTAAACATTGAAACTTAGGACGTTCACGGGGCGTAGCCCAAGGGGACTTTAAGGAAGTGAATAGGCCGATGTGTTGCACGGGTTCAAGATCTACCTTTGTGTAAAGTTTCAGCCCAGTCGGTTCAGCATTTTTTTATTCACCCGGAACAGCAGACAGATACACAGAAACACAGAAACCACTTCTTCTTTATGATATTATAGATGGATTAATTGTTCCTTTAGGAATCAATTGAGATATTTATGTTAAACTTGGTATAAAAATGTTATGTTTCAGTCTGATTTTTTTTTTTTTATTTTACGTTTCCAGTTTTTAATGTTTTTAAATCTGTACTATGGTCCTAAACTTAATACAGCAGATCCAAACCAAAGACTGCTTTGACAGGACGTCACGAAACGAGTGTCAAAGCCAAAAGAAAGCGTAGTGGCATTATTGGTTCTAAAACTCCGAGGTACCTTTACAATTTTTGTTAAAATATTAGATGTGATTTATTTATTTATTATGTAGTCTTAATGCTCAGCGCTATACTAATAACAAGAAAAGCACCCTGCATGACACTATACCAATAACTGCCATGATTAAAAATCATAATGGTTGATAATTAGTTTGCCCTTTTATTGTGTAATGAGACATTTTTAGAAAAGTTTGGTTTCTTCTTAAATTAGAACACTGCATTGATGGGAAAGGATATGCATAGTCAGTCAGCCTTGGGAGAGAAGTCCTGAGAATATTAATGTTGACCTACATTTATACGTATAAAACACTTTACCTGACAATCCCAGTTACACAGGGAAGGTTTAAGTATAAAGTATAAACATTTGTTTAAGTAATCACATGACAACATAAATTCATCGTTTGCAGCAGATAAACTTTAAAACTTTAAAGCCAAAAGGGCGACGCTCTGAAGGATTTTCTGATACTTTTTTATATTGACACAGCTAGGAGTCATAACAAACTTTTTTATACGTTATAGGATAGATATTTGTCATGATAATACCTTTAATTAAATTTGGAAATTTGGCACGGCGAATTTCCTACTTGATTACATGCATTCAAAATTTACGTTTTTAATACGTAGAGATTACTTTACTTTAGATTACTTTCGTGTGAAACAACTATTCGGTCACAATATGAATTAAATAAGAAAGTAAAATATTTCACACACATTTTTTTTTAAAGCTTGGTTTACAGTAAAATATTTATAGGCTAATAAAACTTTGTTGGTTGTTATAATTTTATTAGAGTTTTATTTTATTCATTTATCAAATTAATAATTTGCAGGGACGTAAAGCGACCGGGGCGACCGGGGCACTGACCCGGGGCCCCCGAGCCTGGCGGACACCAAAGAGGACACCAAACTGAGGGCTGAATACGATATATATATTAGGGGTATTCGAGTACACGAAACCTTGAGTATTTCGGCATATTATTAAATACTCGACTCGAAGTTATAAAAAATACTCGAAATTTCCAACGAGTATTTCCCGCTGATTTCCAGACGATCGCTAACGACTGCGACCTACCAAATCGCATAGTAACGGCCGCAAAAGGCGATCGCATCACGTAAAATCGGCCGAAATGATGACTTTCTAGTAACATGAATAGGTCATAAAAACAAGCGAACGTGTGTAAATGACGTTCGGACGACGTAATTTGGAACGATTGGACCGCCGAAATCGAATACGCGACTTATAATATCATCCAGAAATAACGACCTTATCGTATCATATCGGCCGCAAATGAGGGCGGAAAACATAATATCGATCAATAATTAAGACTGTATCACTTATTCATGGTTGAATAGCCTCCACAGCTGATAAACAATAAAATAAGGTTACTTTACCTCCGTCTTTAGGTTTAAACAATCCAAATGGAAACCACGGTCGTCCATTTGGATTTGTAAAAGCTGAAGACGGAGATAAAGTAACCGTATTTGATTAACTGCATGACGTAATAACGGCCTTAATTGACGTTGCGACACATAATATTGACCTGATTTAATGAGTGGACCGCGTATTATCGGCCGTAAATAACGATTTTGTCATCTAATATAAGTGATATCCGGATCCAATGATATTGGCAAAATGGCAACTGCACCGTGTTTTATCGGTCTAAAACGATTGTTTTATTTGTCAATATATAATAACGTTTTATTGTACTGTACTGGCCAAACATTTGTTTTGCTATTCATATATTACCCACACAGCACACGACGTCCCCAGGATATCCCATTTGTGTCCCACACATCCCATTGCCATCCCAGGATAAACAGGACATCCCTAGGATATCCTGATATGTCCCGAGACATTTGTGGATGTCCCAGGGATGTCCACGAAATCCCGGGATAACGTAGATATCTTGGGGACATCCCACCGACATCCTCCATATCCCAGACCAATTTTAGTAATAATTAATTAAAAGTGGTATTTAGAGTTTTAGTATTCAAACCAAATTGAATAACAAGGATAATGATTAGATATCTAAAATAACACATGTATAAAGAATGAATGAATTTACAGTTTATACATCGATGAAATATGCATAGAATTCTGACAATTTATAAGAAAATAAAAATTGCATACTTTTTACCGGTACACCATTAAATTAACGGCCAATCCGATATCCCATAATCCCCTTTAGAGAAAAGAACAAAAAAATCCGAAGCGGCGCCTGGCGCCTGCGCAGAATCACAGCATCCCAACCAAACTCTATGTCTACAGACGACAGACCAGATAGACGTGCATTATAACGGTCAATCCGTGTTTGGCTTTGTAAATTATGTTTCAGTTACTTTCTACTTAGGCTACCAAGTTTAAGTTTTGCAGGTTTGAATTGAGAAAAATGTATCTTCATTCAATAGTTACTTCAGGTGTTTTGAATACTGTACTGTTTCTTGGTAAGTAACATACTTTGTTAAAACAGATTTACAGGTTAACTATAGTTAATTTTTCTTCATAATGTAATAAAGAGTTATTCCACTAGGATGGTTTGTTTATAGACAGTACCAGTACCTACTGAATCAGTTTAGTCAGTCTCTCACACTAAGAACTACCATAACCTCAAAACTATTTAGGCCTATAAAGTGTATTGCACGAATGAAAAACTAGGCTTTCCATACTTCCATAAGGCCAATGTTACAATTAACACTAGTCTTATGGGCAGCCTGGATTTACATTTATTTAATCATAAGAACACTGAAGACTTTTTAGCTTAAACTTGTTTTCCTTACAAAATATATAATTCTTATCCATATGTGTTGTATTATATTAACTCTGATAGTAGGTAACAGCCTTTTATTTTTATTATTCACCCAAATTTGCAATTAGGCTATACCGGTACTGCGCACAGTTACCTTACCCAATGCGCACAGTGACACACCAGTCGGGGAACTGGGCGCTTTTGCATACTTTGACATTAATTTCTGTACAAATAATGGTTGAATCGATTAAATTGGAATTTCCTCCTAAGAAACGAATAAGCTAAATGGGGAACAGTGATATGTATTCGTTTGAAGTTTAACTCGAAATGAAACAGTTTTACTTACCTTTCCGTCGTCAGTCCTTTGGTTTACTAGTCCTTTGGATGACTAGTTTCGGGACTGCTGTTCCATTATCAAATCTGTCGTCGATAAATTAAAATATGAACACATAGTCACAATATATACACTAACACAAGCCAAGGACAAGTCCAAACAGCGGGATACGAACACGCGGAAGGCTACAATGTGACAAGGTACATTGGTAGGAGGTAAGTTAGTCATGTAGGCCTAGGTATTGAAGGTAGTCACGTCACAGCCTTCCGCGTGTTCTTGTCCCGCTGTCTGGACTTGTCCTTGGTCAGACAAACCAAATAAATGTTTGTTTTAATCGTAGCGTCCGTTTGTGTTGTGTTGGTGTATATATTGTGACAAAGTTATGTGTTCATATTTTAATTTAGTGACGCCAGATTTTGGGACAGTAGTCCCAAAACTAACTTAGTCATCTGCTAGTAAACCAGAGGATTGACGATAGGGTATAAAAACCTGTTTTATTTTGAGTCAAACTTCGATCCTAGAGGCAATATGAATAAATTGAAGTTTAACTATAAACATCTTTGAGTACGGTATAATGGATTTAACTTAGGTGTGCCCAGTTTCCCCGCTTGCCCCTAAATAGGCCTTAGGTACGATACATAAAGTAATAATGGTTTCTTAATGATTATTTGTTAGCGTGTAAAACTTATGCAAATTTTGAAGAGAATATTGAAGAACATATTGAATTTTATCATTCGGTTAACTGAAGTGTGGTAAATCAACTCTTTATTTTAAGATACTATAATCTTGATGCTAGGTGGAAAGAAAAATCAGCTTCATCGTGTACTTTAGTTACTATTGAATTAATAAAAAGCGTATGACGTACGATTAGGTAAATAAATCAAATCTTTAAAAACTCAACCTAAACTGCCGTATGAACTGAAACTTACAGTGCCTGATGAGTGGATATGGTACTTTAAAAGTAGGCATATGACGTAACTATGTGCTTTCAGGAAATTGTTAGGCCTAGTTTGTTTGCTAATCAATTAGGTATTTAAATTAGCATGTGTCTCTGTTTAGGAGCTAATCAGAATCAGTTTGCTCAGGCCAAAGTAAAACATATTGGTTTCATGGATTGGCTCAAATCCCAAATAAATCAACTCTTTATATGAAGAGAAATCCAGGTAAAACTATAAAAACAATTCTGTATATTAAATAAGGTAGGTTAGAAAACTATGATTAGGTAACGTAGGCTACTTCATTCGATTATGCAAGGTCTATGATAACCTATCAAAATGATCACAATTTAGTTACTTACACAATTGCCTGAATAAGGTGTCATAAGTTAAAATCAATAATAAGGGCCTATATATAATAACCATTTTACATTCAAAGTTAACAGGATCGGTTTATTTTTTTGTGTGTTACATGGTCAACACTGAATTTGCTATTTTTTACTTATGCCTATTCTGTGTGTATGCCAATTTCAATATTTAAACTGAAAGAAAACAATATTTTAACTAAAATACACCATTGATCCATTTAAAAACATGATTTTTCTATTCCATTTCAAAGGTTTTAAAAATTACAGGTCAGGAACGGCACCAGTACGTCATTCTAAGCCAATGGGTTAAGAGTAAAGTCTTTATATCTATTACCTGATTGTATATTGATGAAACTTTGTATGTTGCTTGGTTGTGGTTTATTGATATTTACACAAAGAGATTTTTTACTGTCCGCGAAGCCGCAAACTTGCTTACTTATTTTAAGTCCCTAATGTTATTTTAATGAAGAATATGCAAAGTTTGATAGGTATCTCCCTCAATTATGAACTTAAATTAATAAAACTTGGTATATAGCTTCATCTGGTTTAGTTTTACTGATAATTCCATAACAACACATTTCTCATCCTCCTTGACTCAGCGTTAATATGGAGGGTAAATAAAATGTTATTTATCACTTATATTTATGAAAGTATTTTCATGAAAACTGGCAAGTGGCTTTATGTAGTAGATATATAAATTGGCATTGGAAATTCGCTGATAATGCTGATGGTTTTCTGTGTGCGGGTATTATTTGTTATCCTTTTTGTCTTGATTTTATTTTATAGAATACGTTAGGCTACTGGCTACCGCATTTATCATTTTATATTTTCGGCATAATTAATTATTAGGCCTAATACAATTATTTGCTCATCATCTTCATGCACTACGGTACAAATTTGAGGGTGGCCAAGGGGTCAGATCTACTGGAAACTAGGGGTGAATAGACTCTGCAACTGATTTGCCAAAATTGAAGACCACTTATGCTTTTTGATGTTTCTTTAAGCACTTAAACTGTACCTTATAAACACATGGCTACACAAAATATTCAATGACATATTTACCAAATATAATGTTAAGGGAAGATCAAATTTGCAATATTGCTGACAATTTTCTTTTACATTTTTCAACATTAATATTCATAACATTATATTTCATTTTAGTGTGAATGATTGGTGGTTACCAGTAACTGTAATATAATCATTAACAAGGTGACTGAAATGGCAGCAGCAGAAATAAAATGAGTCTTCACGCTGTGACGGGGGTATTTTATTACTAGAGAAGACATTTTTAATGTTTGGTCTTGTTTACTTCCAAGTTCATTTCTATCTTTTTTTAGCGAATTTCCTCTATAGGGAAAAAGCTATTACTGTAGGTGGCATGGTAAGACTTAACGCCGAGACCATGATCACTTTTTGTTTTGAGGTCCCCGTATGCCAAGCACATAAGTTGTTTAGATTTATATATATGCGTCTGTTACCTCGATAAATTTTGAAATAAATGCCCAATTTTGATTAAATTTGGCCTAAATGTGGAGAGTAACATTTATGACTTTAGTTCGAAAACCGGATCGATCAGGCTATGGAAAGAGAGTTCAAAATAGGTAAAAACCACCTAGTACTGGTATATTGACATTTGCACAAAAATTTGTTTTTTGTTGATTATCCGCGTAGCAGCAAACCTGCATACTCAGCCATGTGTTAGTTTTATGGAGAATAAGTAAAGTTTTATATCTCCCGTAATTATGAACATAAATTATTAAAACTTGGTATGTAGCTTCACCTGATTGAGTTATATTGATAATTGCTTAAAAACACATTTCTTATATTTCTTATTGCTGCAAACCTGCGTACTCAGTCTTTATGTTATTCTTATAGAGAATAACTCAAATGCTATATATCACTTATTTATAAATGTATTTTTATGAAACTTGGTAAGTGGCTTTCTGCGGTAGTAAGAAACATATAGGGCTATATGCATTAGAAATTTGCTGCGTACGCAGGTTTGTTGCGACAGGGGTATTATTCATATGGAGAGTAAGTAAAGTTTGATATCTCCCTTAGTTATGAACTTAAATTAATAAAACTTGGTATTTAGCTTCACCTGTTTGAGTTATACCCTATTGATTATCCCCAAAAAAAACACATTTCTAACCTTCCTTGTTTCAGCAAATCTGCGTGCTCAGCCTTAATGTTATTCTTATGGAGATTAAATAAAATGTTATATACCACTTATTTATGAATTTATTTTTGTGAAACTTGGTAAGTGGCTCTATATAGTAGTGAGACACATTTATATGCATTGGAAATTCGCTTAGTACGCATGTTTGCTGCGACGAGGGTATTTTTAGATAAAATATTACCCAAGGCTATATGCAGTATTAGCTTAATTTTTTTTATTTACAGGAAGCGAGGCCATGATGAAGATGAAAGCAGAGAAGGAATTTAATCAACTACCAATACTTACTGTGTGTTTATAAAGCCTGGTTTATATGACTTACATTTTTTCTATGTACTTATTTTTACTGCAATTATACTGTCATTTTGTTTTAATTCATTACTGTATTATTTTTAAAAAATCCTTAATTGTTTGTATCACATCACCGACAATTATAAATTGGAATCCATCCTTAATTTTTTTAAATCTGTATTTATTAATTCAACTTTTGTTCTGAGAAATGTTTAGGCCTACACATGCATATATTCATTTTATTATAAACTTATTAAAACAACTATTCTTTTTTAAGATTTGAGTAAATTTTAATAAAAAGTCGTAAGTTGTGTATATATTTTCAGTGTCAATCCAATTAAGTATTAAGGGTATAATCAGGACATTATTGACACTTTTACAAATAAATCATGTGATAGTAATGATACAAATTAGCATAAAATATGACAATGGTAACCAATATAAAGTTGTAAAATATGATTTTAAAGTATTTTTGCTTTTGAACTGTGATGTGACAATTTAAAGTTTTGTATGGGTCTAAAGATGACAAAATTACTTTTGACAAAACATGCCATCCATTAAAAAGATATCCTAGGATCACAAGGAAGATTACAGGTATTTAACGTTTATACACTAGTCAACCTGTTTAAAAAAATAACACCAATATGAAGTTAAAACTTTTGTTTCTATGTGCAAGCTGGGCATGGACAATTATAGTATTATTTTTATAAAAGAATAATTTAAAGTTGTCCTGTAATTTATTTTAGAACTGTCTTCCTATCAGATTGTGTGACCATATTGAATGGTGCCCCATTATTCTATCAGTTTGAATCTCCTAACCCCACAGATATCCCTGCCTACCCCATGATAATTCTGCAGTCATCCTTAGGAGGCGATATGGCTTTAGGGTACACACTACCTATTACTAGGAGCCTTATGGCCTCCCAAGGATGACCACAGAATTATCATGGGGATGCAGGGATATCTGTGGGGTTATGGGATCATACTGATAGAATATTGGGACACCTTTCAATGTATGTCAAAGGCATGTCTCCAGTAAATCCTGTGGGACATCCTGGGGATGTCCCAGGGCTTCAGAGTACAATATCCCTTTTTTGACCGAGGGATGTCCCCAGTACATCCTGTGGTACATCCTGGGGATGTCCTAGGGCTTCAAAATACAATATCCTTTTGTGATCCGAGGGATATCGCCAGATAATCCTGTGGGACATCCTGGGGATGTCCTATGGCTTTCATTATCATGTCCTGATTAGGTCCAAGGGACATCCCATGGTTATCCTGAAGGATGTCCCGAGGATTTCGTGGGGAGAGGGCATTTTTGTGTCCTGGGGACATCCTGAGGGTATCTTGGGATGAGATAGGGATGATCCTGGGATATCCTGCATATCCCACTGTGATGTCCTTGGGATGTCCTGGGGACAACCTTGTGCTGTGTGGGTAGTTAGAAACCATGTTTAGATTATCAAGTATGGAGTGGTAACCAAGTCCCATTACACCATTTTAAACTACCAATATTGCTGATTATAAAGATTTTACCCGATCCAAAAAATCACTTCTTGCACAACCCTAGTATGTATGTGTGTATGTATGCTTAAAATACGAAACTGAGGTTTTCACATCAACAACTCTTGCCCAGGGGCACCCGAAGTTATCTTTATATACGGCCTGATAATTTTATTGCTATTCTCCGAACACTAGACTAAATTGGTAACAAATTTGTATTTGGTACACTGAAACCTTCCAACAATTTTAATATTAACGCATAGACTTGTAAGCTAATGATTGTAAAAATAATTAGACATCATAAGTTTCCTTCAAATGTAAAACCAATTTCTAGTAGCCTGTCGGGTTTCGCATTTTGTTTTACTGTAGTCAGAGAATAATTTCATTACTTCGTTTTAACGAATTTCCCCTATAGGGAAGAAGCTATTACCATAGGTCTCATGGTAAGACTTTTCATTTACCCATGAGGCCATGATAACTTTTCATTTTGAGGTCCCCAGATGTTAAAAACACCATTCATTCAAATTTTTATATATTTATATACATATATATATATATATATATATATATATATATATATATATTTGCTTGACTTGTATATTAGGGCTACTAATATTATTATTTTTATCTTCCTCGTTGCAGCAAACCTGCGTCCTCAACCCTAATTTTATTCTTATAGAGAATAAATAAAATGCTATATATCACTTATTTATGGATGTATTTTTGTGAAACTTGGTAGATAGCTCTATGTAGTAGTGAGTCACATATATATGCATTGGAAATTCGCTGAGTACGCAGGTTTGCTGCGACGGGGTATTAGATTTTACCATTGGATTCAGCTTAAAAAAACACACAATTTGGTATTTTGATGATTACTCTACGTCAATTGGTTACCGAGATATTTAAAGTGCTAAACACAATACTTTTCTAATGTTATTCTTATGGAGGAAAAGAACAATTTTACATCTCGCTTATTTATGAACGTATACTGATGAAACTTGGTATATGGCTTCATCTGGTTGTGGTATATTGATATTTGCTAAACAAAATGTTTTCCCAAAGGCTCCCGTAGCAGCAAACCTGCGTGCTCAGCCCCATGTTATTCTTATGGATAATAATTAATGCTATATCTCCCATAATTATG
Organism: Allygus modestus; assembly: GCA_963675035.1. Classification (NCBI taxonomy): domain Eukaryota; kingdom Metazoa; phylum Arthropoda; class Insecta; order Hemiptera; family Cicadellidae; genus Allygus; species Allygus modestus. Next base: position 272,585,613 of record OY776111.1, read on the forward strand.
AACATAATTTAATAACAACTGGTATATGACTTCACCTAGTTGAGTTATATTAATATTAGCATAAAAACCAATTTTTTGTGTTTGTTGATGCAGCAAACCTGCGTACACAGCCCCAATGTTATTCTTGTGAAGAATAATTAAAATTGTATATCGCTTATTTGTGAATATATTTTCATGAAACTTTGTGGCTTTATGTAGTATTAAGACATTTATATCTCCATTGGAAATTCGCTGAGTCCGCAGGATTGCTGCGATGGAGGTATTACTTTTCACCATTGAGTTCAGCTTAAAAAAATCAAATAATTTGGTATTTTGACCATTGCTCTACGTCAATTGGTTACTGAGATATTGAAAGTGTTAAACACATTACATTGTCTAATGTTATTCTTATGAAGAAAATGATAAATTATATATCTCGCTTATTTATGAACATAAACTGACAAAATTTGGCATATGGCTTCACCTGGTTATGTTTTATTGTTGTTTGCACAAAAAAATATTTTTCGCCATCTTATTCTTATGGAAAATAATTAAAATGTTATATATCGCTTATTTATGAATGTATATGGATGAAACTTGGTATGTAACTTCACTTATATGAGTACTATTGATATTTGCATAAAAACCCATTATTTTGTGTTCCTTGTTGCAGCAAACCTGTGTACTCATCCCCAATGTTATTCTTATGGAGAATAAATAATATTTTAAATATCACATGTTTGAGAATATATTTCTTATAAATCCTGTTAAGTGGCTTAATGTGTTTGTTATACATTTGAAATTGTTTATTTATTTGAAATTCGCTGATTATGCAGGTTTGCTGCAACGGGGGTATTTATTTTGATCATATCTGAATTATCCAAACCTTTAGAGGTTTGTTAATTTTATGTGAGTACTTTTTCGAAAGTACCTCCATGCAATCAAGTATATATAACGAGTATATATTCTTGGAGAAGTAAGACCAGAATAATACTGACTGTTATTTTATAATACGTTACTGTATTACAACTGATCTAATACTATAGTAATTAGAATAATGTTACATACACCTCCTATAGTATCTTGTTATCACACAAAGAGAAATCACATTTCTCCGCTTTTTCAGGGAAAGGTCACAGTGAAATTCTTTACCCGCAACACATGACTCCCTGTAAAACCGTGCGTTTTCCGATAATTGGCAACAGCCAATACCACTTGGCTGTATTACTGGCACAGTTGTGTATTTTGTCTCTAGTGCCACTGTTAATGATGGATTTCAGTGAATCTAAATTTACTTTTTTAAGTACAAACCCGATGATTTACTCTCACTTGCTGCTTTATACAGTACAGCCACTTAATTGTACTGACTGATTATGTATTTTTACTAGTTTGCAGTTTTCCTTATGAAATAAGTAATAAAGAATAGGTAGGATTAAAAAACCAAGGAATTCATGAACAAAATAGTGGAAAAACGTTGGAGCAAACAATATAAACTCAACTAAATGTTAAGAATACAAATTTGAAAAATACTAGGGTCCACTAACACATTTATGTCATCAAAGTTTTTTCTTAGATTTAAGTTAGTGATTAATAATGTAAATTTAATGTAAGAAGTTATATAATTGGATTTAATACACCTGATATTTTCCAGGAACAAAATTTCACTTTAAGTAAAACACGTTTTGTGCGATCACGATTGGAATATGAGATATTGAAAATTAATGCACAATGTAACACAAATTTAGATTATTACAAAATATAATTATGTAAACAAAACAAAAATGGTTTTTGTATTTCATCTTCATTCAAAAAACTTAGAAAAATTTACATTTTAATTGTATCTAAAAGACACCTCGAGCAAGCCCATTAATTTGTAATTATCGTCTGGTTTCTCCAAACTCGTGTCATTATTTCCTATGGGATAGTGAGCTATTAGTATGACCCACAGACTTAAGCCCAGGACCACCATAGGCTTAACTTGACTGAACACGTTTTGTCGGTCACTAATAATTATACATGTGTAAGTGTCCAAGTGTGTTAGCACTCTAGCTCAAGGTCGTATTTAATGTTCTATTTAATGCAAATTTGGTAGACATTCCTTCCTATAATCAATTGAACAAGTTTGTTGGGCAAAACAATTAGAAAACCCAAACCCTCTGTTTTGGGGTTTTTAAATTCAAATTTGGTGTTTTTGGGCACAAAAATGGTTACAAGCCCCAGGTGTAAAATCATTTCATATAAATCTAAAGAACGCAAAAAGCCAAAACTTTAAGCCCTCAATCATTGTAGTAAAGCACACCATTTTACCGATATATTAAAGAAAATGTAAATTTATTAAAGGTAAACATCGGAAAAACTATTTTTCATGGCTAGGCATAATCCCCAATGAACCTCATACCTATTTTCACTCCTGACTGGACCTTTCCCTAACCTTATAAGTTAATTCAGATTATTGCATATAAATATAACCAAGGACATCAGAAAGCTAAAGAAGTTTTTTCCAGTAAATCTAAAATATTGGGATAAGAAATTTGTTTAACAACGTATTTAATTTTTACAAGTTTTTAACACTGAAATTTGTTTCCCTCATGCCATAATACTGAATGCGAACTATTTTAATATTTGTTAACCTAATGATTTGTGGTATATCTAAAAGGAGAATCTTTTGTCACTGAAGGTTATTGATATTCCAGTTTAAATCTACTTCTTGCAACACCATTACCAAACTGATATACCAATAATGTCTAAAAGTATTGAAGGTATAGTAATATATGCTCATAAATAGACTTCATGGTGACCAACTTGCCCCATAAAACACCATAGTGTGCTGTAAAAGCATTAAATGACAGTATGATATTCAAATGAATGGAAGGATGCATCATTATCACTGAATGGTGTCCACAGTTCTTCAAATATGAATAATGAGCGCAGTCCTTGTCATTTCAAACTCGTGCGGTCATTTAAAATAAAACTCTCATTTCTGAAAGTAATCTTTTCACTCATTAGTTTTTCTGGGTTTTATGCTCAGTGATTATTAATAAAAACTTGTATGTAAAATTTAACTCAAAATAGTTATGGCTCTAAATGCATAACATTTCTTACTTATCATTGTTGTGTTTTTAACATTGTGATTCACATACGAAAATAAGATGCTTGAAAACAAGTTACTCTTATGCAGTTAGTAACACGCTAATCTAATAGCTAGTCTAATTACGCATTAAGGAATGACTTTGCAATAAATAAAGGTTAAAGTTGTCCCATATAGACCAATAATTCTAAACATTGATCGAATACGGAAAATTTGTTCGCTTCCGTAATGTTTTTTTTTTTTTTTGCTTTTCACATACAGTAAATTTGAGGTGCGTAAATTTGGTCTTAATTACATTAGCATACAGTTCAGAATGAGAACAGTAAGCGTACAGTTATAAAACATGCATTTGATTTATTATTTTGTTATATATGTTTTTTTCCTGTTTTTTTAAAGCTTACTAGAGTAAGAGCAGATTATGAATAAAGTATATAACTTCTGTTGGTATACATGTTAAAAACCACTTGCTCACCATCCTAGTTGAAAACAAGAACACATTTAAATTCTTAAGGCTCTCAAGGTTTGGACTGCACTGTACAGTCCATAAGGCCAAACAGTATGTGTAGGTAGCGGCCTCCAGATCAGACCAGCTGCCTCGTGAACTAATCAAAATCTAGCCTGATCTTGCCTTGAAGATGGAACTGTACAGTTAAAACCTCATGTGTATGGGTCTTCCTCAAGGCAAATGTTTGGTCTGCGGGCCAGCAAACTACGCAGTCCAACACTGGAGGCTGGGTCTCATGTGTATGGGGAGTCACGACCACGTGCGGAAACTATATCCACTTAATGGTGTTAAGGCCAAGTCTTGAGGCTGGGTCTCATGTGTATGGGGAGTCACGACCATGTGCGGAAACTATATCCACTTATGGTGTTAAGGCCAAGTCTTGAGGCTGGGTCTCATGTGTATGGGGAGTCACGACCATGTGCGGAAACTATATCCACTTATGGTGTTAAGGCCAAGTCTTGAGGCTGGGTCTCATGTGTATGGGGAGTCACGACCATGTGCGGAAACTATATCCACTTATGGTGTTAAGGCCAAGTCTTGAGGCTGGGTCTCATGTGTATGGGGAGTCACGACCACGTGCGGAAACTATATCCACTTATGGTGTTAAGGCCAAGTCTTGAGGCTGGGTCTCATGTGTATGGGGAGTCACGACCATGTGTGGAAACTATATCCACTTATGGTGTTAAGGCCAAGTCTTGAGGCTGGGTCTCATGTGTATGGGGAGTCACGACCATGTGTGGAAACTATATCCACTTATGGTGTTAAGGCCAAGTCTTGAGGCTGGGTCTCATGTGTATGGGAGTCACGACCATGTGCGGAAACTATATCCACTTATGGTGTTAAGGCCAAGTCTTGAGGCTGGGTCTCATGTGTATGGGGAGTCACGACCATGTGTGGAAACTATATCCACTTATGGTGTTAAGGCCAAGTCTTGAGGCTGGGTCTCATGTGTATGGGGAGTCACGACCATGTGTGGAAACTATATCCACTTATGGTGTTAAGGCCAAGTCTTGAGGCTGGGTCTCATGTGTCTTAATATGTCTTACTTTTTCATCATCACTTTTATGCACAAATCCTTGGCTAACTTAAGGAGGTGTTTTTTGAGGTTTTGTATTGACAGAACCAAAAACAATGAATTTATTCATTTCTTCTCTATTGTCTCTAAACTGTTATGTCTTGGTTATAGTGATTCTAAGTATTAATTGATTATTATTGTAGTATATACAACTTAAAAGTATGTCGCTGAGCAACTTTTGTAGTGGACTGGGGTTGGGAGATTCACTTCCTTGCTAACCCAACTTGAACCATTTCATTTGATTTATTTACGGTTTACACCAATAATACATACAAAAGTACAAGATTGCAGAAACACAGATAGTACATGTGAAAATGCTTAGGCAGTGGTAAAACTTTGGCAAATATAACAAAAATTATCTATATACATAGCAACGTAACAACATCTAAATGAAAAGCAACGCAACAGTGATGGTGTTCAAAAACTTAGCAACTTACAATAATTTAAGCGAAACAAATTAGCAACAGCACGATGGTATTACAATTAATGTCTGAATATACACAGTGGAAAAAAGTCTGGAAACGGTATAATATATTTACAGTTATTTGAGTAACAAAACTTAAACTTACAAACTGATTTAGGTCTGAAAGTCTATTTTCCGAGGCAGTTATTGACACTGCACCTCCAAGGAGGGACGATCCACAAGGAGTCAGAAGAAAATCTTAAATACAAGGATAGGTCAAGATCCGAGGTAAGGATGCAGACCATTTTAAAGGTCTACTCTATCTGAGTTGAATGCCACAAACCGCACTTCGAAAGCTTTATTCACTACAAAATGCGGCTGTTTAAATATGTTTGGAAAAAGCTGTAAAAAGGTCCCCAACATAGCTGTTATGGCTGTTAAAATAGATACTTTTTTCATCTTGAGGCCATTTTAAAGCTTACATTTTATAAATTATTTAAGCTGCGACCATTTTGTAACGAATAAAGCTTTTGAAGTGCGGTTTGTGGCATTCAACTCAGCTGGTCTAGGCCTTCAATATTATGCACATCTTGACCTGTGCTTACATTTAAGATTTCCTTGTTACAAAAAGTCTGGATACTGTATAATATCTTCAAAATTATTTGAGTAGTAAAACTAAAACTATGAAAATGGTTTATGGCCTAAAAGTCTATTTCCCAATTATTTGCAGTGTCGATAATTGCCTTGGAAAATATACTTTTAAAACCTAAATTTGTACTAATACTTAATATTTTATTTTCAATGTTACCCGCTTGTTTCATTGTTTAACCTATAACTCAGAAGGATTAAATCAAACGAAGACTCTACGTCTTATATTTTTATAAACAGTTTCTTGATTAACATGATACGTGTTGGTCCCAGGACTACCTTAAAACTGGTCTATACCAGTTTTGAGGCTGACATTGGGTCCAGCAAATGACCCAATTACATATTACATATGGTAAGTCATATTAATTATGGTCATTACATATGGTAAGTCTTTTGGCTGTTCATTATGACTAACTTCTCTTTCACCTATGGTCCCTCCATTTGCAGCGGCTAGGGACAGAATCTCCGGGTTCGTTCCCCAACCTGCCAACCTGAGAATGGATGGTCCCTGGCTGTTGTACATGGATACCCTGTCAGTTGAGTTGACCAGTTGGAGGGCAGAATGCGGGTCCTCTGTTTGAGAGCCTCATCCCAGCTGTCACAGGGGCCCTCTGAAGGGTCGATTTGGCTGCTGTCCCACCCCACCCTTTCCTTTCCGGCTGTATCCTATCCTTCCGGTAACCTGCGCAATATTCCCGCTTGTGAAAGATGTGCCTAGCAGCTATGCTGGGGGTTCCTAAACCGCAACATTGATGATGGTGATACATGTTGTTACATTTAAACAGGAAACAATAATGTTTCACAACACTATAAAATATATTTACACTTATATACTGTTCTTTCATACATGCAAGACGGTAAATATATATGGTACAATGGTATACATGAGTAAATGGTAAACATAAGTTTAAGTATATTTTATAGTGTTGTAAGACGTAGTTTATTGTATCTTGTTCACATTTGGATAAAATATCTGTTCAATTGCAAATAAATTGATTTTTTAGTGTAATTTTTTAGTTATGTTTCTTGTCTGCTATGAGCTGGGAAAATCTGTATTCGAACTTAGACCAAATTAGGCACCATAATTAAGAGATTTGAATAATACCTCCGATGCAGCAAACCTGCATACTCAGCGAGTTTCCAATGGATGTATGTGTTTATCACTACCATATAAAGCCACTTACCAAATTTAATAAAAAAACACAATAAATAAGTGATATATAGCTTTTTATTTATTTTCTATAAGAATAACATTAGGGGTTGAGTACGTAGGTTTGCTGCAACGCTGCAACAAGGAAGATAAGAAATATTTGTTTATGCAATTATCAACATAACTCAACCAGATGAAGCTACATACAATATTTTATTCATTTAGGTTCATTAATAAGGGAGATACATAACTTTACTTATGCTCCATAAAAATAATATTAGGGCTGAGTATGCAGGTTCGCTGCTACAGCGACAGTCAACAACAAATTATTTGTTTGTGCAAATATCAATATACCAAGACTAGGTGAAGCCATATACCAATTTTCATCAATATACAATAATAAATAATCTAGATATCAAATTTTATTTATTCTCCACAAGGATAACGTTGGACAACGTACTGGGTTTAGCACTTTGAATTTCTCCGCAATGGTTGGACGTAGAATCACAATTTAAAAACCAAAATTATTGTTTTTTGGAGCTGAAGGTATTGGTAAAAACAAATGTGCAGTTTTAAATAAAATTAACTGAGGAAAAGCTAAATATATTTTCCCCATAAGATTAACATGGGAAATTTTATGAATATGTTTTCTGGATTTTCTCCGCAACCACTTAACCTAAGTTGATGATTCAAAATACTAAAATATTTGTTTTTTTTAAGCTCTACCAAATGGCTATAACTAAAATCGAGTGTTTTTGAAATTGTTGGGTAAAAATAGCAAAAAAATTATTTTTGGACAATTTTAAACCTCCATAAAACCCCCTTCTCATGGTCCGATCATTCTGGTTTTCGAACTTAAAAGTCATAAATATTAATCTCCACACATTTGTACCAAATTTCATCATAATCGGAAGTCTCTTTCAAAATTTATCGCGGTAACGGACACACACACATATATGTATATATATATATATATATAATATATATATAAATTTGAACGAATGGTGTTTTTGGCATCCGGGGACCTCAAAACAACAAGTCATGGTCCCGGGCTTAAGTCTTACCATGCCACCTACGGTAAGAGCTTCTTCCCTATAGGGGAAATTCGCTAATTCAATAATTGGTTATCTTAATGTAATTTGTATATTTGAAATGTCAGTGTATTTGGCATAGAAAGTTTTCCATTGAAAATGTGAAAGATTTCGTAAGAGTGTTTATCGGAAATATGTTCTATAAAACATAGTCCTTTATATAAAATTTCATTATTTCATTACAAATTGCACTGTCGTTTTGCTTAACCTCACCACTACCAAGAATATTTCTGTATTGTTTTTGTTTTATACTTTCTAAAAATGGCTAAGTGCTAGAAACCTCTTAAAAATGACTGGAATTATGTCAATAATTGTTTATCTTGATGTAATTTGTATTTGAAAAGTCAAAGTGTTTGGCATAGAAAGTTTTCCATTGAAAATGTGTTAAGGTTTCGTAAGCGTGTTTATCGGAAGAGAAATATGTTCTGGAAAACATAGTAGTTAATGGTCAGAATGAAGTTTGTGTTTGTAAAAAGAAACCTATATCAAAGTTACTTCTTTTTGACACAGAAGTTACCAGTCAGTTTATAAGATTATAAATAACAAAATATAAAAAACAATTTTATATTATTTAAAAGTAAACATTAGTCTAATTTTGATTGCACTTTGTTTAATTGTGTGTGTATGATAAACGACCTTAATTTTAGGTAATCCAATTTTATTAGACAAGCATTTAGGTGTAATAACAGTCCCCTTCACCTTGTAGCACAGTATCCATAGTAATTATACGGTAGGTATCACGCAGGTATACCCGTCTGCTGTTGCAGACGGCACCAGTGACGTCACATTGTTTACATTTTAGCGAATTTCCCCTATAGGGAAGAAGCTATTACCGTAGGTGGCATGGTAAGACTTAAGCCCGAGACCATGATAACTTTTCGTTTTGAGGTCCCCAGATGCCAAAAACACTATTCGTTCAAATTTATATATATGTATATATATATGTGTGTCCGTTACCGCGATAACTTTTGAAATAAACACCCGATTTTGATGAAATTTGGCACAAATGTGGAGAATATCATTTATGACTTTAAGTTCGAAAACCAGATCGATCGCACTACGGGAAGGGGGTTTTATGGGGGTTTACAATTTTCCAAAAATCGGTTTTTTGCACATTTGACCCCACAATGTTAAAAACACTCAATTTTGGTTATACCCATTTTATAGAGCTTAAAAAATAAATAATTTAGTATTTTAAATCATTAACCTAGGTTAAGTGATTGCGGATAAAATCCAAAAAAACGTGCCCCATGTGCATGTGCTGTTCCCTTATGGGAAAAAGGTTTTTAGATTTTTCTCAGATAGTTTTACTAAAAACTTCACATTTCTGTTTATTAATGTGTTTAGCTCAAAAAAACAAACATTTTGGTGTTTTAATCATTGTTCTACGTCCAACCGTTGCAGAGATATTCAAAGTGCTAAACACAGTACGTTGTCCAATGTTATCCTTATTTCATCTATCAAACGTTTTATATAGATGGTAAAGTAAAATTCTATATCTCGATTATTTATGAATGTATATTGATGAAACTTGGTATGTGGCTTCAAATAGTTGTGGTATATTGATATTAGCACAAAAAACAAGTTTTTTTGTTGATAGTCCCTGTAGCAGCAAACCTGCATACTTGGCCCCCATGTTATTCATATGGAGAATGAGTAAAGTTTTATATCTCCCTTAATTATGAACCTACATTAAGATAACTTGGTATGTAGCTTCACCTGGTTCAGTTGTATTGATAATTGCAAAAAAACACATTACTTATCTTCCTCTTTGCAGCAAACCTGCGTCCTCAACCCTAATGTTATTCTTATGGAGAATAAATAAAATGCTATATATCACTTATTTATGGATGTATTTTTGTGAAACTTGGTAAATAGCTCTATGTAGTAGTGAGTCACATATTATTGCATTCGTGAGTAGCATTCGTGAGTAGCATTGGAAATTCGCTGAGTACGCAGGTTTGCTGCGACGGGGGTATTTTGTATATATTCTAGATTAACACAGAATTATTATAGACGTGTCAAAGTCAAAATAACAGCACCATCACACGACAGATGGGAGCTTTGTTGTGTTACAAACAGCTGTTGGGCACCACTGATGTCACTGATCTACTGCGCATCTTGTTTATGATACCTACCGTATAATTATCCTAGATACTGTGCATTGTAGTAAATTGTAATTTTAAATATGTTTATAGTTTGGTTACATTTACATAAGGAAATCAATGATAATTAGTTTTAGTGTTTTTTATCCGCTTCGGCTACTAATTAGCAATATATTGGGTGTGTGCTAATTTCCCTGAGTGCTCAGCACGTGCTTGTATGGACCGGAAATGACGCTGCAAAAATATAGCGAAATTTAACTTTTTTGACAAAAAAAACATAATTTCCTGTCTGCATACTCCAAAAGGTAAGAGATTATGCACAGAAGATGTTTAGCACTTAGAGTACCCAATAGCTTTCATTTCAGCAGTGAATGTGTTAAAGGAGTGTTATTTTTTTGGTTAGAAAGTCTGGGGATCAAAGGGGGGGAGGAGTGTTTAGATCGGGTGGAAAGTAAAACGTTTTTCCTCAAAAATTATAATTATTTGTTTCATATTAAAATTAAAAACCTTAGAATCAAATTATTGTCACTAAAACAAAATATTAAAAACCATCCTGAAATGAACTAATTGTTTTCATCCCCATACATCCGTAAACAATATTTTATCTTACAAGGAAAGTAAAAATATTTAAAATTGAAAGAATTATATTCCAAGTTGATTCAGCTCATTTAACTGAGATTTCAAAATTACAATTTCCTTAGAGCATAATGAGGGTTAACAATTACAAATTAGTACAGTGCAAATAAATACAAATTTTAACACTGACGGTGTTACAACACAAAACTTGTCTAGGCAACAATGATGAAAGAAATTAAATTTGTCTGAACAGTACTTAACTAGGAATATAGGGAGATGAAATTGTACATCCACAGCTATATTCGACCCAAACAACCTTATACAATAAAATCTCTTTTGAGGTTTATATAATAGTTTAGTTCAACGCGATAAATATTGCACCCTTGCGCCCATGCTGGAGCACGGCATGCACAGCCTCGGGCTGGTACTGTGAAGCATCATACCAAGTTTTATAAAATTACATTAACACATAAGAGAAACATGACATTTCCTTATTCTCCTTAAGAATAACATTAGAGCTGGAGTACACATTTTGCTGCCACAGAAACCACAGCAACTAGAATTTGTATAAGACCATAACTAGATGAAGTCACATACCACGTTGCCACATACCAAGTTTTATGAATAGGTTCATAAATAAGCGAGACAAAAACTTTTACTTATCCTCCATAAGATTGATTAAATTCAGTCAATACAGAAAAATTTCTTAAACCAGAAGTAATTGGGATGAAATGATTCTCTAATATGGTTTGCATTTTGATAACTGAAAACAATATGTAATAATTAATGGAGTAAAGAGCGGATATATTAATGTAGACTAGGGGTAGCAACTAGGGATCATTGATGTTTCTTATTTGGATTAATAATAACTATGTGAACCCGTGCGATTTCGCACGAACATTAAATTGCAAATTATGCTTTTATAAGTAATTGTATTCAGTTTTAAAACAAATCAGTTGAAGATAGATAAAGCAAAAATCAAAATAAGTAAAAAAAGTTTATATTAATCAAATCTAAATGCATTGTTTAAAAAATCTCTTTAAAATCTGCATTAGTTGTATGGATTTCATCATCACTGTCAACAAGTTGTTCGTTAGTTTCTGTTACACTTTTGAAGTATATCATCAAAGAAAACTTATTTTATTGATATAGATAGATGTATTTTTGCTGAATACCTGTCCAAAATGTATTAACAGCTGCAATTCAAATTAAATTATGTTCCATGTTAATCGTATGGGCAAAAATCAAACTTTCAGGGCGGTATAAATAAACAAAATTTATGTTATTCAATGAATTTTTGCGGACATTTTCCATCTCTTATTAGTAAAAACAAAGTTTCACCATACTTACTTATACTTTCTATGATACTTTGTTTTTGCTAATAAGTGATGGAAAATGTCCGCAAAAATTAATTAAATAACATAAACTCGCCATCACCAACAATGAATTTTAGGGCTGGGCCGATTACACATCAAATAGATGGTCCATCAACCCTTGAATAAAATAAATGAAATAACATAAACGATCGATGGACCATCAGTCGTTTAGGAAATATAATTTGATTTAAAATATAAACGGGTCTATGGGCAATCAGACCATTTTATAAATTAAACAAAATATTATATTTTGGTCTGATGGGCCATTGACCCTCTATCCATAAAATAACATATTATAAAGACGTATAGTCGATTACACATCAAATACATGGTACATCGACCCCAAAAACTAAAATATTCAGAATAAAGTTTTAATGGGTCGATGGACCACCTATTTGATGTGTAATCGACCCTACACTTTATATTATTATATTTTTAAACCCATGGTTCGAGTGCACATCATATAGATGGTACATCGACCCCCAAAACTAAAAGAATATAGAATAAAGTTAATTGATGTACCATCAATTTGATGTGTAATCGACATTACACTTTGTATTATTAGATTTTTAAACGAATGGTTCGATTACGCAAAATATACCACATTTAAGTGAATATACCAAAATATATATATGAATATACCAAAATTAAATATTCATAGTAAATTATTCCTCTTGACGATACGGTTTGGTGAAACTTGGGACAAGGCTAATACCCAGGCATCATTTGACCTGCCTTATATTAAGAACTGGTTTGACAATAAATAACATATCTCTGTAAACACAGATAAAAAAATATCTACTTATTAGTGAATTTCCTTTGGAAAAGTGGACTGTTAGCATGACTCGCATGGTGAAACTTAAGCCCAGGACTACCCTAGAAGTTCCTAACGTAACCCCCTAAACACGTTTTGAGGCGTCTCTAAAAATGTTATATATATACTAGCTGTGTAGCCGTCCTTTGTACGGGTTATATGTAAAGGGTAGATTAACTAAAGCAAATAACAATCCACTATATTTTAAAATATTAAAATTACATTTTACACGTTTAATGTACAATTAAATCAAGTTAACAAAATATACTGGCAGATAGTTCGGGCCCTGTTGCTAAGTCGAGGAACTCTGTCGGGTAGTAAACGGCCTGTGGTTTGCGACTCCAAATCGGTACACGTAACACTTTGGATTCGCTTTTAGAAATAAAAGAACTCAAGTACAAACAAATAAAAAAATATCGTGGAAGGGGGTGAGGGGGGAGGGGGGCATAAATATAAAATCAGTGGGGGGGAGCAAAATGTAAAATTGAGGGGGGAGGAAAAAGAAAAATTTGGGGGGAGAGTAAAAATATAAAATCGGAGGGGGGGGAAATATAAAATGGAGGGGGGACTAAAATAAAAATCGAAGAGAGGGGGAGAAAAATATAAAATTGGGGGTGGAGCAAAAATAAAAATGGAGGGGAGCAAAATTATAAAATGGAGGGACATAAAATAAAAATAAAAAAATCGAAGTGGGGGGCAAAATATAAAATAGGGGGGGGGCAAAATAAAAATCGGGGGGAGGAAAAATATAAAATCGGGGGTGGCAAACAAATATAAAATCGGGGGGCAGAAAAATATAAAATCGGGGTGGGCAAAAATATAAAATGGTGGGGACATAAAATAAAAATATAAAATCGAAAAGGAGGGAAAAAATATCAAATCGGGGGGGGCAAAATATAAAATCGGGAGGGGGCGAAAATAAAAATCTGGGGGGAATATAAAATGGGGGGCAAAAATATAAAATGGGGGATATGAAATAAAAATATAAAATTGATGTGGGGGGGCAAAATATAAAATCGGGGGTGGGGCAAAAATAAAAATTGGTGGGAGGGAGCAAAAATATAAAATTGGGGGAGGGGGTACAGGAAGTATCGGTAAAAATTGTTTTTTGTGCAAACAAGAATAGACCACAACCAGATGAAGCCACATTAATATTTGTTCATTAAAATTAATTAATAGCTAGCTGACGTACCCGTTCTTCGCACAGGAGTTTTCTCCACCCGTCCTTTAGTCAATGCAATTTGCATTTTAGTTAGCTTGAAACAGCTGTTCTGGCTTCTGCTCTTTAAGATGTCAAATGGAAGTATCCACAGCTGTTCGCAATACAATTTCTGAATGTTTACTTTATTCTGAAATGAAAACATTGAAATTTAGGACGTTCAGGGGGCGTAGCCCGAGAGGATTTTAAAGAAGTGAATAGGCCTATGTGTTGCATGGTTCAAGATCTACCTATGTGTAAAGTTTTAGCCCAGTCGGTTCACTAGTTTTGCGTTCACCCGGAACATCAGACAGACAGGCAGAAACCATCTATTCTTAATAATATTATATATATATATATATATATATGTGTGTGGTTGTGTGTGTGTGTGTGTGTGTGTGTGTGTGTGTGTTCCCACTCTAGCAGTCACAATTTTTGGCCGATTTACTTCAAATTTGGTAGGACATTCTTTTCTATAATCAGTTGGACAAGTTCATTTGGCAAAACAATCGGAAAACTCTAACCCCCTTTTTGGGGATTTTAAGTTTTTTAATTTTGAGGTTTTGGGCCCAAAAAGGGTCAGAAAAGCCCCGGATGTAAAACTAATGCATGAGATAAAGTGGAGAATAATGAGGCAAAACTTTTAAGCCATCTCTCATCATTCTAGCACAAGTATTTACCGAATTATTAAAGAAAATGTTAATTGTCTTAAGACAGAACATTGTCTTATAGGGATTTTACACCGGAAAAGGCTGTTTTTCATATCTTGATGTAGTTTTATCAACCCCAATACCTCTATTAGTACAGGAGATATAGGAAAAAAAAGGTGTTAGGTGGAACTAATTCCCACAGAAGCGGGGTTTGATTTTTTTAATTCCTTGATGGTGCCTGTTTGACATACTAAAAGTCTAGAGAAATCTGACTATGCAAAATGCGTTTTTTGGCCGCCATATTGGAAAAATCTGAAAATTTTGAAAAATCTTAAAAAGTTATGTTTGGTATCATATTAAAGGGAATTTTATGCTGAAAAAGAATCTGGCATTTGTTTTTTTATAATAAAAATAATAAAATAAATAGTGGACAAAAAATATAGTTAAAGCAGTGTTAGAAATTAGGTGATTATCAATAAAAATGCACGTTATAACACAATTGCATTGTTGTTTAAGGGATTATTGCAAACATTTTCCATCACTGATTAGTCAAAACAAAGTGAAACTTGCTTTTACCAATCAGTGATGGAAAGTGTCTGTAATAGTTTCTTAAACAACATAAACTCACTATCACCAACGATGAATTTTAAACAAACAATGCATTATATTTATTTCTTCAATTATACATCGATATCTAATACTCTTCTGTCATTTCGTTTATTTCAATTTCTGTTAGTGTACTGTTTGTGCACTCTCTACCTGAGCAGTTACTACATAAAACTTTCCATCCAACACCATATCGCCGACATGTACACCTGCCAGTGCCACATGGCTCATTTGTTTCAGTTTTGCATGTGCAACGGATCATGTGCAGTAATTTCTCTGGTGTAGGCCTCATTTCACTTGGTATAGGCTGCAGTTTGTTTCCTACCTTTTTCCAACCCCATTCTTCTGGATTATTAGCATTGGTGTTCAGATTTTTCCAGTAAAGGCATTGTAAATGCACGCGTCGAAGATAATGAACAGCAGCATCTTCTGTAGGTGGCAATCGTGCAATATTAAATTCACTTTTAGCAGTTGTGATTTTTTTCAGGTAGAGTTTATGTCGTAGTTGGTTCAGAGTCTCTGTCTTTGGATTTCCTCCGTACAATGATACCAATGCTTTAGTGCCAATGTCTGTGAGCTCATCTCTGGTTGCATTTGCTGATCCAAACAGAGTAGCACAATAAGAAAGTTCACGACATGTCAAAAAATGTTGAAATGCTGCCGATTTACTTTTACCATATAAGGAGCTAGTGGTATCCCATCCTGTTACAGCATGTGAAAAGAGAATAGTTTTGCAACCCTTTTCGCCAAGCACATTTTGCATTGTTTTAATGTCACGTTTCTTGTCACTGTATGTACATGACTGCAAACAAATATCTCTTGTGTTATGGTAGATCAAATGTACAAGAATATCAGTTTCATCAGCAACAACTGTTACATGATTTTCCTCTGCCAAGATCAGTGCTGATTTTACAATTAGAGTGTCAGCATTATCTGCAGCATGAATTACAGTGTGGCCATTCGCTTCTAGGTGTTTTCCAAGCATGGTTATAAAACGCTGTTTGTTTTCATGATTAGAGAGGAAGGGTCCTTTGCCAATGAGAAGGGGAGAGCTCTCAATAAATTGGACTGTTACTGATGACTGTTTCGTGCGTCTTTGATGCTCTACATACTTTGTACTGCAGTTTGTATAGCCATCAAATACAATTGTCACAACTTTATATTCCTTGGCAATATAACTATTGTATAGTTCCAGAACATCTGAAAATTTCCCAACTTTCGGCCATGGTAATTTGTGAAGTAGTGCACCACCGTAAAGAACGTATGATGTTTCTGCAGGTAATATATCGTTTGATGTAGGTGCTATGGTATCTAAGGTACCAATGAAGATTTGCCACGTTTTCGCAATAACTGAGTTTCTGGATCAAATAGAGATGGAGGAAGTATAGATAGTTCGTATTGGAAGTTATCCTTTAACTGTTCCAGATCAGGATTTACATGCAAACATACCAACATTCTCTGGGTGAGGAGTCCTGTATCAATATGTTTAATAAATCCGTCAATGACAATTCCTTTTTTTAATATTGCCATGGTTACTGCTTGATCCTTTTTAACCATGGTAACACAGTTGAAAGCTTTTCCATTCATTTTTGAATGGATTTGAAGTCCAATTGATTTAGCTTCATCAGCAGTTACCTTGTGTTCACTGTCTACTAACCCACTGAAAACATTACGTAGCTCAACGCATTGTGGATCAAATGGATTGTGAACCTCCAAAAATCGAAGTAATGTTTGGAAATCCTTCAGATCTCGTGATTTTCTTGCATCGGACATTTCAATGTGTTGTTCACTGCTGACGCGGGAAACAGCAGTCAGATTGCTCATAGCAAAAATAACTTCACAGCATGCAGGGTGACTCAATATCCATGAAGCTCGTTGACTATCACCCATTCCCCTTCCACTTGTTAATCCACCTCTACTTTTTGTTGATCGCATTAAGGTTTGTTCAATGAACATATCTGTCCATACTCCAGCCCACAAACCACCGTGTCTACGAATAGTGAAATGACCAGCACTCAACAAGGCATAAGTATCTCTATGTGTATTTTCCAGATCTCTCATTTGTTGTAGATACACCCTGTCACATTTTGCATAGTTATTTTGCCCGGCAGCTGCAAAGAATGGCAGCATGTGCTCTACAGCTTGCAAATGCATTCTTAGGTTTCCTGTTCGTTCAGCCCAAATAAATAACTTGGCAATGTCAATAATTTCCAGATACATGATCCATAGTTTTGCTGTCCTACTTTTTACCTTTAGGGAACTCTTTTCCTCCTCCAATTTAGAAGACAACCATTTTAGTGCGGTAGAGGAATCTATTTCGGAAACTGTCATCTCTCCACTATAAAGCTTATCGTAAAGCTCTGTGAAACTCTGCAAGGTTGACAATGTTTGCTGTTCCTCATTTGTATTCATTAGTTCCATCTGCTCTTCACCTAAAAGCTCTTCCTGAAGTTTTAAGTTGCTGTCCAGGACATTTTGAAGCAACATTGAAGTAAGTACATATAAGAGCATTATGTGTCCTCTAGCTACTCTTGAATAAGCTTTACCTGTGAGCATGTGTGAGACTATATTTTCTGCGTAAATAGTCTTTAACATCTCTTCTATTCCAGAACCAGATAATAGTTTTCCAATAGTACCAAGAAAAGAAATTAATGTATGGAAGCCACCAAGACGAATTAATATGTTTGGGCATTCTTCTGGTTTACTACAAACAACTTCCATAGCCTTTATCCACAGGCATTGATCAAATGTTATAACTGGTACAGGTATGTTGAGTTTTTCTGCTTGCGAACATATAAACTTCAATGTAGTATAAACACAGCTATGAGTTGCTGGATTCATGTCAATCATAGGTAGAAATGTTGTAGACACTACCCCTGTGTGCTCATCACTTATCATTACATTCTGCATGTATCCATTCCAACCAGTACGTGGCGTCTTCAATAACTTACTGGTGTTCCATAAAAGATCTACATTGTTCTTTTCAATCGGATTTGAATGCATTTCACCAAAAACGATTTTGTTGATGCTTAATCTTTGAGACTGAAAGTATCTAATTTCTATTCTTCCTTCTTCTGAAATATCAGCAGCACTAAGCTGGGTTTTCTTTCGCAGGATTTTCCTCTCTGACAATATGTTTGATTGTTCACCAAGTGGTCCGGATTTGCACATTACAATTCCCATGCCGTGAAAAGTGTTGTGACCATCGGTGGTAGCAATATTGTGGTACACATTATCGGCTATCCACTGGCAGAAATGTTCTGGTGAAATTTCAGAATTTGGCGTCCTGTTTATTATTGCTGAATACAAATATATTTTTACTTCATAATATGATACGGAAAACCCCAGTTTGTAAAGCTCATCTAAAAGTAATCGTGAGCCAAAGTCTCGATGAAGCTGGACACCAACACCAAGGAGGATTGGACCTATGAACGATCTGGGTCTTGAAGCTTCCACCACAGCCTGTCCAATGGAAATTTTCTTTAAATCACATGATTTTTTATCAATGATGATATCTAAAAGATGTTGCAAAACCGGTGGTACAAACCTTTTATTTTCTTGTTCAGATGAAATTTCTGATGACGAGGAATAGTACTCCATTGAACCAGACAATAGTCTGATTTCTGTTTTGATAATCTTTGCTGCTGCTTCAATCAGACGATATTTTTCTAATTCAGGATCTTCTAATTTCCTTTTTCTCTGGTAATCTAAGAGAACATTAGCCGCTATTTGACCCATAGCTACCATAGTATGCATCCCCTCATTTTTTTATACGATAATTTTACCCGAAAAATGTTCTTCCAGCTTTTGTAGCATGTGACGTATACTATATGGTTCACTGTCTAGTGGTAGAAAGTCTTTCATTTTAGTAACCAGCTGCTGGACAGAGATCGGCTCATCGTTTTCTTGAAACCACTGGCATATGTCCAAAAAGTCATCGTGTTTTGCTTTCTCTGCTGGTCGACCAAGAGGCATGCAACTTGATTCGTCTTGAGATTCATCTTGGTGCTTCTTTGGGAACGGGTCCCCTTTTCGAAAATGTACGCTGCATGCCTGATGATATTTGACATCTGCAGCTGGTAAATCACTAACTGATAACAATCGCAATTGGACATTGGCTGACCATATATATCTTGTCTTGAGTTGCACACATTCATAACCGAATGTTGAAACATTACTGTACGGACTTGTATAACACCAGATTTAACTTTTCTCATTGTCAGTTTTAAAGCGACCACAAAAGAAACAGTGTTCTTTAAATGTAAACGTTGATGTATCAGACCGTAATACTCTAATGCATCTGGCTTGTTCTTCATCTTGAGTACCCATTTTCAGTTTTACACTACTCTTGATATTATAAGGATTTGTGTACATTCGACGACATTTGACGTGGACACTTATGGGGTGGTCAGACCAATGGTTCTAATAACTCATGAATATTGTCGTCTCGAATTTTACTTACACTAAAAATACCTTGTACTCTTGTACACCTTTATTAGTTAAGTTAACTAACTTTAACGTTTTATTTTCACTTTCACAGCACAAGATACAGTTTCTTTCTGCCATTTTCAGTCTCTTAATACGTCACCTGAAAAAACTTATAAAATAACCTGAAAATGAAATAGTGTATTAATATGCAAGTAGTACCTAGACCGAGCATCTTTCGTTGCTCCAAGAACAATATTTTACCCATAATATTACAACTTTTTAGTTTGGGAAAACGTATCCATAGTAATACTCGCAATAACCTGGAGCAATAATGTTGTCATAAGAATAACCATGATAATATTTTAGCGACTGGGTGGAGGCCCTAAGGTCACCAGAGTGTTATGGATCAATGAATATTGGCCAAAATCACGAAAAACAAAACTGAAAAAATAGCATGACAATTTTGCCAGGTGGGTGGAGCCCTAAGCTTGGCGGGAGAGACGAATCCAACGTTGGTAAATCATTCAACATCAAGCAAGACATGCGAGTTGTAAAAAAATCCAAAGTACCAAATTGGACGTCGGTGAGTGATAGAAGGTGTCAGTGGGGTGGAGCCCTGAGGTCGCGAAGAAGTTATCCGAAGACCTTTGGCCCCCCTAATAACGTGGTTCGGTCTGGTAGCAGATTTGAAGAGCCGTTTTAGAGCCATTTCGGAAAATCCTTTCCTCCATAAGAATAACATGGCAACTTTTGATGCCAATGGGGCGCAGCCCTGAGGGTTGAAAAATAATGTACAATTGTTTGGTCCTCTACAACGTGGTATGATCCTGGAGCAGTTTAGAGGTGCCGTTATAAAAATTACCTGGGAAACTCACACACAAGCACAACTAATTATTAGTATAGATAAGTTACAAATAAAAAAAAACATCTCACACTGTATCGTACAAAGGTTTTTGTAACAAGGAATTTAGGAAACTCAATTTTAAATACCTGTTAAGTGTTGATAGATGTTGTCCAGAAGTGAGGTTAAGTGTGTACAGTTGATTCAACCCGTATATAATAGAGCCTTTGTTGTAACAGCTGGATCGGATCAGCTGATCTATTCTGCGCAGTCACAATGATGTTTTTTTACATCCTTTATACAAGACTACATTCGCACACGCCAAAAAACAAATTTTATATTATTTTTCTGCATAAAACTTCCTTTAATTTGATATCAAACATGACTTTTTAGGATTTTTTAAATTTTCAAATTTTTTCAATATGGCGGCCAAAATACGCATTTTGCATGGTCAGATTTTTCTAGACTTTTAGTATGCCTAGCAGATATCATTAAAAAACTTAAAAAATGAAAATCTATTTTTGTGGGAATTAGTTCCACCCTAAACCCTATATCTCCTGTACTATATACCAACTTATTACCCTGACTACACCTCCTCCAAACCTTATAATGTACACCATTGTCATCCTAATAGTGAATTTAAATATAACCAGGAGCATCAGAGCAGCCAAAAAATAACATTTTTCAATTTTTTTATGTTACCAGTGTTGTTTTAAACTCTTTATTAGATTTTTCTAAGGGTTTTAATGCGGAAATCCATTTCCCTCACGTCAGCGTGCTGCGTGTGAACACCATTTTAAAAACTACTCCAGACCATGTCAGAAGGTGCTGAAAATGCACTCCTGTGGTGATCCAGAGCCTGTGGCGAGCGGTTGTGGCATGACTGAACAGGTGACTCACTGAACAGCGAGTGTTTGTTGGTCCACACGCAGAGACATATAGTCTTGTGAGGATATTCTCCATGTAGATAATGTATGTACATAACGTAAAAATTTTACTATATTGGAATATTGGAAATAAACATCTTGTTGGGGAAACTCCAATCCACCATTACTCAACAGTCTTATCGTTGAACAGCATTGGTCTAATGGTATGTAAACATAACCCTCAGGCGAAGAGGTGTTACATGAAATTATTTGTTTAGACCTCCTAACAGACTAATAAATGTTAATGAGATAAGGCAGTAAGTGTAATTATAATTTTAAAATAAACAATGTTTAACAAATTGAAATCAAAAACGTATTAAATACACACTTCTGAAAGCAAAAACAACATATGCCCTACTCACTAAATTAAAGAAGATAACACCCAGCTATAGAAAGATAACAGTTTAATTTTTAATGTAACCTTGCTCTGATTAATGCAAAATGATAACCAAACCCATTTAAAATAAATAGTTTTAAAAAACTGTCACATATTTTCTTTGAATGAAGCCCCTAGGAATCAGTAGATCTACACTATATAGTATGGATTCAGATTCAAATAACTTTATTCAAAAGAACATATTGTGTGTGTACATGGATGGCATCAACATAGTACATAGTTTTAAACAAGATAAATAAAATACATCTTACAACACTATAAAGTATACTTACACTTATACTGTACTTACATACAAGACGGTAAACTATACACAAAAGATGGTACAAGGCGATCGATTTCAACCAGTTACACCGGTCATCATCAGGCCCAATCAGAGAATGAAAGAAACAAGATGGCGAACAGCTTATATACTATTGGCTACTGGAAGTTCCGGAAACAAGTTGCGATAAGTACCACCAGAGTCAAAGTTGACCTGTTCATTGATCAATTTATCCCTATCCTTTCATATATCCTTAAAAATTAACAATTCTTTCCATGCATTCATTACATTTCCTTTCTTACAAATATGGATAATATTAAAATTGTCTTCAATTGTTCCCAATGTGTGGCCATTTTCTACGAGGTGTTTTGCGGCATTCGATCTTTCCGGTTTTCGGTTCTTCCATGCTGAAATATGATTCTTGTATCTTTTTACAAAATTAACAGTTTGACCAACATACAAATTATCACAATAATTACAACTGATTTTATATACACTGGACTTATCAAACTTATCATCTCAATCTTCTATGTTCGGATGCAGAATTTTACTCATGGCGTTTTGTGTCTTGAGTAAAATTCTGTGGCTACGGATACTCCATACTTCTTAAATCGATTTGCAATATTCTGTATTTTATTTCCAGTGAAGTTAAATACAACATATCTCGTACTCTCCTTCTCCCGTTCATTGCTCAGAGTTGTCAGATTTCAGAGCCTTTCTTGGTTCTTCATCTTCTTCAATGTTTTCGCCCCCATTTCATCAATGAGAGTACATTGGTATCCGTTGGCTCGAGCTATAGATTTGATTGTAGCTATTTCCTTTCTTCTAATTGTTTCACTTAATGGGATCTTGTAGGCTCTGTGCAGCATTGAACGAAACGAAGCGGTCTTGTGGCTTGATGGATGTCTGGACTTGCTGTTGATGGTTGTATTCGTTTGTGTTGGCTTCCTGTAGATTTCGAATTCTAGCTTATCTTCTCTTCTCATTATTAGTGTTAAATCCAGGAAGTTAATTTTTCTTTCTTGTTCAAGTTTGCTTGTATAAATCAGGTTTCTGTGGTGGTTGTTGAATATTTGCATCATATCATCTGCTTCACCATCCTTGATTTCGCTATAAATTATAAGGACATCATCTAAGCTGTTGGCTCTATCTGTAGTAATAATATTTGCATTTTTGAGTACTTGGACGAGTTTCAATGTATCACAGAAGAAGAGGTTACAAAAATTATTTAAGTTTAAATCATAGCAAATCATGTGGTTGGGATGAAATTCCAGGTTTTTTTACTAAAATTATCAGTTTATGTTATTAGTCCAATTTTAACTTGTATTTTTAATTTAGCTATTACATCCTGTACATTTCCAAACAAATAAAACTTTCAGAGGTCAAACCAATTTTTAAAAAGGGATCAAATACAGATATTACAAATTTTAGACCAATATCATTGCTTAGTAATGTATCTAAAATCTTTGAAAAAGCACTTCATGACAGGATTTCAAGGTATCTTGAAATGAATAATCTGATTGTCAATGAGCAGTTTGGTTTTCGAAAAATCAAAAATACTGAATTGGCTTTAATATCCGTTGTGAGTAACACGGCGAGGGCTTTGGATTAGTCTCAATTTACAGCTGGTATTTTTTGTGACCTGTCCAAGGCCTTTGACTGTGTTGACCACCGGCTTCTGATCAGTAAAATGTCCAATTTGGGTATTAGGAATGGGGCTTTAAAATTAATGGAGTCTTACCTTCAAGGGAGGAAGCAGAGGACATTCATCACCGAAAATGCATCTCGTTACTGCTCAGAGTGGGTCAGTATATATTTTGGGGTACCACAAGGTTCCATTTTGGGGCCTACACTTTTTGTGATGTATATAAATGATTTACCTTCACATGTCCCCAAAAATTGCATACTATTTGCTGAGACACCAGTGTGTGAAATGTTAGTTTTTGTTCATTTAAATGTCAACTTTTTTCACAGTTTTAAGCCCAACACTCTTACAATACCCGCAACATTAATCTTTTCAACTACCCGATTCACAATTTGTCGCTTTTTGAAAAGGTCCGATTTATATGGGTATACGACTGTATAATAAAATTCCAGATTCCTTTAAATCGTTTACACTCTATAAATTTAAGACGTGTGTATTAAATATATTTTGATCAGTAAGTCTTATTACACAATTGATGATTTTTTAAATGATAACATAACTATTTGACCTCTGAACAGAGCTTTCATATGCATGATGTTTTAATCCTGAGCATATTTGAAACCATACATTTGTATTAAGATGATTTAGTTTAGTAAATAGATAATTTTAAGTTGGAAGATGCACCTGTTTGATATTACTGATTGTAATGTACACAAATGTTTATGTGCAAATAAAGTACTTACTTATTTACATACTTACATCTACATATCTAACGTACATTGCTACTTCATGATCTTTGTTCAATCTTTCCAAAATACATTCCTCATGATGTTGCAGGAACGCTTCTGACATTATTGCGGAAAGTGGACTCCCCATAGCTAATTCATCAGTTTGTGCATAAAACCTATTGTTAAATGTAAAATAATTCTGTTTCAGTACAATTTTACAAGTTGATCTACATAAACTTTATCCAATCCGTTATCTATGAGCCTACATTTAATCAAATTAACCGTTTCCATGACATTTGTGTACATTTGTGCACATTAGGTACATTTGTGTACAAATTATAAATACCAAAAGAAACTAATCTACTATTACCCTTTACATTGACGTGTTTCACTTTATCTACGAAATCATAGTTATTTTTTACATTATACTTGTATTCTAATTCCAAGTCCTTATTTAATCTAGCAGACAACAACTTTGAAACATTGTATGTAGGTGCACATTTAAAATTTACAAGAGATCTAATAGGCACATTCTTCTTGTGGATCTTAGGAATTCCCTTCATTACTGGAGTTTTTGAGTTAAGGATGTTCATTTTCGGTCTACATTCTTCTGTAATCATTTTGGTACACTTATTCACAGCCTCGGTTCATTTTGGTATTTTTCTGTTGGGTCTCTCCGAAGCTCCTTAAAGTTATTTTCTTTAATAAAATCTTCCGTCTTTTAATATAGTCCTCTTCGTTCATAATTACAACGGCATTGCTCTTGCCAGCCTTCAGGGCCTTCAGTTACTTTCTTCTAAATTCTTCTTAATTCCGTTACACTTATTCAGGTCTTCTTTTTTCTCCTTATTTAGTGTTTTGCTGTTGGCTTGAACATATTTGGTGATCTCCTGTCGTACGGCGCAGTAGTCAACTTCTTTCAACATCCTGACGTTCGCTTCAATGTCCGTCGCCATCAAATCATTCATTTTCTTATTGCTGACAACAAAATAATGTTTTAGGCCGTATTCTAGGACTTTGACTTCTTCTTTCTCGAACAGCACATCTGTCATGTTGATAACTTGTTGTTGGAATTCATGTTGATTTCTCGTCTGTCCAATTTCATCAATAGTACTATCTCGATGTATCAGGTTGTCCAGTTTCTTGTTAACTCTTTCATATTTCCTCTTCATCACGTCTTCAACTTCTTCTGAAACAATCTCATTCAACAAATTCCAAGCGATAGGCCTATATTTATCTTCAAATTTAGGATGTACATGATATGGTAAGTTCATATTTTTCGCAATACAGTTGTTTAATCATATTCTCTACAAAAATAACTTCAGCTTGATGTTTTGTTTTCCTGGCAGCAATAAAATTACAATTCATCTTGACTCTAGCATACACTCTGGTGTTATTTTATTTCTAAGACATTGTTTCTTAAAATATACATCAGCAATCTTTGTGTGAATCTTGATTCTAACATCCCTGTAAGATAATGCTAAATTTGCGTGACTGGCATCCGTAAATAATTTTTGTATTAGCATGATACGTATTTTTACAACTAAACAGGATAAATAAAATACGTCTTATAACACTACAAAGTATATTTACACTTATACTGTACTTACATACAAGATGGTAAAATATACACAAAAGATGGTACAAGGCGATCGATTTCAACCAGTTACACCGGTCATCATTAGGCTCAATCAGAGAATGACAGAAATAAGATGGCGAACAGCTTTTATACTATTGAAAAGAAAATATTTACATAGTTTTGTCTAGGTAGTATAATAGTATAGGACAAATTGTTGTAAAAGCCTACTTTGTGTCATTTTTAATGGTAAAAATTTATCTGGTTTTATTGCAAGCCATAGTAACCATTGCAAAATAATAGGTTGTCAATTTTTCTTTTGATTTTCCGGACGGTCCAATGGTCTGCAAAGAGTAAGAAGAAAATCTTTAATAAAAGCATAGGTGGAACTGTAAATCAAATTAAAGTTCTTAACGAGTAGACAACAATGCCACAAACCTGAACTCGGACTTTGAATCAAAAATGGCAGCCTGTCCTTAAGGAAAACTTAAACAGTGATTATGTCCGTTACAGTCATATTGTTAAGGCTTGGTTTATTGTGGCATTATAATGCTGTAAAATACTTTTAAATGTTATATGACCTTTGCCTACTGTAAACATACAACATCTCCATTAAAGATACAGTAATAGAGGAAATCTTTTATTTCTAAGGATGGCATCGGTCATATTGAAAATAATGTAAAGAACTTGTATAGCTTAACATGCTGCATACCAGATCTCAACAGGATTCACTTGGATAAAAACATGTACCGAATTACAAGTTTGCAACCAACCCTTAAAAAATAGTTTTGATAGGCGGCCATTTTTTAATCGGAGGCCCACTTTAGGTAGAGTTTGGGCATTGTTCAATTTGATATTAAAGTCTTTCTTTCTTTTCCTTGTGGGCCATCATAAAATCAAAAGAAAAATTTACAGCCTATTTTTTAGAATCTTGGGGGGTTCAGTCACTCAGTCGGTGAGATGGAGTCCTAGGGTGGAGTGTCCGGGCTTGGGGGCCTCAGGGTCCAGGGCCTGTTAGGCCTGGGCCCATGTAAGTTGTCTAGTTACTAGGTTTTTCTAAATTAATCTTTATACTTTCCAGGCTACTTGCCCTTGAATAGTTAATTGATTTTTAACTTATTAAAGTCTTTTCATTGTATTCATATCAATGTATTTCACCGTTTTGATTACCATTTGTAAATGTAGACTTTATTCCTTGTTTAATAAAACTTATATTATTACATTAAATGTCTCTATAATTTATTGAGCTACGTCCTCGTGGTGGCAAGTGGGTTTATGCTGATTGGCCAGCAGATAAACTTGCTTGTCCGCCACAAGGTTTTTTGTATTTTTTTAATGTAATAATATTAGTTTTATTAAACAAGGAATAAACTGTACATTTAGAAATCGTGATCAAAACGGTGAAATACATTAATATGAAAACCATGAAAAGTCTTTAATAAATTAAATATCCCCATAGCAGCAAACCTGCGTACTCAATTTCCAATGCATATATTTGTATCTTAATACCACATAAAGCCACATACCAAGTTTCATCAATACACATTCATAAATAAACTATTTATGACATTTTAATTATTCTCTATAAGAATAACATATGGCGGCTGAGTATGCAGGTTTGCTGAAGCAAGGAACACAAAAAATGGGGCTTTATACAAATATCAATATAACTCAAGTAGGTGAAGCCACATACCAAATTGTATTAATTTATGTTCATAATTAAGGAAGATAACACGTTACTTATTCTCCATAAGAAAAACATGGGGCTGAGTACGCAGGTTTGCTGCTACGGGAACTATCGGCCAAAAAATGTTTTTAGTGCAAATATCAATGGACCACAACTATATGAAGCAATATACCAAGTTTTATCTGGAAAAGTTCATGAATAAGCGAGATATACAATTTATCTTATTCCCCATAAGAATAACATTAGACAACGTACTGTCTTTAGCACTTTCAATATCTCTGTAACCATTTGACGTAGAGCAATGATCAAAACACCAAATTGTGCGTCTTTTTAAGCTAATTCCAATGGAAAAAACTCAAATTTGACTTTTTCAAAAATTACATGTAAAAAGCTTAAAAAACCCATTTTTGGGGTACAAAACCCCCCAAAATACCCCTTAGGATAGGTTGATCGGTCTGGTTCTCGAACTTAAAGTCATAAATGGTGCTTTACACGTTTATACCAAATGTCGTCAAAATCGGATTATTTTTACGAGAGTTATCTTGCTCACGGACACACACACATATATATATATACAGTTTCGAACGAATGGTGTTTTTGGCATCTGGGGACCTCAAAACAAAAAGTTATCATGGTCCCGGGCCTAGGTCTTACCATGCCGACTACGGTAATAGCTTCTTCCCTATAGGGGAAATTCGCTAAAATCAATTAACTATTCAAGGGCGAGTAGCCTGGAAAGTATAAAGATTAATTTAGAAAAACCTAGTAACTAGACAACTTACATGGGCCCAGGCCTAACAGGCCCTGGACCATGAGACCCCCAAGCCCGGACACTCCACCCTAGTACTCCATCTCACCGACTGACTGACAGACCCCCCAATACTCCCGAGCTGACCTACTTAAGCCAGAGCCTTCAGCAGGTCAGCAAAACAAGTTATTGTTTAATAACAATTCCAGCCTACTCACACAACATGCCCAATACTTCCTCCTTACAAAATATCGCCTTCCCTCTTGCATATTTAATTAGATAAACATCATAATAACCTAACTAACTCTCCCCCTTCATTACATTATCATTTGTTTTCCGGGGTGGAGATCTTTTACAAGTTAAAGTAAATAACTAAAATAAATATTTTAAAGCAGCACACACTCTGTCGGTGACTTAATAAAACAACGTCCACTTCAAATTCTGGCTATCACTAAATGTGGTACAGCTGGACCATACAGATGGGATGTCTCCTTCAGTGCATTTAGTCAATGGTTATGGTGTCAGATAAAATCCTAAAGAGTGAATTTAAAAAGGTTTTAAGCCCTGTAATTTGTGGTTTTTCCCTAGAAATACAGGCGGTGCCATATTGTTGGAGAGGTGGAGTGCTACAAAACAACAAAATTTAACCAAAAACATTTAATCGTTTAACTGTAACCATTTTACTTTTAGCGAATTTCCCCTATAGGGAGGAAGCTATTACCGTAGGTCTCATGGTAAGACTTAAGCCCGTGACCATGATAACTTTTCATTTTGAGGTCCCCAGATGCCAAAAACACCATTCGTTCAAATTGTTATATATGTATATATATAATGTATATATATATATATGTGTGTGTGTGTGTGTGTGTGTGTGTGTGTGTGTGTGTGTGTGTGTGTGTGTGTGTGTGTGTGTGTGTGTGTGTGTCCATAAGCACGATAACTCTCGTAAAAAATGTCCGATCTTAATGAAATTCGGTACAAATGTGTAAAGCACCATTTATTTGAACGAGTTTGAAAACCAGACGAATCGCACGATCCAAAGGGGGGTTTTGGGGGGGTTTTGTACCCCAAAAATAGGTTTTTTGGGGTTTCCACATATAATTTTTATTAAAATCAAATTTTAATGTTTACATATTGTTTGTGAGATATTGAAAGTGCTAAACACAGTACGTTGTCTAATGTTATTCTTATGGAGAAAAAGAAAAATTGTATATCTCGCTTATTTATGAACATAAACTGATAAAATTTGGTATATGGCTTCATCTGGTTGGTTGGTTGGGGTTTATCGTTGTTTGCACAAATTACAAAATTTTCACGTATGGTTCCCGTAGCAGCAAATCAAGGTAATCGGTCCCCATGTTATTCTTATGGAGAATAATTAAAATGTTATATATAGCTTACTTATAACTGTATATGAATGAAACTTGGTATGTGACTTTACTTAGATGAGTTATAATGATATTTGTATAAAAACCCATTATTTTGTGTTCCTTTTTGCAGCAAACCTGCGTACTCATCCCCAATGTTATTCTTATGGGCGATAATTACTATTTTTAATATCGCTTGTTTGTGAATATATTTCTTATGAATCCTGTTAAGTGTTAATGTGTTATGTTATATATTCATTGGAAATTCGCTGAGTATGCAGGTTTGCTGCGACGGGGGTGTTTGTTTTAAGTATGTCTGTAAGCCTAAACTAAAAAATATTTAAAGTAGAATTGTACCTGTACACTTTAATTCAACAAGTTGGACAGGTGGTGTGGGCCTGTAGGTCCCATCAAAAAAAAAACTGACAAAAAACCGGAATAAAAATTATCCAAAATCAATAATTATACATTAATCATTAAATTTTCATCGTCATCATTACCATTATTTTAAATTATTTTGACCAAAACATCACCCACAGGAAATATAAAACACGTAAATATAGATGTAAAACACACAGGAACTAAAGCACTAAAAGCATCTTAGAACCATAGAGTGCATATAGCAGTTGTACATTGTTTTATGCTAAGCAAGAACTGTATCAATTCATAAATCATTCTAGAGTTTTTTTTTATAACAGTTTACTAGTTAACAAAACTTAAAAAATATCTGTGCCAATGTAAATGACATAGACAGAACTATAATGTTGTGGGGTGGGAAACTAAACAGTGTGAGTTATAATTAAATAATTATTCAAGTTTAGAATAATGCTTTAATGCACAATTCTGCAGCTAGCTAATGAGCATAATACTAACACATATTCACAGTTGAATAAATATAATCACATATGTAACTGGTTAGTTTTGATTAAAATTATTATGCCTGACAATCCCACTTACACAGGATGATAATCTATATTATTAATACGCTACATGCAAACTTTGTAAACAATAAGGCTTTTTTGTAAGATTTACCCCCACATAATTATACACTAAAACGTGAGTCTAAGTGAGCAGATGTACAAACTGGCTTTACATTTTTTATTTAGGACATAGAAGTCTAAAAATGTATAAAAAACTGAAAGTGTGTAACATTTCCAATTCAAAATACCCAGATGTTTTGTTTGTTTTTCCACCAAATTAATTGCAGCTGTTAGTACATTATGGCCAAGGTAATCAGCAAGAATACCTCTATCTATATAAATTAAATCACTTTTCCTTCAAATTGTAGGCGAGATGTTTCTCTTGTTTTGCACCAAATTAATTGCATCTGTTAATACATTATGCAAATATCTATATTATTAATACGCTAGATGCAAACTTTGTAAACAAAAAGGCTTTTTGTTTCAAGGCTTACCCCCACATATTATACACCAAAACGTGCATCAAGGTCTGCAGATATGAAAACTGGCTTTCGATTTTCGATTTAGGTCATAGAACTTGAAATCATTGCAAAAAACTGAAAGTGTGTATATTTCCAATCTCCATTTTAAAAAACCCAGATGTTTTGTTTGTTTTTCCACAAAAATAATTATTGAAGCTGTTAATCAATTATGGACAGGTAATCAGCGAGAATACTTCTATCTACATAAATACTAGCTGTTACCCGCAGGCTTTGCCCCAAAAATTATTTATAAAAACTATGACAGTTGTGTGTACTGCATTCTGTGATTAGCCCGTGAACCTACTACGAATCAAGATCAGTTGTTTGTACAATGTATACATACCCCTTTAAGTAGGGACACCCATGTTATTTTATTTTAGTTTTGCACTCCAAGTTCAGAGGGGAATATAGCGCTGACTGTTCCTGCTAGTTCAACTTTGTTGGTACCATCGTGCACGCTCGCTCCTGTTTAGCTTTAGAACGTAAAAACGAGCTGTTTGTTTGCAAACAAACCAATAAATACAGATTCCTGTCGATATATTTTAAATAGCTGTTAGAATTTTAATAATTAACTTTACCCGTAAACACTTAAATCCGGTCCGAATAGAGTCAAATATGCGATTGTGAATCTGAGTTTGGGGGCGGAGTTATCACTAAAAATTGTTTTTCCATAAGCGTGTACCTACTTATAGGGTTATGTATACATTGGTTTGTATTTCCATTAGCTCAAACAAAAATGAATGTCCTTAAGGAATAAATATGGGAACTTTGGCGGGGCCTTTGGCGGAGCCCTAAGGTCAGATCAGGATGAAAACCATTTAGTTTTCCTATTTTATGCCTAAAGAATCAGTGAACAAAATTTCAACTCTCTAGGTAAATGGGTAGTAGGAGAGAATTTGTGATGAATGAGTGAGGGCTTTGCCTTTTATAGGTACAGTATGGATAGTAAGTTTTCTTTCCTTTGTTTAAAATTCAGGGGGAAGTTTGATTACACATCATATAGATGGTCCATCGACCCTCTGATATATTGAAAGGAATATTAAATATCAAAGGAAGGGTATATGGCCCATCGAACCATTTTGTACAAATTTAGTTTTATTTATAAACAGGGTCGATGGACCATTGACCCAGTCTGTATATTTCTCTAATAATATAAAATAAGGCTCAATGTACCATTCGCCCCAAAATTAAAAATATTAAGATTATATTTAAAAATAAGTAAAGAGTCAATAACACATCAAATAGATGGTCCATTGACCCTTTAAAACCTTAATCTAAATATGTTTGGTTTGGGGCTCAATGTACCATCTATATGATGTGCAATCGAACCATGCGTTTAATAATATAATAATATAAAGCGTAGGGTCGATTACACATCAAATAGATGGTCCATCGACCCATTAAAACTGTATTCTGAATATTTTAGTTTTGGGGGTCTATGTACCATGTATTTGATGTGTAATTATACGTCTTTATAATATGTTATTTTATGGATAGAGGGTTGATGGCCCATCATACCAAAATGTAATATTTTATTTTAATTTATAAAATGGTCCAATGGCTCAAAGACCCGTTTATATTTTAAATCAAATTAGATTTCATAAACGACTGATGGTCCATCGATCGTTTATGTTATTTCATTTATTTTATTCAAGGGTCGATGAACCATCTATTTGATGTGTAATCGGCCCAGCCCCAAAACTGATTGTTGGTGAAGGCGAGTTTATGTGATTCAATGAATTTTTGTGGACATCTTCCATCACTTATTAGCAAATACAAAGTATCAAAGTAAGTATAAGTAAGTATGGTGAATCTTTGTTTTTACTAATAAGAGATGGAAAATGTCCGCAAAAATTCATTGAATAACATAAATTTTATTTGTTTATACCACCCTGAAAGTTTGTTTTACTTTCTCCCCCTATACATAGTATATGGAGAAAGTATTGTTTTCGTCAAAATTTTTGAATTTGAGTTGTTAGTGGAAATATTCGTTTTGGTGCTCCCTGAACCCAAAAAAAGTAGTTTTTACGTGATGTCTGTCTGTGTGTGTGTGTGTGTGTCCGTGTGTGTATGTGTGTGTGTGTGTGTGTGTGTGTGTGTGTGTGTGTGTGTGTGTGTGTGTGTGTGTGTGTGTGTGTGTGTGTGTGTGTGTTGTGTGGATGTGTACAGAGCTAGAGCCCTAACCAATGGGCCGATTTTTATGAAATTTGGTATGTAGTATGTAGGTACTAATCCACGATATCTCCAGGTATTTTTTTATTTTTTGGAATTTTTGATTTTTAAGGGTTATTATCCCCCAAAAACTGCCAAAAAACATGAAAAATCAAAATTTCTCAAAAACGGCTCTAACAATTTTGATTAAACTTTAATCGTTTGTAGAACTTTAGTTCTCCAACAAAATGACACCACCCGCATTTCTGTGAAAATTCGGGTTCAGAAATTACAGGACTTAAAACATCAAAAATTCAGTTTTTTTTTTATTTTTCATAGAAAAACATAAATATAAAAAAATGTTATATTCACCATTAAAAAGAGCTCAAAAAACTAAATAATTTGGTAGTTTTATTTACTATTCTACGATTTCTGGTTGCGGATAAAATTGAAATTTTAATTTTGCGGTAAACGCAGTACGTTGTCCAATGTTATTCTTATGGGGAATACAAAAATTACTATTTCTCTCTTATTTACAGATCAATATCATTCAAACTTGATATGCTTGTCTAGTTAGCATTGACCAACAGAGGAAATTCAAAATATGTTGCCCCTTAATAACCCTGGGGGGAATAGGGGGCATTTCCCCTCTTAAAACCACGAGTGTAGCAATGGATTCTGTAGGGCCTCCAAAGCAGGGATTTGGGTGGATTTTTTGTAAAACAACTTGTTTACAAGATGTTCTGTACATTCGACCGTGCTTTGTATTATATATTTAGGTAATAAAAAGTAATTTATTCATTACAGTTGGGCTATAAGGGAGAAAGTATGTGTCAGTTTCCTGATACCGTTTATTTTGCCCATACGATTAACATGGAAAATAATTTCATTTGAATTGCAGCTGTTAATACATTTTGGACAGGTATTCAGCAAGAACACATCTATCTATATAAATAAAATCATCTTTCTTTGATGATATACTTCAATAAGTGTAACAGAAACTAACGAACAACTTGTTGACAGCGATGATGAAATCCATACAACTAATGCAGTTTTTAAAGAGATTTTGTAAACAATGCATTTATATTTAATTAATAGTGCCTGGGGGCCGAGCTTTGCTAGGGGGAAGGCCAGTCCGTTTGGTTAGATGACTTGGAGCATATTTCACCACTTCCCCCTACTGATAATCAGATTTGTATAACTTATTTGCCTCTTTTTTAGCGAATTTCCCCTATAGGGAAGAAGCTATTACCGTAGTCGGTATGGTAAGACCTAGGCCCGGGACCATGATAACTTTTCGTTTTGAGGTCCCCAGACCCCAAAAACCCCATTCGTTCGAAACTGTATATATATATGTGTCCGTGAGCACGATAACTCTCGTAAAAATTATCCGATTTTGATGAAATTAGGTATAAACATGTAAAGCAACATTTATGACTTTAAGTTCGAAAACCAGCCAGATCACTCTATCCTAAGGGGTATTTTGGGGGGGTTTTGTACCCCAAAAATGGGTTTTTCGAATTTTTTATATATAATTTTGGAAAAAGTCAAATTTTAGTTTTTCCCATTGGACTCAGCTTACAAAAACACACAATTTGGTATTTCGATCATTTCTCTACGTCAATTGGTTACTGAGATATTGAAAGTGCTAAACACAGTACGTTGTCTAATGTTATTCTTATGGAGGAAAAGAAAAATTTTATATCTCGCTTATTTATGAACGTATACTAACGAAACTTGGTATACGGCTTCATCTGGTTGTGGACCATTGATATTTGCTCAAAAAACATTTTTTTACCAAAGGCTCTCGTAGCAGCAAACCTGCGTACTCAGCCCCATGTTATTCTTATGGAGAATAATTAAAATGTCATAAATCGTTTATTTATGAATGTATATTGATGAAACTTGGTATGTGGCTCTATGTGGTATTGAGATACATATACATGCATTGGAAATTCGCTGAGTACGCAGGTTTGCTGCTACGGGGGTATTAACATTTTTAAGGTCACTCCATTTGTTATTTATAACTCACTGCCCCTTTGATTTATTTTACTACTGTATATATGTAATCTTCACTCAAATCTTTTAATCTCTGCTCTCAGGAAACCACATGTTAATAATCATAAACATTATGAGTATTACTTTGACAGTTCCCTGGTTAATTTTGAACAGCTGTTACAATTCTTTTATTTTGATTTGAAACTCCATAAGCCCGATATTAATTTTGTTAACTTTTCATTTTAGTTTTTTACATTATTTGATTTTCCCTGGGGATGAGGCCTGTCTAGAACTTATTTTTATCCCAGAAATTAGTTATTTCGAACATTTGAAGGAAATCGACGGAACCGTTTTTGAGATCAGTGTCGTAAGCAAGCAAGCAAACATACAAGCAAACCTTACTCATATTAGAGTATAGGATAGGATTACAATTTTTAGTTATTTTGATTTTTGCTTTACTTATCTTCAACTGATTGTTTTAAAACTGAATACAATTACTTATAAAAGCATAATTTGAAATTTAATATTTGTGCGAAATCGCACGGGTTCACCTAGTTTATATTTAAAACACTTAAAATTAATTGTTCTTAACAGTTAAGGGTTGAGACAGACTGTGATGGACTTATTCAGCTTAGCACCTGAAACTATTATAAAATATATACAGAGTGCAATCATATCAAATATATTTATATTTATGGATAAATATAGAATTATTGTAAAAACTTGAGTTTTTAGCAAATTTCCCCCAAAGGGAAGAAGGAAGTAGCTATTACCATAGGTCTCATGGTAAGTCTTAAGCCTGAGACCATGATAAAGTTTTCTTTTGAGGTCCCCAGATGCCAAAAACACCTTTCGTTTAAATTTGTATTTATATATTTATATGTCCGTAAGCACGATAACTCTCGTGAAAAAGGTCCGATCTTAATGAAATTTGGTACAAATGTGTAAAGTACCAATCATTTGAACGAGTCCGAAAACCAGACGAATCGCACCATCTAAAGGGGGATTTTTGGGGGGGGTTTTGTACCCCAAAAATGGGTTTTTGGGGGTTTTCACATGTAATTTTTATTTAAATCAAATTGTAATTGCCACCATTGAATTCAGCTTAAAAAAATTGGTATTTTAATCATTGCTCTACGTCAATTGGTTACTGAGATACTGAAAGTGCTAAACACAGTACGATGTCTAACGTTATATATATATTATTATTCTTATGGTGAAAAATAAAACTTTTAGATATCGCTTATTTATGAACATAAACTGGCGAAACTTGGTATATGGCTTCATCTAGTTGTGTTTTATTGTTGTTTGCTCAAAAAAAATATGTTTACGCTTATGGTTCCCATATCAGCTAACCTAGGTACTCGGTCCCCATGTTAATCTTATGGGGGATAATTAAAATGTTATGTGTCGCTTATTTA
Source organism: Allygus modestus (assembly GCA_963675035.1). Lineage (NCBI taxonomy): Eukaryota > Metazoa > Arthropoda > Insecta > Hemiptera > Cicadellidae > Allygus > Allygus modestus. Next base: position 272,622,490 of record OY776111.1, read on the forward strand.
TGAATGTTTATGGATGAAACTTGGTATGTGACTTCTCCTAGATGAGGTCTATTGATATTTGCATTAAAACCCATTATTTTGTGTTCCTTTTTGCAGCAACCCTGCCTATTCATCCCCAATGTTATTCTTATAGAGAATAATTAATATTTTAAATATCGCTTATTTGTGAATATATTTATTATGAATCCAGGTAAGTGGCTTAATGTGTAATTAAGACATATATATATTCATTGGAAATTCGCTGAGTACACAGGTTTGCTGCGAGGGGATAGTTTTTAATTGTTTTTAGTTTATTAATCATTGACATAACGTATTTAAATTATGAATTGATACTTAAAATTTTTGATTGGATAAGTAGTTTTTATTAGTCATCACTGAATACATCTTCACTCGAAAGCACTGCACATTGGCCTATCCCCTACATGATTAAAATACATTACATGCAGTTGACATAAAAAGTGAAATGAAGCTTAAATTATGTTTTAACTATATACAAATATTTAACAATGGCATATTTTCAAAATAAAGTAGGATGTATAGTTTTAGCAGTAGTGGCCCAGCCACATTGTGTGTCAAACTATACACATATTTGTACTCTCACTAATAATTGACAGCCCCATTATCAGTCATCTGTTCGTAGAGCCGCAGATGTTTATTTGCCACATGTGTCGCTGTCGTTTGTAACTGCTATGACAGATTGTCAAAATGGGTAGAGATAAATTACAATGATTAACTTCGGTTTTTCATTTACCATCGGCTTTATAAAGCCATAATCCTGCATGTGCGAAGCCAATATGAGATTTTATAATTTTTTCCTGAGAGGCCCTGAGCCTAGTCTTTATTTTAAAGTACCTGCTCCTTTTTCTGAATATTTTTTAGATACATAAGCACTTCATGATTTACTACTTCCAGTTTATATTATTAGCAAGCCTTAAAAAAGGGTATTTACCTAGTTTTTTTTGTGTTCAATTAGTGAATTTAAAATTAGCAAATAGCCGTTTTCATGTGATAACCAGTTCATCCAAAAGTATTAGGTTTTGGCACTATACTTTAAAAAAATTCAAAATAGTTTGTTTATTTCAAAACCCCATATCGTATTAAATTTTAGCCATGTTTAAAGAAGAATTAGAATTGAGTATTGCAGTAGTAGTGCAGTCTTTTGGTGAAAAATATAATTTCTTGGCAACTTTTAGTTATATTTGCAAATTTTGAACATTGCAGACAGGGGGTGTAACTAACTGATTGCAGTCACTGATTGCTATTCAATTTTTGTGGAAATGAGCCAAACCATTATAAAATATAATTGGCTTAATAATCACAGTATGAATAATATTCTAACTTTATGACCATCTTTGACAGACCGTCAGTAAAAAAGTATACATATAAATGTCTGTAACTCGTAGCTTGCAGCCTCTTTACTCTTTATATTTATATTGACAATAATTACTCACCTCGGGCTCTGAAAAATTTGGGTTTAAAAAGAATCATATGTAAAAAGTTCAAAAACACATTTGTTGGGTACAAAACCCTCCTTAAAACAGAGCGACCTGACTGGTTCTCGAACTCATGAAAATAGATGCTGCCACACGTTTTTACAAAATTCCACCTCACTAGCTATGTTTGAGTACGCGTGAGAGGAGGGAAATTTTGAATTTTATAAATTCTCAGTGTCTCATAAAATATAGGATATTAAATTTTCTGTTTGATGTGCTCTTATCGGCTGCAGCGTCACGTGTTGAGGACATTTACTCATTCAACCTGTCAAGTTTGAAATCCACATGTGCTTCCATAATATTCACCAAGTTTACTGTGATTTTTTGGTTGAATAAAATCCTTTCAACAACTTATACAAACTAACTGGTTACCTGCAGAAAATATGAAGCAAGAACCATCCATTATGTTATAGTACTAAAAGAATACTTATTTATATTTTAATATTAAAATATTTGTTGTTGTATTTAAATTTATAACTACCCTATTCAATTTACATCCAATACACTTCAGTAACTGTGTTATTTCTGAAATGGTTTTGAAATAAAAATATATAATAACTAACTGGTACCCGGCGCCTTCGTTCGCAAGATATTTCTTTACTACCGTCGTACCGTGGAATCTTTTTTTCCACTGGTAAAAATATTGATACCCAGGAAGCTGTATACTTTATATTGTTATTTTCCTCCATAAAAATAGGATGGTAACTTTTGAAGTCCAGTGGGGCGAAGCCCTTAAGTCCCAGGACTTTGATTAGTGCCTAAACGACCATGCAGTTTTATTGCAATCGGACGAGTGGTATAGTTTTATTTATACATGTAGATATAATAATAATAAAATATTTATTCCATAACAATGACCCTTATTGAATACAACCAAAAATAGTATTATAAAATATTATTTACAGTATTATTGAGTACCAATAATATTCAATGCGTAAATTTTACAATGATACTGGAAATTATTATATGAAGTATCATTAAAACTATTATTAAAATTGTATGGTACTCAAAAATACAATAATTTAAATTTTAATAATACTTAATGATACAAAATATAACATCTATAATAATGAACTATAATTTTTTTATTTCAATGGTTATTTTAGTTTTAAATTGTATAATTTTTTTCAATTAAATTGCATAATAAACCAATAATATAAATTTTAAATTAGGATTTTAGTTTCAAAACTATCATGTCCAGGTCAGGTTTCAAACCTACGATCTTTGACTTACTATCCACACGCCTTAAACCCCGCGGCCGTTCCGATACATTGGAACACAAGGATGGAGTGGTATATACAAATAACCAATAGTCTACACCTACACGACTCGGATAATACTTTGGTTTTATTTTTCTAATCAAATCTGCTCTTGCACCTCACTGAAATAAAATTTGATACAAATTCATTTGGTTCATTTGTTTTATGTATCTATTATTGCCATGTAATATGATAAACTGGGAGCAAATTAATATATATTTAATATAATTATAACAATAATATAATTAAGATAATTAATACGAAAATAATTATAACTGTGTATCCTTTAAATCTAATAATAGTAATATAAAAATAATGATAACTAGCTGTGTACCCGTCCTTCGTACGGTAGACTAACTAAAGCAAATAACAATCCACATTATTTTACAATATTAAAATTACATTTTACACGTTTAATGTACAATTAAATCAAAGTTAACGAAATATACTGGCAGATAGTTTGGGTCCTGTTGCTAATTCGAGGAACTCTGTCGGGTAGTAAACGGCGTGTAGTTTACGACTCCAAATCGGTACACATAACACTTTGGATTCGCTTTTAGAAATAAAAGAACTCAAGTACAAAAAAATAAAAAAATATCAGGGAGGGGGGAGGAGGGGCATAAATATAAAATCGATGGGGGAGAGCAAAATATAAAATCGGGGGGGGGGATGGGAGGGCAAAATGCAAATCGGGGGAGAGTACAAATATAAAATCGGGAAGGGAGGCAAAAATCTAAAATGGAGGGGGGACATAAAATAAAAATATAAAATAGAAGAGGGGGGGAGCAAAATATAAAATTGGGGGTGGGGCAAAAATAAAAATGGGGGGAGCAAAAATATAAAATCGGCGGGGGGGGCAAAAATGTAAAATCGGAGGGAGGGGGGCAAAAATATAAAATCGGGGAGGAGCAAATTATCAAATCGGGGGAAGCAAAATATAAAATCGGGGGGGGCAAAAATAAAAATCGGGGGGGAGCAAAAATATAAAACCAGGGGGGCAAAAAAATATAAAATCAGGAGGGGGCAAAAATATAAAATGGAGGGGACATAAAATAAAAATATAAACTCGAAGATGGGGGGCAAAAATATAAAATGGGGGGACATAAAATAAAAATGTAATATCAAAGAGGGGGGGAGCAAAATATAAAATCGGGGGTGGGGCAAAAATAAAAATTTGGGGGGGAGCAAAAATATAAAATCGGGAGGGGTACAGGAAGTATCGGAATTTTTTTTGTGCAAATAAGAATAGACCACAACCAGATGAAGCCAGATTAATATTTGTTCATTAATTAATTAATAGGTAGCTGACGTACCCGTTCTTCGCACAGGGGTTTCTCTACCCGTTCTTTATTCAATGCAATTTGCATTTTAGTTAGCTTGAAACAGCTGTTCTTGCTTCTGCTCTTTAAGCTGTCAAATGTAAGTGTCCACAGCTGTTCTCATTACAGTTTCTGAATGTTTACTTTATTCTGAAATGGAAATATTGAAACTTAAGACGTTCACGGAGCGTAGCACAAGGGGATTTTAATAAAGTGAATAGGCCTATGTGTAACATGGGTTCAAGATCTACCTATGTGTAAAATTTCATCTCAGTCGGTTCAGTAGTTTTTGCGTTCATCCGGAACATCACACAGACAGAAACCACCTCTTCTTTATAATATTATAGATATAATTTATACAACAACTAACCAACCTTGGTCCAACAATATTGACAATACTAAAAGATGATTTCACCACAGATTACGACCGTTTTGAGTATATAATTCCGCCCTAAGCTGCAGCCTAGCCAGCCTACAGGTTATCCAGGCCCTGGTTTTCACTTGTGCAACACACTGTATTTCATTGTCATTATAAGTTTGATAGTAACCCTCTAAATAAACAATTGTTTATTAGTGAATTTCCTTTGGAAAGTGAACTATAAGCATGACTCGCACGGTGAAACTTAAGCCCGGGACCACCATAGAAGTTCCTAACGTGACCCCCTGAACACATTTTGGGGGGTCGTTCAAAATTGTATATATATATATATATATATATATATATATATATATATATATATGTGTGTGTGTGTGTGTGTGTTTGCACTCTAGCGGTCACATTTTTTGTCCGATTTACTTCAAATTTGGTAGGGACGTTCCTTTCTGTAATCAGTTGGACACGTTTGTTGGGCAAAAGAATCAGAAAACTCTAAACCCCTGTTTTGCGGATTAATCTTTCAAATTTCGAGTTTTTGGGCCCAAAAAGGGTCAGAAAAGCCCCAGATGTAAAATTAATTCATGTAAAAAGATGTAAATTAGTGAAGCGAAAGTATTAAGCCCTCTCTCGTCATTCTAGCATAAATATTTACCGAGTTACTAAAGAAAATGTGTTTCGACCAAACACAGTACGTTGTCTTATGGGAGTTTTACATTAGAAAAGCCTGTTATTCCTTTGATAGAGTACTTTTATCATCCCCAGCAACTCACACCTACTTTCAAGACTGTCTGGATCTTCTCCTAACATTATAATGCGCGAAATTGTATTCCCAGCTTTGCAGTTAAATGAAACCAGGGGAGCATCAGAACAGCCAGAAAATCAATGTTTTCAGATTTCAATAAAAATTGGAATAAATGTATTTTTTTACACTTATTCTGATTTTTAAAAGTTGTTATGTAGAAATTCACTTCCCTCACGTCAGCGTGCTGCGTGCGAACTCGTTTAAAATTACTATCTTCCTCCTATTAATTATCATACTAATCAATTAACTATCTGTAGATATATTTCATTACTAATTCCCAATTACATGATTTGAAAAAGGTTTAATGATATGTACTACAGTAAATATTACCCTGTATAATTCAAACTATAATTTAGTATTATAGCTTCAATGATGCATACTACACTTAATAATACTTTTTATAATACCAACTATCATATAATAATAGTACAATAATACGTATTTCACTCAATAATACTGAATGATTCAGTTTACTGGTATTATAACAATTTCCTATAGTACTTTCATGTTTATAATACCCAGTAATATTTACCTTCAATGATACATATTTCATTTAATAACACTGTATAATACAGTTGACTGGTATTATACAATTCTTAATAATACTAAATTTGTTATTATAGCCAATAGTACAGTACTATTACTTCTCACAGATATCATAGACCATATTATTGAATATTAAAAATTATCATTAATGTATTAATAATAGTCAATAATCATTTTTGCATAGGGGATTTACAATATGTAATTTAAAAACAAATGTATTACGTTTTGAATACATTATAATGGGTACTTTATTGAAGTTTGTCGTAAATTTTGCAAATTATTAATTTATTACTATGTATTGAGCATTTTATGTTGATATTATTTCATGTAATGTGCATCATCAATGAAATAAATAAAGTTGGAGTACAAGTTGCATGTAAAATTTAATGTAGGTACTTATAATTGTTCTGCCAAGTTTTAGTCTCTAAGTAAGCATAATAACAATCTTTATGGCGTTAATTCTTTTTTTTATTGGGCATTCTGCATGTTTGTATGATATGTTATGCTTTGCTGGATAATTAATGGGATATAATATTATTTTAATAGGTAGTTACTTAAATATTTTTTTGGAATTTAAGGCTTCAGTAGTTTTGTTTGTAATTTCTAGACAGTAAATGTTTGAATGTCTTATTTATGTAATATGTATATTTCACTCAGTAAAATACTTATTTATTAAACATTTGGAATTTGGAATAGCGGTACCCTCTCCAAGAAGAAATGTTTAAATATTAAACAATGCTCAATATTTAATTTGTACCTGAGTACGCGATGCCTATCACAGCTGGAAAGACAATACATCATGACCGTGCCAAGAAAACACGTTTAGTAGCTACACTACACAGAGAGGCAAAGATTGCGCGTGTACTCTTACAATATATATTGCAGTATTAACTATTTCCTTATTTAAAAACCTTCTATGCTTAAACTACAAAATCGAAATAATATTAAAATGATTTAAATACCATAAATTAATATTCACATAACTCTTCAAAATATGATTTTATTTGAATCATACATGTCAGTTTTTACTATCCTTACTAATACATAAAAATGGAATGGTGTGTGTCTGTCTGTCTGTTGTGTGTTCCTCAATCACTCAATAACTACTGAACCGATTGGCATGAGAATGTACAGGAATTTCCCTTATATAACAAATAAACACATAGGCCGATTTTCGTTTTTATGGTTTTGATTAAATATAGTTAATAATAACGGTCTTCCACAATAACAACTTCAAGCGGCAAACAGATGCGCGAGCAACCCAATATTTTCACAACCACAGCTAGTAGGCAAAGCAACTAACTCGACTGACTGACGGACTGTGAGATCGAGTAGATTTACTTAGGCCTCGAGTACGATACGAGTGGCGAGCAGTACATTGAGCGGCTCTTGAGCGACGCGGTGGCTACGATAAAAGCGGTAAAAATTTGCCGCTGCGTTTGTGATAGCCGTCTTAAACGCACACGAGAAGAAAAGGCTCGGTCTACGACATCAAATCCAATAAGAAAAATTATTAGTTGTAACTTTTGCTCAAGAAACATATTTGTGTAATAGTTAATAGCCCTGATTGTAACACTTTATAATTGTCTTATGTCATAGGGGTTTAATCTATAATATTATAAAATACCCCCGTCGCAGCAAACCTGCGTACTCAGCGAATTTCCAATGCAAATATATGGGTATCACTACTACCTAGAGCCACTTACCAAGTTTCACAAAAATACATTCATTAATAAGCTATATATAGGTAGCATTTTATTTATTCTCTATAAGAATAACATTATAAATGAGTACGCAGGTTTGCTGCAACAAGGAAGATAAGTTAGGGAGTTTTTCTGCAATTATCAATATAACTCAACCAGGTGAAGCTACATACCAAGTTTTATTAATTTAGGTTCATAACTAAGGGAGATATAAAACTTTACTTATTCTCCATATGAATAACATGGGGGCCGAGTATGCAGGTTTGCTGCCATCGGGAAAAATCAGCAAAGAACTTTTTTTGTAATATTATCAATATACCACAACTAGTTGAAGCCACATACCAAGTTTCATCAATATATATACATAAATAATCTAAATATAACATTTTATTTATTCTCCATAAGGATAACATTGGACAACGTACTGTGTTTAGCACTTTGAATATCACTGCAACGGTTGGACGTAAAACAACAATTAAAACGCCAAAATGGTTGTTTTGTAGAGCTAAACTGATTGGTAGAAAGAAATGTGGAGTTTTTAGTGAAATTATCTGAGGAAAATCTAAAAACCTTATTCCCATAAGATTAACATGGAAACTTTTATGGACACATTTTTTTACTTTTCTCCACAACCACTAAACCTAGCTTCATAATTCAAAATACTAAATCGTTTGTTTTTTAAGCTCTACAAAATGGTTATAACCAAAATCTAGTGTTTTCAAAATTTTAGGGTCAAAAGTTCAAAAAACTGATTTTTGAAAAAATTTAAATCCCCATAAAACCCCCTTCCCATAGATCGATCGATCTGGTTTTCGAACTTAAAGTCATAAATGTTACTCTCCACATTCGTGCCAAATTTCATAAAAATTGGGTGCTTCTTTCAAAAGTTATCGCGGTAACGGACACATATATATGTATATATATATAGATATATATATACATATATATATAAATTTGAACGAATAGTGTTTTTGGCATCTGGGGACCTCAAGACAAAAAGTTATCATGGTCTCGGGCTTAAGTCTTACCATGCCACCTACGGTAATAGCTTCTTCCCTATAGGGGAAATTCGCTAAAAGAGGTGGTTTCTGTCTGTCTGTCTGTCTGTCTGTCTGATGTTCCGGGTGTAAATGTAGAAAATGTAGCACGCCCGTGGAAGATTGCACTGACTCGTTGAGTCTGCATCGCACCTACGTTCAATTTGATTAGAACAGGTCAGTTTTGAGGTTGCCTAATGATCAAGTGAATAATTTAAGCAGCAGCACTGAATGGAGACATCTATCTATCTATCTATAATATTATAAAGAAGAGGTGGTTTCTGTCTGTCTGTCTGTCTGTCTGATGTTCCGGGTGAACGCAAAAACTACTTAACCGACTGGACTGAAACTTTACACAAAGGTAGATCTTGAACCCATGCAACACATAGGCCTATTCACTTCCTTAAAATCCCCTCGGGCTACGCCCGTGAATGTCCTAAGTTTCAATGTTTACATTTCAGAAGAAAGTAAACATTCAGAAACTGTAATCCGAGCAGCAGTGGATAATCCGAGCAGCTAACTAAAATGGAAATTGCATTGACTAAAGAACGGGTAGAGAAAACCCAAACTGTGCGAAGAACGGGTACGTCAGCTAGCTATTGATTAATATTAATGAACAAAAATATTAATGTGGCTTCATCTGGTTGTGGTCTATTCTTATTTGGACAAAAAACAATTTTTACCAACACTTCCTGTATCCCCCCAAATTTTTATTTCTACCCCACCCCCGATTCTATATTTTGCTCCCCCCTCTTCGATTTTATATTTTTATTTTATGTCCCCCACCATTTTATACTTTTGCCCCGCCATTTTATATTTTCGCCCCACCGAGTTGATAGATTTTTGCCCCCTTTTTTATATGTTTGCTCCCCCCCGATTTTTTTTTGCCCACCCCCCGATTTTATATTTTTTGCCCCCCCGATTTTATATTGTTGCCCCCCCTTTTCGATTTTATATTTTTATTTTTTGTCCCCCCGATGTTATATTCTTGCTCCCCCATTTTTATTTTTGCCCACCCCCAATTTTATATTTTGCTCCCCATCCTCATCGATTTTATATTTTTATTTTATGTTGTACTCCCTCTATTTTATACTCCCCCCGATTTTAGATTTTATATTTGTTTGCCCCCCGATTTTATATTTTTGCTCCCCCCATTTTGATTCTTGCCTCACCCCCAATTTCATATTTTGCCCCCCCCCTCTTCAATTTTATATTTTTATTTTGTGTTCCCCCGATTTTATATTTTTGCCCCCTTTTCTATTTTCTATTTTTATTTTATGTCCTCCCGATTTTATATTCTTGCCCCCCCATTTTTATATTTGCCCCCCCCCGATTTTATATTTTGCCCCCCCACCGATTTTATATTAATGCCCCCCTGCCCGATTTTTTTTATTTTTATTGTACTTGAGTTCTTTTATTTCTAAAAGCGAATCCAAAGTGTTACGTGTACCGATTTGGAGTCGCAAACCACACGCTGTTTATTATCCGACAGAGTTCCCCCCATTTTCATTCTTGCCTCACCCCCAATTTTATATTTTGCCCCCCCCCCTCTTCAATTTTATATTTTTATTTTATGTCCACCCGATTTCATATTTTTGCCCCACCCCCAATTTTATATTTTGCTCCCCCTCCTCTTCTATTTTATATTTTTATTTTATGTCCCCCACCATTTTATACTTTTGCCCCCCATTTTATATTTTCGCCCCCCCGATTTGATATATTTTTGCCCCCTTTTTTATATGTTTGCTCCCGCCGATTTTATTTTTTTGCAAACCCCCCGATTTTATATTTCCCCCCCCAATTTTATATTTTTGCCCCCCTTTTCGATTTTATATTTTTATTTTATGTCCCCCCGATTATATTATATTCTTATATTATACCGATTTGGAGTCGCAAACCACACGCTGTTTATTACCCGACAGAGTTCCCCCCCATTTTCATTCTTGCCTCACCCACAATTTTATATTTTGCCCCCCCCCCTTCAATTTTATATTTTTATTTTATGCCCATCCGATTTTATATTTTTGCCTCACCCCCAATTTTATATTTTGTTTCCCCTCCTCTTCTATTTTATATTTTTATTTTATGTTGTACTCAAACTATTTTATCCCCCCCCCAATTTTATATTTTTGCTCTCCCCCGGTTTTTTATTTTTGCCCCCCGATTTTATTTTTTTGCTCCCCCCATTTTTATTTTTGCCTCACCCCAATTATATATTTTACTCCCCCCTTCGTTTTTAAAATTTATTTTATGTCCCACCTCAATTTTACATTTTTGCCCCCCCCCATTTTATATTTTTACTCTCCCCCACCGATTTTATATTAATGCCCCCCTCCCCGATATTTTTTATTTTTATTGTATTTGAGGTCTTTTATTTCTAAAAGCGAATCCAAAGTGTTACGTGTACTGATTTGGAGTCGCAAAACACACGCCGTTTACTACCCGACAGAGTTCCTCGACTTAGCAACAGGACCCGAACTATCTGCCTGTATATTTTGTTGATTAACTTTGATTTGACTGCACATTAAACGTGTAAAATGTAATTTTAATATTATAAAACAATGTGAATTGGTATTTGCTTTAGTTAATCTACCATTTATATACAACCCATACGAAGGACGGGTACACAGCTAGTCACTGATAAAACTCTATAATTTATTTTAAAAAACTGTTGCGATGTACCAATAAATTCATTACATATAATTCATGATAAAAAGGCGAGCAGGAAAAGTCAGAGTAGCGGTGCATGTTGGTTTTGCATGTAGAAACAAAATCGCGATTTTCATGTCCTAGTACTAGGGGGTTTGGAGTAGAACTGAAGACGATGGTTTGAATAGTTTATTTTGGCTGAGAGTAAAATGAGTTTCGCCATGTACCGGCCGAACGTTAGTTTTTACTTTATTTAGTTTTTATTTTCATAAATGACCGCTTCATTAAGCCTAACCTCAAAAAAAGGTCTGTAGCCTGAAATTAACAGTGCTATAATATTAACATTACACGTTTTTATAAGGGCCCTTGTTTTCAAGAGCTTCATTCATGTATATAAACACTTTTTTTATAAGTTTTTGGGCGTTTTTAAGTAAAATAAATGGGGCAGAACAGTATTGAAATGTGAGTGGCGAGCGGCAGTGAAAAGTTGTCCATCCTCACCAGGCGCAGGCGGCGGCGATGGTGGCGTCGCCGCTCTCTGACGCCAGCCGCTTAGAACTATCGTAGCCTATGTCTTCAGATTTTCAGACTAACTAATGCAACCAGAAAACAGAGCGGTGCCACTCACGCCACTCGTCGCTCGTATCGTGTCCGAGGCCCTGTCAGGTACCGCGCTTACGAATAAACGAATGATTCCGAAGGCCGCGCTACCATTCCGATCGAACGTTCTCGTAGATGGCCGAAGAGAAACGAGTCAGACTTCGGGGCCACTCGTGTATTTCCGTCTCTTTTCGAAGCGCGGTGCCCGTCAGGGCTGAGACATAGGTGGTAGGTTCTGGACTGACGCTTGCTCATGCACCGCAATGACTCATCGCGATCGCGACGACAGAGATGAACTGGACTGAACTGATGGAGCGGCAGAGCAGAGATTCGATTGCTAAGCTCGACTTGTATTTTGCTTGCAGACAGTGGAAATTAGCACAGAAACACTGTGCCTTTTTTGTACTTTCCGAACAAAGTCACCGCCTATTTATTTTCACTCATAGCCAAAATTTGCCGCCCTGTGCAGCTACACATATTGCACATGCCTAATTACGGCCCTGATTTGATTCGTAGTAGTTCCACGGGTTAACCACAGAATGCAGCATACACAACTGTCATAGTTTTTATAAATCATTTTCGGGGTGAAGCCTGCGGGAACAGCTAGCATATAATATGAATATAATGATTAAATAATCAAAATCTAAAACAATAATGTCTGGAGGGGTGCCTCGCTAGCCTAACAGTTTATAGCATTGAATATACATAGTACAGAGTTATTGTATACTCAGTGGTTATAGAATCTTAAATTGGTGGTGTAAGAGGTCATGGATCCATTCCTAGGGTGCCCACATTTTAAGAGGTTGAGGCCATTGTCCAATAACAAAATGCCACTAGAGAACACAAGAATAATATGTATATATATATATATATATATATATATATATATATATATATATATATATAGATATGAGTGTCTTATAATATTACTCTACTATGTTGTACAGTTCAAAATACCCACCCATTAAAATGAACTATATTTTGACTTATAATAGACACAATGCCACATTTGACTTAAGTACAAACTCAGAGAAGAATTACAAATTAAATGGTCCACACAATTTATTCTGTTTATTATGGAACGTTTCTAGCAGAGTTGAATGCAGAGTTTTATATCTCTTCATATAATCTCTCGTTAACAAGTTTCCATTTAATCTAAAGTGCTCTCCAAATGTTTACATATATTTCAGAGCAATTAGTGTTTTTTTAAGTCCCAAGTTTCTAGCAACATTACAGATTTTATGAATGTCATCTTACAGCTTTTCTCATTAATTTTGAATTAAATAGTATCAATTTTATGAAACAAAAAGGTAACATTGTTATTGCGATTCAAAACTGTTAGGTTCTTTTTCAAATCCCCAATTACTTTTAAAATAGTGCAAAAACTTATGTATTTTTTCAACTGTTGTAATAAATTGTTTCAAGCAATGAAAACTCTGAGAAATACTTCAAATAATTGAGTTTCAAGATAGATTATAAAAGTCTGATTGCTGTAAAATAGTAAATGTATAAAGCTTAGATATTTTATGAATAGTGTGGGTATTTTATTTTTCATATTATTTTACGATTTCCTCTATCAAATTATGCTTAAATTTCCATTTTCATAACAAACACATGATTTGTTTTCTTTGCTACACTATATGTAATAAATTAGTGTATATAATACCACTCAAAAAACTAACTTACTAAAATCATATTGAGACCTAAAACTTCACCTTCCTGTTCGGGTTTGTTTAGAAGCAACCCATAAGGCTAAAGGACAGTTAGCTGTAGATTACCATAATACTTTCTTATGTTAATAAGGAACAGCTTTTAATTGCAAGAACTGAAAAGAGTTTGTTGAAATTAAAACTTTCACCAACTTGGAGAAACACATTGGGGAAAATGTAAAGCTCTGAACAAAGAAATCTGCCATTTCTCCTTTCCTTTTTTAGAAGGAAAGTATTGATTCAGGTGGAATCATTTTGTAACTACGGTAGGTATTGGAGCCTATAACCAAGTCAGGTTGGATTGTGTACTTTTGATAAAATTATGTGGCTATTAGAGGTTTTACTAAGGCATTTATTAGATGAGGTTGTAATATAGCATTATTTTTGTGTTATAACTATGATTATTTGAATTTAAATAATCTAGGTTTCACAAAATATACATTATGAGGTCATATACACACACATTAATGACTGTTAGGATTTCCCATTCTAAAAAGGGGTTTACAGTGTTATCTTTAATATGATCTATTCATTGTTCTTAATGCCCTCTTTTGTAATTATAAAATATCTGTCAGAGATCTCCTGAGCCGTCTTAAAAGAAAAATAACCCACTCAACTGACATTATTTGTAAAGGCTAACCAACTCAGTAACTATAAAGGTCATGTTTCTCCCCACAAAATTGTGGCGCGGACATGAGAAAATCTGTTGGACATTTATTGTATAGTGGTACGTTTATACATCATCCTATAATTACTCTGAGCCATATATGCAGGGTGATTTTTATAAGTGTGCCAGCTATTTTTCTTTAAAAGTATAAGAGCTATTACAAAAGTTAAAGGGCAACTCCCCTGGATTTTTTATTCAGTATAATTTAGTAACTTTGAAATTTTATTTTATCAGTCATTTACCTAATGTGGCGGAAAACATTAATTTCTTAAATGTAATCACCATGTTTTTGTGAAGGGTCAGGTAGAGTACAGGATTTTAAAATATTTTTAATCTTGCCTCTTTTTTCATAAATGTAACCGTTTAAAGGATATTTCCAATTTAATTTGTGAAGTTTTTGCAAGGGTATATTCAAAACTATTTAGGAAAGTCTGGAATTTGGATTATGGCTTGTAAGGACGAGAATCAGTAAAAAATCAAATTCCTATCTTCAAAATACTTTCCATCGTTTTATTGTCTCTCGATTACATGAGTTAACAAATTCAATAACCCATATTTCTATTTAAAAGCCAAATCAAACTATCGGTTCATTTAAAGTCTTAAAGAGAAATAAAAATTAAAGTAACATAATCATAAGTCGACTTAAGAATATAGCGTTGCAAGGTAGGTTAAACCGACTGCAACAAAATATTAAGGTTAAGGGGCTACTAGCTAATTTATAAGTCATTGTTGAAAATCCAAAAACCAAAAAGAAGACATACCTACTTATTACCATGGACAGTTATTGTGATGTCTTGACTTTTTATCAATGTTGGTGGTATAAAATCTAGCTTTCTAAAAACAAACATAAACTTTTTGCTTCATGTTAAGAGCCACTTTACTAGAGAAAATGCCAACAGGGTCTTGTTTTATGGTTAAACTTGGCCACCACAAAATGGAATCGCTTAAATCTTAACTACTTTACTCAATAGTTTGTCTTTATTTTCTGCATAAAACAAAAGAAGTCATCCATTGTCCACAGTTTTTGTTTGCCAATAACTACTTTATGGCAAAGACTCTTCATCGCCTGTTATCTTAATATAATAACGAGATAAAACTATATTATTCTACTGTATTGAGATGTTTCTCTCAGTGAGTGTTTGTATAGTGAATATTTAGATAATGTACCAACAGAGGGTGCTTTTACGGTTTTTAGCGAATTTCCCCTATAGGGAAGAAGCTATTACCGTAGTCAGCATGGTAAGACCTAGGCCCGGGACCATGATAACTTTTCATTTTGAGGTCCCCAGACCACAAAAACACCATTTGTTTGAAACTGTATATATATATATATATATATATATATATATATATATATATATATATACATATATGTGTGTCCGTGGATGCGATAACTCTTGTAAAAATGGTCCGATATTGATAAAATTTGGTACAAACGTGTAAAGCATTATTTATGACTTGAAATTCAAAACCAGACAGATCGACCCATTCGAAATGGTATTTTGGGGGGGTTTGTACCCCAAAAATTGGTTTTTTGAAGTTTTTACGTGATATATTTTAAAAAGTCAAATTTTAGTTTTCACCATTGGATTCAGCTTAAAAAAACACACAATTTGGTGCTTTGATCATTTCTCTACGTCAATTGGTTACAGAGATATTAAAAGTGCTAAACACAGTACGTTGTACAATGCTATCCTTTTGGAGAATAGGGGAAAAAATTATAGCTTGCTTATTTATGAACGTATACTAACGAAACTTGGTATATGGCTTCATCTAGTTGTGGTCTATTTTTATTTGCATAAAAAACACAATTTTTACCGATAATTACCGTAGCAGCAAACCTGTGTCCTCAGCCCCCATGTTATTCTTATGGAGAAAGAGTAAAATGTAATGTATCCCTTAATTATGAACATAAATTAATAGAACTTGGTATGTTGGTTCACCCAGTTGAGTTCTATTGATTTCTTTATAAAAACCCATTTTTTGTGTTCCTTGTTGCAGCAAACCTGCGTACTCATCCCCCATGTTATTCTTATAGAGAATAATCAAAATGGTATATATCGCTTATTTTTGAATTTATAGTGATGCAACTTGGTATGTGGCTTCACCTAGTTGAGTAATATTGATAGTTACATGAATCCCCATATTTGTTGTTCCTTTTTGCAGCAAACCTGCGTACTCATCCCCAATGTTTTCTTATGGAGAATAATTTAATTTTGATATATCACTTATTTGTAAATATATTGTAATGAAACTTGGTATGCGGCTTTATGTGGTATTAAGACATATTTTGCACTGGAAATTCGCTGAGTACGCAGGTTTGCTGCGACGGGGGTATTAACATAGATTTTATGCATAACTTTCAATATATTACATTACCAATATATATATATATATATATAAATTACGTATATAACTGTTCTTATAACAAGGGTGGGGTATTAATAATTCTTATTTTGACATATTCGGTCCACCTTCTTAAATTTGCATGTTAAATCCACTAATGAATAATATTCATGTAATTTATTAAACTAACTTAGCCAAACTGATATGTGGCCATCAATTTTTGTTGTTTCTCAAATATATTTCAACATACATTAAAATTTCAGGACCTGGAATATCTCCAGGATAGTCCATTAACATTGATTACTCCATTTTAATATTAAATACTAGCCTAATTCATAAAATAATTTTAGTTCATATGGGCAAGAATAATTTCTTCAAGAGAGGGCTCCAGTCCTCTGCGTCTACCTGCTTCTCCCATAAGACCAATGTTAACTTTCAAAGTCCATCCCTCCTCAACGGGTTGTCCGAAATGGATTATTTATGGTTTGTTTTAAAGATAAAAAATATATCTAGCGATTAGTAAGCAGAATTTTGTTATCATAAATAGTTCGGACATAAAAAAATCGTAAATATTGAATATTTTTGAATTTTATTGATCGATTAGTATTTGCGATATTGAAATTCTGCTTACTGATATCGCTAGGTATATTTTTGCTCTTTAAAATGAGCCATAAATCAACGATATCGAATAACCCGTTGAGGAGGACCGGGCTTTGAAAGTTAGCATTGGCCTTATGGGCGAGGCAGGTAGAAATGCGAAAAGTTTCGTGACTGGAGCACCCTCTTAAATGTCCCAAGCAGTCACAAGTGTGAAACGACGCAACGACCGTTTGCAGAAAATGTAGCACGCACGTGGAAGATTGCGCTTACTCGTTGAGTCTGCATCGCACCTACGTTCAATTTGATTAGAACAGGTCAGTTTTGAGGTTGCCTAATGCTCAAGTGAATAATTTAAGCAGCAGCACTGAATGGAGACATCTATCTATAATATTATAAAGAAGAGGTGGTTTCTGTCTGTCTGTCTGTCTGTCTGTCTGTCTGTCTGATGTTCCGGGTGAACGCAAAAACTACTTAACCGACTGGGCTGAAACATTACACAAAGGTAGATCTTGAACCCATGCAACACATAGGCCTATCCACTTCTTTAAAATCCCCTCGGGCTACGCCCCGTGAACGTTCTAAGTTTCAATGTTTACATTTCATAAGAAAGTAAACATTCAGAAACTGTAATGCGAACAGCTGAGGGCACTTACATTTGACAGCTTAAAGAGCAGAAGCAAGAACACCAGCTGTTTCAAGCTAAATAAAATGAAATTTGCATTGACTATAGAACGGGCAAGGAAAACCCCTGTGCGATGAACGTGTACATCAAATATATAAGTATATTTATTTCAATATACCGTATAATTAAATCTATATAAATAAAATTAGAGTTTTGTCTGTACATTGCTTGGAATTATGAATTTTTTGCATATTTTCACGTTTTACACCCTAGGGAAACCAAAACCAATCTTATCTCAATTTATGTCTGTCTGTCTGCCGGTAACGGTCAAGGACGGGTTTATGTTCGCTTTTCACTGGAAAACGGGTGCAGTGACATTAATGAAACTTTGTTTCTTTGTTCTATTTATGCGCGAGAAGGTTTTAGGGCACTATAAACTAGCACACACCTTTTGAAAAATAATGGCGGCCGCTCAAAAACGTGATTTTGTGCGGTTTTGGTCATGTTTTGTTCGCTTTTCACAGGAAAAAGGGTGCACCGATTTTTATGCAACTTTTTCTATGCTCTATATGTGCGTTAGAAGGTTTTAGGCTAATTGGATTGTTTTAAATTACCTTGGGACACTGCCCCCTAGGGTTTTAAAGATCCTATGCTATTCTTATTGACAAATCATTTATTTATATTGAACCAAATGATGGCATAGTTATTCTATAAGTAGGTTTTTTAGTTCTTTTTTAAAACGTTGAGTGAAGATTGGTAATAAATAACATAAGTGGATATATGATCTAAATCTATATTAGTCAGACTCATGCACTCACTGACATAGTGATCACTTTATCTAAGAAACGACAATGTCTATTGAAGATAAAATTTTGGATGGTGGTTCCCCTTATGCTGCAGATTCACAATAAGAATACGTTTAAAAAAGTCCTATAGGGTTCTTCGCTAATTTACTTTTATGGCAATTGTATGAGTATTAGTACTTTCTGGACCTTTGTAAGTTACATTTCGGTAGGAACATAACTAATTCATCAGAAAAAAACTCAGCCTATTCCTGTTACGAAAATGTTTAAGGGCTTGCCCCCCGGAATTTCAAAATACAATATTTTAACAATCTTGCACATACTCTTGGACTGATGGATCTGAAATTCGGTAGGAATGTAGCTGATAGCACAGTTCAGACATTTACCTACTCCAGATACAAATATACTCAAGGACTCTAGCCCAATGGCCTTTAATATAAGCGCGTTAGTCATTACACACCAACTACTCAACCAGTAGAGCTGAAATTTGATGCCTTAAAGGAAATAAGAAACAACATCATGGGGAGTCACGGTGTTGTTCTCTGCAGAATTTACACAGACCCTTTGTAGTAAGTGTGCATGAGTGGACGAGTCTACGCCTCTCTAAAAATATATTTTATGTAGCCGACCACTGAGCGTCTGAACTTAACAGTAAATATGAAAATGTACCTTGGAAAAGATTAAGGGGTTGAGCAGTTTTCTTATGCCCTTTTAAAAGTTGAGATTGGGACATTGAAAAACCAATAAAGTCTCAGAAACATCTATCCTTCACTCGGCACAATCGATGAATCACAGGATTTACTGTTACACCGAGGTTCATAAACAGTTTAATCTGGGAAGTGCCTGCCTCTGTGATTGTGCCATCCTCACGTCCACCGGTGAACAAGCAACGGAGATCAACGCAAATGTAGGTCTACTCCAAAGGGAGGAACGAACATGTACAATATTTAACACCGTTCATTTAACCATGACCACTGTTAGAACAGTTTCATATATATTGATTTACATTTATTAAAATCACGTAGTAATATGTTTTTAAAACATATGATTTTCCAAGTTTAAATGGTTTATTTACAATTATAATGAAAACAGGACCTGACAAAAATGGTGATTTTAAAAGTGGTTTGTCAATGTTTTTAAAGCTTAATGTTTCGTTACATTACTATTAATTTATTGGAATATAAAGATTAAATGTATCAAAGTATTTAAAGTGTTAAATTAAACAGTGTTAATATTTGTTTGTACTTGAGTTCTTTTATTTCTAAAAGCAAATCCAAAGTGTTACGTTTACCGATTTGGAGTCGCAAAAACCACACGGTTCACTACCCGACAGAGTTCCTCGACTTGGCAACAGTACCCGAACTATCTGCCATAGTATATTTCGTTATCTTTAATTTAATTCTACTTTAAAAGTGTAAAATGTAATTTTAATATTGTAAATGATGTGGGTTGTTAATTTTTTAGTTAACCTACTATTTATATACAACCCGTACGAAGGACGGGTACACAGCTAGTAATATTATAAAGAAGAGGTGGTTTCTGTCTGTCTGTCTGATGTTCCGGGTGAACGCAAAAACTACTGAACCGACTGGGCTGAAACTTTACACATAGGTAGATCTTGAACTCATGCAACACATAGGCCTATTCACTTCCTTAAAATCCCCTCGGGCTACGCCCCGTGAACGTCCTAAGTTTCAATGTTTACATTTCAGAATAAAGTAAACATTCAGAAACTGTAATACGAACAGCTGTGGATACTTCCAGTTGACAGCTTAAAGAGCAGAAGCAAGAACAGCTGTTTCAAGCTAACTAAAATGCAAATTGCATTGACTAAAGAACGGGTAGAGAAAGCCCCTGTGCGAAGTACGGGTGAGTCAGCTAGCTATTAATTAATATTAATGAACAAATATCAATGTGGCTTCATCTGGTTGTGGTCTATTCTTTTTGCACAAAAAACAATTTTTACGATACTTCCTATACCCTCCCCCCCGATTTTATATTTTTCCCCCCTCCCGATTTTTATTTTTGCCCCACCCCCGATTTTTTATTTTTATTTTATGTCCCCCCCATTTTATATTGTTGCCCCTTCCCTCCGATTCTATATTTTTGCTCCCCCCGATTTTTATTTTTGCCCCACCCCCGATTTTATATTTTTATTTTATGTCCACCCCATTTTATATTTTTGCCCCTTCCCTCCGATTCTATATTTTTGCTCCCCCCCCCGATTTTATATTTTTGCCCACCTCTTCAATTTTTTATTTTTTTATTTCATGTCCCCCCATTTTATATTTTTACGCCCCTCCCCGATTTATATTTTTCGCCCCCCCCCCGATTTTATATTTCTGCTCCCCCCCGATTTTTATTTTGCCCCCCCACTTCGATTTTATATTTTTATTTTATGTCCCCCATTTTATATTTTGTTGTCCCCCTCCCCGATTTTATATTTTTGCTCCCCCCATTTCCATTTTTGCCCCACCCCCAATTTTATATTTCCCCTCTCTTCGATTTTATATTTGTATTTTATGTTATCCCCCCTCCATTTTATATTTTTTCGGCCCCCAGATTTTCATATTTTTGCTCTCCCCTCCATTTCATAATTTTGCCCGCCCGATTTTATATTTTTGCTCCCCCCTCGATTTTATTTTTGCACCCCCCGATTTTATATTTTTGCCTCCCCCCATTTTTATCTTTGCCCCCCGTTTTATATTTTGCTCCCCCTTCGATTTTATATGTTTAGTTTATGCCCCGCTCAATTTTTAAATTTGTCCACCCCTTTTTTATTTTTACTCTCCCCCCGGTTTTTATTTTTGTACCTCCCCCCCCCCAATTTTATGTTTTGCGCCCCCCGCCGATTTTATATTTATGCCCCCTCCCCAATATTCTTTATTTTTTTCGTACTTGAGTTATTTTATTTCTAAAAGCGAATCCAAAGATGGGTACCGATTTGAAGTCGCAAACCACACGCCGTTTACTACCCGATAGAGTTCCTCGACTTAGCAACAGGACCTGAACTATCTGCCAGTATATTTCTTTAACTCTAATTTGTACATTAAACGTGTACAATGTGATTTTAATATTATAAAATAGTGTGGATTGTTATTTGCTTTAGTTAATCTACCATTTATATACAACCCATACGAAGGACGGGTATACAGCTAGTAATATTATAAAGAAGAGGTGGTTTCTGTCTGTCTGTCTGTATGTCTGATGTTCCAGGTGAACGCAAAAACTACTTAACCGACTGGGCTGAAACTTTACACAAAGGTAGATCTTGAACCCATGCAACACAGGCCTATTCACTTCCTTAAAATCCCTTCGGGCTACGCCCCGTGAACGTTCTAAGTTTCAATGTTTACATTTTATAAGAAAGTAAACATTCAGAAACTGTAATGCGAACAGCTGAGGGCACTTACATTTGACAGCTTAAAGAGCAGAAGCAAGAACAACAGCTGTTTCAAGCTAACTAAAATGAAATTTGCATTGACTATAGAACGGGTAAGGAAAACCCCTGTGCGAAGAACGTGTACATAAAGTATATATATTTATTTATTTATTTATTTATTTATTTCAATAAACCGTATAATTAATCTATATAAATAATACCCCCGTAGCAGCAAACCTGCGTACTTAGCGAATTTCCAATGCATATATATGTATCTTAATACCACATAAAGCCACATACCAAGTTTCATCAATACACATTTATAAATAAACGATTTATGACATTTTAATTATTCTCCATAAGAATAACATGGCGACTGAGTATGCAGGTTTGCTGAAGGAAGGAACACAAAAAATGGGGTTTTATACAAATATCAATATAACTCATGTAGGTAAAGCCACATACCAAATTTCATTAATTTATTTTCATAATGAAGGGAGATAACACGTTACTTATTCTCCATAAGAATAACATGGGGCTGAGTACGCAGGTTTGCTGCTACGGGAGCCTTTGGTAAAAGATTGTTTTTTTGAGCAAATATCAATGGTCCACAACCAGATGAAGCCGTATACCAAGTTTCGTCAGTATGCGTTCATAAATAAGCGATATATACAATTGTTATTTTCCTCCATAAGAATAACATGACAACGTACTGTGTTTAGCACTTTCAATATCT
The DNA here is from genome assembly GCA_963675035.1 of Allygus modestus. NCBI lineage: Eukaryota > Metazoa > Arthropoda > Insecta > Hemiptera > Cicadellidae > Allygus > Allygus modestus. Next base: position 272,645,139 of record OY776111.1, read on the forward strand.
CGGTAACCAATTGACGTAGAGAAATGATCAAAATACCAAATTGTGTGTTTTTTTAAGCTGAATCCAATAGGAAAAACTAAAATTTGACTTTTTCCAAAACTATATGTAAAAAATTCAAAAACCCATTTTTGGGGTACAAAACCCCCCCCCAAATACCCCTTCGGATAGAGCGATCTGGCTGGTTTTCGAACTTAAAGTCATAAATGTTGCTTTACACATTTATACCAAATTTGATCAAAATCGGATCATTTTTTTAGAGTTATCGTGCTCACGGACACATATATATATATATATATATACAGTTTCGAACGAATGGTGTTTTTGGGGTCTGGGGACCTCAAAACGAAAAGTTATCATGGTCCCGGGCCTAGGTCTTACCATGCCGACTACGGTAATAGCTTCTTCCCTATATTGGAAATTCGCTAAAATTAGGATTTTGTCTGTACATTGCTTGGAATTATGAAATTTTTGCATATTTTCACGTTTTACACCCTAGGGAAACCAAAACAAATCTTATCTCAATTTATGTCTGACTGTCTGTCTGCCGGTAACGCTCAATGACGGGTTTTTGTTCGCTTTTCACTGGAAAACGGGTCCACTGACATTAATGAAACTTTGTTTCTTTGTTCTATATATGCGTGAGAAGGTTTTAGGGCACTATGAACTGGCATACGCCGTTTAAAAAACTAATGGCGGCCTCTCAAAAACGTGATTTGGTGCGGCTTTGGTAATGTTTTGTTCACCTTTCACAGGAAAACGGGTGCACCGATTTTTATGCAACTTTTTTCTATGTTCTATATATGCGTTAGAAGGTTTTAGGCTAATTGGATTGTTTTAAATTACCTTAGGACACTGCCCCATAGGGTTTTTAAGATCCTATGCTAACCCCCCGCCCCCCTATGCTGTCTCGCTTTATGGCATAGTTATTCTATAAATAGGTGTTGTAGTTCTTTTTTAAAACGTTGAGTAAAGATTGGTAATAAATAACATAAGTGGATATATGATCTAAATCTATATTTGTCAGACTCATGCACTCACTGACATAGTGATCACTTTATCTAAGAAACGACAATGTCTATTGAAGATAAAATTTTGGATGGTGCTTCCCCTTATGCTGCAGATTCACAATAAGAATACGTTATAAAAGTCCTATAGGTATCTTACCTAATTTACTTTTATTGCAATTTTATGAGTATTAGTATTTACTGGACCTTTGTAAGTTACATTTCGGTAGAAACATAAATAATTCATCAGAACAAAACGCAAGCCTATTCCTGTTACGAAAATGTTTAAGGGCTTTGCCCCCCGGAATTTCAAAATAGAATATTTTTACAATCTTGCAAATACTCTTGGACTGATGGATCTGAAATTCGGTAGGAATATAGCTGATAGCTCAGTGCAGACATTTATCTACTCCAGACACAAATATACTCAAGGCCTCTGGCCCAATGGCCTTTAATATAAGCGTGGTAGTCTTAACACACCAACTACTCAACCAGTAGAGCTGAAATTTGATGCCTTAAAGGAAATAAGAACCAACATCATGTGGAGTCACGGTGTTGTTCTCTGGAGATTTCACAGAGACCCTTTGCCCTCTGGAGATTTCACAGAGACCCTTTGTCGTAAAGTGAGACATGAGGGGACGAGTCTACGCCTCTCTAAAAATATATTTTATATATTTTTGAGACCATGATAACTTTTTGTTTTGAGGTCCCCAGAAGCCAAAAACACTATTCGTTCAAATTTATATATATGTATGTATATATATATATATATATATATATCTAGCTGATGTACCCGTCCTTCGTACGGGTTGTACATAAATGGCAGATTAACTAAACATATTAACAACCCACATAATTTTACAATATTAAAATTACATTTTACACTTTTAAAGTAGAATTAAATTAAAGTTAACGAAATATACTATGGCAGATAGTTCGGGTACTGCTGCCAAGTCGAGGAACTCTGTCGGGTAGTGAACGGTGTGGTTTTTGCTACTCAAAATCGGTACACGTAACACTTTGGATTCGATTTTAGAAATAAAGAAATCAAGTACAACAAAATATTAACCCTGTTTAATTTAACATTTTAAATACTTTGATACATTAATCTTTACATTACAATAAATTAATAGTAATGTAACGAAACATTAAACTTTAAAAACATTGACAAACCACTTTTAAAATCACCATTCTTGCCAGGTCCTGTTTTCAATATAATTGTAAATAAACAATTTAAACTTGGAAAAATCATATGTTTTAAAAACATATGACTACTTGATTTTATTTAAATAAATGTAAATCAATCTAACAGTGGTCATGGTTAAATGAACGGTATTAAATATTGTATATGTTCGTTCCTCCCTTTGGAATAGACCCACATTTGTGTTGATCTCCGTTGCTTGTTCATTGGTGGACGTGAGGATGGCACAATCACAGAGCCAGGCACTTTCCAGATTAAACTGTTTATGAACCTCGGTGTAACAAACTGTTAATCAATAAATCCTGTGATTCATCGATAGTGCCGAGTGAAGGATAGATGTTTCTGAGACCTTAATTTGTTTTTCAATGTCCCAATCTCAACTTTTAAAAGCGCATAAGAAAACTGATCAACCCCTTAATCTTCTCAAAAATACATTTTCATATTTACTGTTAAGTTCAGACGCTCAGTGGTCGGCTACATAAAATATATTTTTAGAGAGGCGTAGACTCGTCCACTCATGTCTCACTTTACGACAAAGGGTCTCTGTGAAATCTCCAGAGGGCAAAGGGTCTCTGTGAAATCTCCAGAGAACAACACCGTGACTCCACATGATGTTGTTTCTTATTTCCTTTAAGGCATCAAATTTCAGCTCTACTGGTTGAGTAGTTTGAGTGTTATGACTAACGCGCTTATATTAAAGGCCATTGGGCCAGAGTCCTTGAGTATATTTGTGTCTGGAGTAGGTAAATGTCTGCACTGACCTATCAGCTACATTCCTACCAAATTTCAGATCCATCAGTCCAAGAGTATGTGCAAGATTGTTAAAATATTGCATTTTGAAATTCCGGGGGGCGAAGCACATAAACATTTTCGTAACAGGAATAGGCTGCGTTTTTTTCTGATGAATTAGTTATGTTCCTACCGAAATGTAACTTACAAAGGTCCAGAAAGTACTAATACTCATACAATTGCCATAAAAGTAAATTAGCGAAGAACCCTATAGGACTTTTTTAAACGTATTCTTATTGTGAATCTGCAGCATAAGGGGAACCACCATCCAAAATTTTATCCTCAATAGACATTGTCGTTTCTTAGATAAAGTGATCACTATGTCAGTGAGTGCATGAGTCTGACAAATATAGATTTAGATCATATATCCACTTATGTTATTTATTAACAATCTTCACTCAACGTTTTAAAAAAAGAACTAAAAACCTATTTATAGAATAACTATGCTATCATCTGGTTCAATATAAATAAATGCTTTGTCCATAAGAATAGCATAGGATCTTAAAAACCCTATGGGGCAGTGTCCTAAGGTAATTTAAAACAATCCAATTAGCCTAAAACCTTCTAACGCACATATAGAACATAGAAAAAAGTTGCATAAAAATCGGTGCAACCGTTTTCCTGTGAAAAGCGAAGAAAACATGACCAAAACCGCAGAAAATCACGTTTTTGAGCGACCGCTATTATTTTTTAAAAAGGCGTATGCCAGTTTATAGTGCCCTAAAACCTTCTCACGCATATATAGAACAAAGAAACAAAGTTTCATTCATGTCACTGCACCCGTTTTCCAGTGAAAAGCGAACAAAAACCCGTCCTTGAGCGTTACCGGCAGACAGACAGACGTAAATTGAGATAAGATTTGTTTTGGTTTCCCTAGGGTGTAAAACGCGAAAATATGCAAACATTTCATAATTCCAAGCAATGTACAGACAAAACTCTAATTTTATTTATATAGATTAATTATACGGTATATTGAAATAAATATATATATACTTGATGTACACGTTCTTCGCACAGGGGTTTTCCTTACCCGTTCTATAGTCAATGCAAATTTCATTTTAGTTAGCTTGAAACAGCTGTTGTTCTTGCTTCTGCTCTTTAAGCTGTCAAATGTAAGTGCCCTCAGCTGTTCGGATTACAGTTTCTGAATGTTTACTTTCTTATGAAATGTAAACATTGAAACTTAGAACGTTCACGGGGCGTAGCCCGAGGGGATTTTAAGGAAGTGAATAGGCCTATGTGTTGCATGGGTTCAAGATCTACCTTTGTGTAAAGTTTCAGCCCAGTCGGTTAAGTAGTTTTTGCGTTCACCCGGAACATCAGACATACAGACAGACAGACAGACAGACAGAAACCACCTCTTCTTTATAATATTATAGATAGATCTATATATATATATGTGTGTGTGTGTGTGTGTGTCCGTGAATGCGATAACTTGAGTAAAAAAGATCCGATTTCAATTAAATTTGGCTCAAATGTGTAAAGTGACATTTATGACTTCAAGTTCGAAAACCAGAAAAATCGGACATGAAAGGGGGTTTATGGGGGTTTTAAATTTTTCAAAAATCAGTTTTTTGCATTTTCACCCTAAAATTTAAAAAAAATTAATGATGGTTTTGACCACGTTATAGAGCTTAAAAAAACAAATAATATGGTATTTTGAATTATTAACCTAGGTTATGTGGTTGCGGAAAAAATCCAAAAAACCTGCTCATAAATTCCCCATGTTAATCTTATGGGAAAAAGGTTTTTGGCTTTTCCTCAGTTAATTTTATGCTAATCTTGACATTTGCTTTTACCAATCACTTCAGCTCCACATAACAATCATTTTGGTGTTTAAATTGTGATTCTACGTCCAACCGTTGCAGAGATATTCAAAGTGCTAAACACAGTACGTTGTCCAATGTTATCCTTATGGAGAATAAATACAATTTTATATCTCGATTATTTATGAATGTATATTGATGAAACTTGGTATGTGGCTTCATGTTGTACTGGTATATTGATATTTGCACAACAAATATATTTGTCATTGATTGTCCCTGTAGCAGCTAACCTGCATACTCAGCCCTAATGTTATTCTTATGGAGAATATGTAAAGTTTTATATCTCTCTTAATTATTAACATAAATTAATAATACTTGGTAATGTAGCTTCACCTGGTTCAGTTATATTAATAATTGAATAAAACTCATTTTTTATCTTCTTTGTTGCAGCAAACCTGCGTACTCAGTCCTTATGTTATTCTTATGGAGAATAAACAAAATGTTATAAATCACTTATTTATAAATGTATTTTGTGAAACTTGGTAAGTGGTTTTATGTAGGAGTGAGAAACATATAAATGCATTGGAAATTCGCTGAGTACGCAGGGTTGCTACGACGGGTATATATATATATATATGTGTGTGTGTGTGTGTGTGTGTGTGTGTGTGTGTGTGTGTGTGTGTGTGTGTGTCCGTGAATGCGATAACTTGAGTAAAAAAGATCCTATTTCAATGAAATTTGGCTCAAATGTGTAAAGTGACATTTATGACTAAGTTTGAAAACCAGAAAAATCGGACCATGGAAGGGGGGTTTATGGGGGTTTTAAATTTTTCAAAAATCAGTTTTTTGCATTTTAACCCTAATATTTTGAAAAAAAATTAATGTTGGTTTTGACCATGTTATAGAGATTAAAAAAAACAAATAATATAGTATTTTGAATTATTAACCTAGGTTATGTGGTTGCGGAAAAAATCCAAAAAACCTGCTCATAAATTTCCCATGTTAATCTTATGGGAAAAAGGTTTTTGGCTTTTCCTCAGTTAATTTTATGCTAATCTTGACATTTGCTTTTACCAATCACTTCAGCTCCACATAACAATCATTTTGGTGTTTAAATTGTGATTCTACGTCCAACCGTTGCAGAGATATTCAAAGTGCTAAACACAGTACGTTGTCCAATGTTATCCTTATGGAGAATAAATACAATTTTATATCTCGATTATTTATGAATGTATATTGATGAAACTTGGTATGTGGCTTCATGTTGTACTGGTATATTGATATTTGCATAAAAAATAAATTTGTCGTTGATTGTCCCTGTAGCAGCTAACCTGCATACTCAGCCCTAATGTTATTCTTATGGAGAATATGTAAAGTTTTATATCTCTCTTAATTATTAACATAGATTAATAAAACTTGGTAATGTAGCTTCACCTGGTTCAGTTATATTAATAATTGCATAAAAACTCATTTTTTATCTTCCTCGTTGCAGCAAACCTGCGTACTCAGTCCTAATGTTATTCTTAAGGAGAATAAACAAAATGTTATAAATCACTTATTTATAAATGTATTTTGTGAAACTTGGTAAGTGGCTTTATGTAGGAGTGAGAAACATATAAATGCATTGGAAATTCGCTGAGTACGCAGGTTTGCTACGACGGGGATATATATATGTGTGTGTGTGTGTGTGTGTGTGTGTGTGTGTGTGTGTGTGTCCGTGAATGCGATAACTTGAGTAAAAAAGATCCTATTTCAATGAAATTTGGCTCAAATGTGTAAAGTGACATTTATGACTAAGTTTGAAAACCAGAAAAATCGGACCATGGAAGGGGGGTTTATGGGGGTTTTAAATTTTTCAAAAATCAGTTTTTTGCATTTTAACCCTAAAATTTTGAAAAAAAATTAATGTTGGTTTTGACCATGTTATAGAGCTTAAAAAAACAAATAATATAGTATTTTAAATTATTAACCTAGGTTATGTGGTTGCGGAAAAAATCCAAAAAACCTGCTCATAAAATTGCCCATGTTAATCTTATGAGAAAAAGGTTTTTGGCTTTTCCCCAGTTAATTTTATGTTAATCTTAACATTTGCTTTTACCAATCACTTCAGCTCCACATAACAATCATTTTGGTGTTTAAATTGTGATTCTACGTCCAACCATTGCAGAGATATTCAAAGTGCTAAACACAGTACGTTGTCCAATGTTATCCTTATGGAGAATAAATAAAATTTGATATCTCGATTATTTATGAATGTATATTATTGATAAAACTTGGTACTTCATGTTGTACTGGTATATTGATATTTGCACAAAAAATAAATTTGTTGTTTATTGTCCCTGTGTCAGCTAACCTGCATACTCAGCCCTAATGTTATTCTTATGGAGAATACGTAAAGTTTTATATCTCCCTTAATTATAAACATAAATTATTAAAACTTGGTATTTAGCTTCACCTGCTTGAGTTATATTGATAATTGCAAAAAAAAACACATTTTTATCTTTCTTGTTGCAGCAAACCTATGTACTCATCCCCAATCTTATTCTTATAGTGAATAATTAAAATTGTAAATATAGCTTATTTGTGAATATATTATATTTTTATGAAACTTGGTATGCGGCTTAATGTGGTACTAACACATATATTATGCATTGTATGCAGGTTTGCTGTGACGGGGGTATTTTTATTTTATGTCCCCCCCCCCGTTTTTAGCGAATTTCCCCTATAGGGAAGAAGCTATTACCGTAGGTGGCATGGTAAGACTTAAGCCCGAGACCATGATAACTTTTCGTTTTGAGGTCCCCAGATGCCAAAAACACTATTCGTTTGAATTTATATATATGTATATATATATATATATATATATATATATATATATATATATATATATATATATATATATATATATATATATATGTATATATATATATATATATATATATATATATATATATATGTGTGTGTGTGTGTGTGTCCGTTACCGCGATAACTTTTGAAAGAAACACCCGATTTTGATTAAATTTGGCACAAATGTGGAGAGTAGCATTTATGACTTTGAGTTCGAAAACCAGATCAATCGTACCATGGGAAGGGGGATTTATGGGGGTTTACAATTTTCCAAAAATCTGTTTTTTGCAAATTTGACCCCAAAATGTTAAAAACATTCAACTTTGGTTATAGCCATTTTATTGAGCTTAAAAAAAACAAATAATTTAGTATTTTGAACCATTAACCTAGGTTAAGTGGTTGCGGAGAAAATCCAAAAAACGTGTCCCATGTTAATCTTATGGGAAAAAGGTTTTTAGATTTTTCTCAGATAGTTTTACTAAAAACTTCACATTTATGTTTATTAATGTGTTTAGCTCAACAAAACAAACATTTTGGTGTTTTAATCGTTGTTCTACATCCAACCGTTGCAGAGTATTTAAAGTGCTAAACACAGTACGTTGTCCAATGTTATCCTTATGGAGAATAAATAAAATTCTATAATTATCTCGATTATTTATGAATGTATATTGATGACACTTGGTATGTGGCTTCAACTAGTTGTGGTATATTGATATTAGCACAAAAAACAAGTTTTTTGTTGATAGTCCCCGTAGCAGCAAACCTGCATACTCTGCCCCCATGTTATTCATATGGAGAATAAGTAAAGTTTATATCTCCCTTAATTATGAACCTACATTTAGAGAACTTGGTATGTAGCTTCACCTGGTTCAGTTGTATTGATAATTGCAAAAAAACACATTACTTATCTTCCTCGTTGCAGCAAACCTGCATCCTCAACCCTAATGTTATTCTTATGGACAATAAATAAAATGCTATACATCACTTATTTATGTATGTATTTTTGTGAAACTTGGTAAATAGCTCTATGTAGTAAAGAGTCACATATATATGCATTGGAAATTCGCTGAGTACACAGGTTTGCTGCGACGGGGGTATTATATTTATGCTCCCCCTCCCCCCAAAGATATTTTTTTTAATTTTTTGTACTTGAGTTCTTTTAATTCTAAAAGCGAATCCAAAGTGTTACGTGTACCGATTTGGAGTCGCAAACCACACGCCGTATACTACCCGACAGAGTTCCTCGACTTAGCAACAAAATTATATATAGCTTCGAATAACTTATTTTGGATTTTGGCAAATCTCAAATATTGTTTTCAACTTATATAAAGTCATAAAAACAGTTATTACTTTGTACAAAAGTGCATTATTTCCAATAATTGTCTTGTTACCTTTAGTAATAAACAGTTTTAATATATTACTTTTATACTTTTAGCGAATTTCCCCTATAGGGAAGCAGCTATTACCATAGTCGGCATGGTAATACCTAGGCCCGGGACCATGATAAATTTTCGTTTTGAAGTCCTCAGACCCTATAAACACCATTCGTTTGAAACTGTATATAGATATATATATATATATATATAAAATCCAAAAAAACGTGTCCCATGTTAATCTTATGCAGGTATGTTTTTGTTGTGTAAATGGGTTTGTTACATTATGTATATATATATATATATATATATATATATATTGCTCAAAAAAAATTTATTTCCAAAGGCTCCCGTAGCAGCAAACCTGCGTACTCAGCCCCATGTTACTCTTATGGAAAATAATTAAATGCTATGTCTCCCTTAATTAGGAACATCAATGAATAAAAACTGGTATATGACTTCACCTAGTTGAGTTCTATTGATATTAGCATAAAAACCCATTTTTGGTATTCGTTGATGCAGCAAACCTGCGTACTCAGCCCCAATGTTATTCTTATGGAGTATTAAAATTGTATATATCGCTTATTTGGGAATATATTTTTATGAAACTTGGTAAACGGCTTTACGTAGTATTAACACATTTATATCTCCATTGGAAATTCGCTGAGTATGCAGGTTTGCTGCCACAGGGGTATTTATTTTATTTTTTAGGGAATTTCCCCTATAGGGAAGATGCTATTACCGTAGTCGGCATGGTAAAACCTAGGCCCAGGATCATGATAACTTTTCATTTTGAGGTCCCCAGATTCCAAAAACACCATTTGTTCAAAAATGTATATATATATATGTGTGTGTGTGTGTGTGTGTGTGTGTGTGTGTGTGTGTGTGTGTGTGTGTGTGTGTGTGTGTGTGTGTGTGTGTGTGTGTGTGTGTGTGTGTGTGTGTCGTGAGCACGATAACTCTCGTAAAAATAATCCGATTTTGACGAAACGTGGTTGTGTGGACAATATGCTGTGTTAATATTATTTTATTATTTAAAAGACCAGCTGATATTTTGTGACATGTTTATTTTTGGTAGTTGTAAACAAGAGTATTGAGAATAAATGCACTAGAAGTAACTCTTAAATATTTTACTTAAAATGCCTAATAAAAGACGACAAAACATGGTGTCAGGTTCAGAAAAAGAACCACCACAGTTAAAAGAAACACCAGTTTCGACCACCACCTGTAACAGCTCCGGAACAATTGGATTGGGAAAATCCGAATTGGGAGGCTTGGCTCAGAAGGTGGGAGAGATACAGAATTGTTGCCAAATTGAATGAAACTTCAGAAGAATATCAGGTAAACATGCTAATGTACGCACTCGGTGAGGAGGCTGAAGATATTCTTAAAAGATACAACCTTTCGAAAAATTAGATGAATACTTACGATACAGTTATTGAGGTACTAAACAAATATTTTTTGGGACAAGTAAATGTAGTATTTGAAAGAACAAAGTTTTTTTCGAGACATCAAAAGAAAGGGGAGCCTGTAGAGAATTTTTTAAAAGACTTACATAAAATGTCTAAATGTTGCAAATTTCAAAATTTGACTGAAGAACTAATAATGACAAAAATAATACGGGGTATTCAAAATACGAAGTTGTCAGAGGAATTACAGGTTAAAGAAAATTTGACTTTGCGATATGTTGAAGAGAAAGTGCGTCAAGCGGAAACCATAGATCACCAGCAGTCAGTGATGAAAAATTACAATTCTGAAAAACACTGTTTCGCAACAGAATCAGAAAATAAAATATATACTTACAAAAAAAATTCAGAGGATCGAAATGGTACTTGTTATCGATGTGGTAAGGAGTTTCCTCACATCAAATCTCCATGCCCTGCTTTGAAAGCTAAATGTAGTTCTTGTTCACAGACCGGTCATTTTGCCCGAATGTGCAAGAGAAATAAAATGTGGAAAGATGAGAAAACATCCAAAGTACGAGAAATAAGTACACAGGAAGAAACCGTTGAAGAAAGAGAATCATTTTTAGATAATATTTTTTATGTCAACTCTAAGCCTTGGGAAATAGAATTGCAAGTAGAAACTACCAGAATGACATTTTCTGTAGACAGTGGAGCTGATGTTACAGTGATTTCAGGATCAACGTATGAAAGATTTTTCAAGCAGAAACCTTTGGCTAAAAGTGATATAAAACTGTTTGGTCCAGGTAGATTCCCTATTCAAGTACGAGGGAAGTTTTTGGCCAACTTAGTGTATAGAAAGGAAAATGTCGGCACTCAGGAAATATATGTTATTGAAGGGGACCAGAAACCTTTGTTGGGTAGGTCAGCAGTTGAGGAGATAGGACTCATAAAATGGACTAATTCCTTAACCAAAGGAGAGATCATTAGCAAGTATCCAGAACTTTTTAATGGAATAGGAAAAATTACCTCCGGGGAATATCATATTGAGATGAAATCAGAAACTACACCTTTTGCTATAGGGTGACCAAGACGTGTTCCTTTTCGACTTAGGTCAAAAACTGAGGAAGAACTGAATCGATTAGAAGAGAGTGGCATAATTTCAAAAGTTACTGCACCAACTGATTGGGTGGCTGGAATGGTTATTGTACCTAAACCTAATGGGGATGTTAGAATTTGTGTGGATTATACACAGTTAAATAAATCCATCAAACGAGAAAGATCAGTTTTACCGTCTGTAAATGAAATATTGGGACAACTGCAAGGAGCAGAATTTTTTTCTAAAATAGACTGTCGATCCGGATACTTTCAGATACCACTATCAGAAAAGTCAAAACATCTAACCACATTTCTTACACATAAAGGTCGCTACTGTTTTAATAGACTGCCCATGGGAATAACAAGTACACCTGAGGTGTATCATCAGAGAATGACTAAGATTCTTCAAGGTCTGGATGGTGTCTTCACCTTGTTGGACGATTCTATTATTTATGGTAAAACCTTAGAAGAACACAATCGAAGGTTAGATGCAGTTTTGAATCGCCTAAAGGCAAATGGAGTCACTTTAAATGAGTCTAAGTGTACATTTCTAACACAGAGGTTGAAATTCCTGGGGCACGTGATATCAAACAAAGGAATAAGCCCTGATGAGGATAAAATTGAGGCTATCCTCAAACTTGAAGCTCCAAAGAATGTGTCTGAAGTCAGACGTCTATTAGGAATGATAAACTACTATACCAAATTCTTTCCTCAGTTGGCTTCTGTAAGTGAACCTATCAGAGATCTTCTAAGGAGGGACAGAGTTTGGCATTGGGATGCAAATCAATAAGTTAGTTTTCAGACAATAAAGTCAATCTTAACCAATTCTCCAGTCTTAAAATTTTTTAGACTAATAGAAATACGAGAATAGCAGCTGATGCATCACTCTCTGGATTGGGAGCCGTTCTAGAACAAGAGGTCGCAAAAGGAGTGTGGAAACCCGTACAATATGCGTCTCGTAGTTTAAATGATACTGAAAGAAGATATCCAAACATAGAAAGAGAAGCGTTGAGTATTTTTTGGGCTTGTGAATGATTTCAAGACTTTATTTTAGGAGGAAATGTGATAGTTCAAACTGACCACAAACCGCTTTTGGCACTATTAGGCAACAAACCTCTGAATGAATTGACTCCTAGAATTCAAAGACTAAGAATGAGATTAATGAGATTCCAGACCTCTCTGGAATATGTTCCGGGAAAATGTTTTTTTCACACCAGACACTCTATCAAGATGCCCAATTAGGAAAATCGACAAGGAACAAACAATGACAGAGGATCTAGAAATTTTGTTAAATTTAGTGAGCCAACCTAATGTGTCTGATAGAATTTTGGAAAATGTAAAGAAAACACAGTCCAACGATGAAGAAACCAAATTGGTTAAACAGTACATAGCCAATGGATGGCCTTCGAAAACATCTGATGTGACGGTTAAGTATAAACGTTACAGCAATGGCCTTTGGGTAAATCAAGATGTGTTGATGTATGGACATTGAGTTGTAATTCCGCTCATCCTACAAAAGGAAATACTTGAGAAGATTCATGAAGGTCATGGAGGACAGAAGAAGTCTTTATGGAGAGCTAAAGACCCTGTATGGTGGCCGAATATAAACCAGCATATTATTGAAAAAGTATCAAAATGTCGGGCCTGCTTAGAACATCGTAGCCAACCACCGGAACCAATGATAACGTCCAAACTTCCGGAAAGACCCTGGCAAGTGTTGGGTATGGACTATTTTAAGGTAAATGGTAACTGGTATCTTACTGTGGGAGACTACTATTCAAGGTTTGTAGACATTCAGAATATGAAAAATAATTTGAAGACGGATGCAGCGATAAAATATTTGAAGAGACTGTTTGCATTTTTCGGTATACCAGAGGTAATAAGGTGTGATCAAGGTACTAACTTGAATAGTTTTGAAATGCAAGAATTTGCAAAATCATGGGGTTTTCACATTGTAACAAGTAGTGCTAAATATCCAGCCAGTAACGGATTTGCGGAAGCGATGGTGAAGATTTCCAAAAACATTATTTTGAAAGGAAATATTGATATTGGTCTTTTGGCATATAGATCAACACCAACCGAACTAGGGCCCAGACCCTGCGAGATGTTGATGGGGCGGAAGATAAGAGGAACTTTGCCAACTCATCCTGACAATCTACAGCCTAACAGACTTAGAGAAATTGAGAGAAGATGATCATCATTTACGCTCACGAGGAAAACGCAACTTTGATAAGAGACATCGTGTCAAGCCTCTTCCAGAGCTTTGTGAGGGAGATGAGGTGTGGGTGAAAGTTAGAAAAGAATATGGACGAGTCAGCAATAGGGACGAAACAGCTCCTCTCCGGTACATCATAAGAATGCCAAACGGAGGAGTCATCGACAGAAACAGAAGAGCACTTGTTAAGACATAGCACGCTTTGAAAGAAGGGGAGATGTGTGGACAATATGCTGTGTTAATATTATTTTATTATTTAAAAGACCAGCTGATATTTTGTGACATGTTTATTTGTGGTAGTTGTAAACAAGAGTATTGAGAATAAATGCACTAGAAGTAACTCTTAAATATTTTACTTAAAATGCCATATAAAAGACGACAAAACAGTGGTATAAACGTGTAAAGGAGCATTTATGACTTTAAGTTCGAAAACCAGACAGATCGACCTATCCGAAGGGTTATTTTGGGGGGTTTTGTACCCCAAAAATGGGTTTTTTGAGTTTTTTACACATCATTTTTGAAAAAGTCAAATTTTAATTTTTTCCTTTGGAATCAACTTAAAAAGACGCACAATTTGGGGTTTTGATTATTGCTCTACGTCAAATGGTTACAGAGATATTGAAAGTGCTAAACACAGTACGTTGTCCAATGTTATTCTTATGGAAAATAAGAAAAATTGTATATCTCGCTTATTTATCAACTTATCCTGATGAAACTTGGTATATTGAGTCATATCATTGTGGTCTATTGATATTTGCACTGCAAAAAATTGTTTGACCGATAGTTCCCGTAGCAGCAAACCTGCGTACTCAGCACCATGGCCCTATAGAGGATAAGTAATGTATTATCTCCCTTAATTATGAACATAAATTAATAAAATTTGGTCTGTGGCTTTACATAGTTGAGTTATATTGATATTTGTAACAATCCCCATTTTTTGTTCCTTGCTTCAGCAAACCTGCATCCTCAGCCGCCATGTTATTCTTATGGAGAATAATTAAAATGTTATAAATCGTTTATTTATGAATGTATATTGATGAAACTTGGTACCTATGTCCTTTATGTGGTATTAAGATACATATATATATATATATATATATATATATATATATATATATATATATATATATATATATATATATATATATATATATGCATAGGAAATTCACTGAGTAAGCAGGTTTGCTGCTACGGGGGTATTTTCAAATGTACAGCGTAAGTTTGTTGGTTTCCCCTGGTTTCCGAAGTTCGGGTAAAAAATATTTTTCAAATAAATCAAAGACATTTCCAGGTAGGGAAATACATTGCCTACATTTTGTATATCTTAGATTGTATTTACGTATAAAAATTAGTGTGCAAATGCTAGGATTCTAATTTCGAAAATTATTTAAAATTATGTTTATAAAATTTTGGTTATTAAAATTAAGCAAAAAAATTACTAACAAGGATTCGTTTTAGCGAATTTCCCCTATTGGGAAGAAGCTATTACCGTAGGTGGCGTGGTAAGACTTAAGCCCGAGACCATGAAAACGTTTTGTTTTGAGGTCCCCAGATGCAAAAACACTATTCGTTCAAATTTATACTATATGTGTATATATATATATATCTTTATGTATATATATATATGTGTGTGTGTGTGTGTGTGTGTGTGTGTGTGTGTCCGTTACCGCGATAACTTTTGAAAGAAACACTCGATTTTGATGAAATTTGGTACAAATGTATAGAGTAACATTTATGACATAAGTTCAAAAACCAGATTGATCTGACTATGGGAAGGGGTTTTATGGGAGTTTTAAATTTTCCAAAAATCTTTTTTTGATTTTTCCCCCTATAATTTTAAAAACACTTAATTTTGGTTATAGCCATCTTATAGAGCTTAAAAAACAAATAATTTGGTGTTTTGAGTCATTAACCTAGGTTAAGTGGTTGTAGAGCAAAGTCAAAAAACGCGCCCATCAAATTTCCCATGTTAATCTTATGGGAAAAAGGTTTTTTGGATTTTCCTCAGATAATTTTACTAAAAATTTCACATTTTGTTTTACCAATCAGTTTAGCTCTACAAAACAATCATTTTGAAAATTTAATTGTTGTTCTACGTCCAACCGTTGCAGAAATATTCAAAGTGCTAAACACAGTACGTTATTCTTATGGAGGTTAAATAAAATTTGATGTTTCGATTATTTATGAATGTATATTGATGAATCTTGGTATGTGGCTTCAACTAGTTGTGGTATATTGATATTTGCAAAAAACAGGTTTTTTGTTTATTTTCCCAGTAGCAGCAAACCTGCATACTCGGCTCCCATATTATTCATATGGAGAGTAAGTAAATTTGTATATCTCCCTTAGTTATGAATCTAAATTAATAAAACGTGGTATGTAGCTTCACCTGGTTGAGTTATATTGATAATTGCAAAAATACTCATTTTTTCTCTTCCTCGTTGCAACAAACCTGCGTACTCAGCCCTAACGTTACTCTACTGGAGAATAAATAAAATGCTATATATCACTGATTTATGAATGTATTTTTGTGTAACTTGGTAAGTAGCTATATGTAGTAGTGGGACACATATTCATGAATTGGAAATTCGTTGAGTACGCAGGTTTGCTGCGACGGTGGTGTTATTTTATTTTATTCTAAATTTTCTTCTCTTTCTGAACAAAACGAGTATAAACATGACTAGGTTATCAAAAGTAGTTTAGGCACTACGAATTGTTAAAAAAACCTCTGCAAAATGGCAAAAATCGCTAGGGCGCCGAGCAATTTAGCATGAACTAGGCAAGGGCAGTCCTAGGGATGAAAACGTAATTCAATGAGAATTTCGGGGGGTGCTGGAGCACCTTCAGCTCACCCACTGGCTACGCCCTTGCAAATGGAAAATAATTGAAATGTTATATATCGCTTATTTATGAACGTATATAGATGAAACTTGGTATGTGACTTCACTTAGATGAGTTCTATTGATATTTGCATGAAAACCCATTATTTGTGTACCTTATTGCAGCAAACCTGCGTACTCATCCCCAATGTTGTTCTTATGGAGAATAATTAATATTTTAAATATCGCTTGTTTGTGAATATATTTCTTGTGAATCCTGTGAAGTGGCTTAATGTGTTATGTTATATATTCATTGGAAATTCGCTGAGTATGCAGGTTTGCTACGACGGGGGTATTTTCCTTTGGCCGGGGACCCCTGAATTAGGGGGCATTTAATTAGGGGGGACATTGCCCCAGTTCCCCTCCCTCCTTCGTAGCGGCCCTGAGCGTTTGTAATATAATTTTGAGTAGGTACTGGTACTTAATTTTTTACGTTGCTGGAAGGTCTTTTAGAGAAAATATTCCTTTAAATACTATTGATTATGACAAATTGATTTGTTTCATATCCCCACAAATAAAAATAATGAAGAGTTAATATGTCAAGTTGTCAAGTATGTTTTGTTAACCAACAAAATTCCAGCTAATTGGTTTATCATTATATATAATTCTCGGTGTTAGGATACACCCCCTTGGCCTTAGGAGGGTTTTAAGATTCAGTTTTAACATCAGGAAGTTATTTTTTTGATTTGTTTTCTTGTGTAACCTATTTTTCTCAAAATAACTTATTAAATGGAGTTGATAGTCAATTTGAACGAAGTCAGTAATTCCTCTAAAACTCGATTTAATAAGTTATTTGGGAAAAATAGTTACACAAGGACAAAAATCTGATGTACACGCAGGGCTGCCGAGAGCCATATGGCGGGCCCCGGGGCAAAACACTGGCAAGGGCCCCCTCCCACCCCCACATAATGTACCCTAGGGAAAGTCGGCAAAGTGAATCAAACAAGTACCTATCCATGATTTGAAACTCAATAAACTTGTATTTGTTTATTTCCTCATAATTAATCATGTTTTACTGAAAGATTAAATACATGAACCAAAGGAAATTAATTAATTTACTCCAACTTTTATTACTTTTATTCCAGTGATCTGCATGAGTAGATTCACTTATAGGAATAAAACAGCCCATCAGGATGGTTCAAAGAACGATAAATTTGCCTCACCAAGTGTACCAACCTGACAAAATCACCGGCTCGCGTTTTTGACCAAAATCGTTAAGCAGTGTTACCTCCAGTTATACAATAAACCTCCCTGATGTAAACTGATGAAAACATGTTGTACGAATAGTAATTGTTTATTATATTTATCATGGCTAGCAATACATTGGGTGAAAAAAACCCAAAGCTGATTTTGTAGCTACTAAGTTAACTTAAGGCAAAGTCATAAAAACCTTACAGGCAAATGAAATTTTCATCACCTTACAGGCATTTCGTAGCCTATAAATAGTATACAGACCCTACACTTAACTACAAATTATTATTCTAGTTAAGTGTTTGATAATATCAGTCTGTAGGATCATGCGCTATAATGTTTTTTTTTACAAGACAAGAATTATATGATTGGTGATATGATCTTTTTTACGATACAAGAATAATATGATTGGTGATATGATCGTTATACACAATGAATTATTACACAGAATTAATCATTTATTTTAATATTTAGTAATTTTGTATCAAAAAGCATTGAATACATTTAACCTACTCATTTAAAAAAATAAGAAACAGTACACTGAACTAGGATGTATTTTATAATAAGTATATATTTTAAAATAAGTAATATCAATATATATCGTAGAAAAATATCGATACTGCAAATATATCGAATATCGGCCTTAAAATGTCGATATTTCCGATATATCGATATCAAACACTAAGCAAGCAGAGCGACTGAGCGATAGCGATAGCGATAGCACCAGAGACTAGAGACTAGAGCACAGTGATGCCAATCGGGTGGTAATTACCACATTAGGTGGTAATTTGAGGCTCTGGTGGTATTTTGGGTGGTAATGTCTACTAGGTGGTAATTTGGTGGTAATTTCGCGGCAGTCTATTAAATTGATTAAAATTTAAAATTTGTGATTCTTGCGTTTAACAATCGTGACTTATTTCATAATCCACAAATTTCCGTCATATAAATTCGTCATATAGGATTTTCACAACTTTAATATGTCTATATTATGTCAATCGAGACTATCAAGTATCTCTCTGCCAAATTTCAGCTCAATCACTCCAGCGGTTAGAGCGTGATTTGAGCCACAAATATCTAAACAAACAAACAAACATACAAACTTAAAACTTTTACATCTAGTAGGATTAACTTGATTAACTACCTTTTACCTTATACTGTAGTAGAGCTCGAAATATCTCAATAATACATTATTTTAAACTTCCAAACTAATAAAATTAAAATTAAATAATGCACATATTGAAGCTAATTACAAAGTACCAACACGTTTTTAATACGATAACGCCGATGATAATGTGTTCGCATTGGTCCTAAACAGGTATACTTGTGTGAGGTGGTAATTTGTTGTAACAGGTGGTCATTTTTTTAGGGCCAAGTGGGAATTTAGAAGATTTGGATTGGCAACACTGCTAGAGCAGAAGAATTGTTGAATTGTTAGCAAAACAGATATTGTCCCCTAAGGAACTGAGATCATAAGTTGTTTTGTTTTTGATCAATGTTAACAACAGGCTTTAAGATAAATTAATTTGTCCAGAGTTTTTTGAATCCAAGGAATTGGGAGGTAAGTAAATATTATTTCACTATGCAAACATAAATTTATATTGGTAACCTCAAAATAAGTAATAATAGTTTGAAGTAGGTAGGTTAGCCTTACTTACTTAGGCCTTCACTTGTTTTAGGCCTAGGCTACTGTACTTGAAGTAACTTAGGTAGGTTAGCCTTACTTAGGCCTAGGCTACTGTTCTTCACCTATTTTCTTCCTTGCCACAGTTTTGAAGAAAAGAAAGGGAGAGGCATTCTTCCCTCTAGGCATCTTATAGGGCCTTGAAGGGGGTACTTAAGCCTATACAAGTGGATTAGGCTTTGCATTAAAAAGTGCATTAAACAAGGTTTCTTTTGGGAGATGGCAAGTGTTCATGTACTATAATAATCCTAGACATTTAACTTATACTTCTGATTATAGGACTGGATTGGACTGAAACATTAACCTAAAAAATCACTTGAAACTGATTTCTCTTTATGCTTACAACCTAACCACTCTTTTTGTGCTCTAACTGAGTGGACTTTTATTTAAAAATAATAATTTTGTTGTGAGCAAAACAGATTGATGTAAATGTAGTCGCTTATGTTATGTTTTTACCGAATTTCCCCTATAGGGAAGAAGCTATTACCGTAGTCAGCATGGTAAGACCTAGGCCCGGGACCATGATAACTTTTCGTTTTGAGGTCCCCAGACACCAAAAACACCATTTTTTCGAAATTTTGTGTGTATATATATACTATATATATGTGTGTGTGTGTGTGTGTGTGTGTGTGTGTGTGTGTGTGTCTGTGTGTGTGTGTGTGTGTGTGTGTGTCTGTGGGTGCGATAACTTTCGTAAAAAAGGTCTGATTTTGATGAAATTTAGTATAAACGTGTAAAGCAACATTTATGACTTTAAGTTCGAAAACCAGCCATATCTCTCTATCTAAAGGGGTGTTTTGGGGGGGTTTTGTACCCCAAAAATGGGTTTTGTGAACTTTTTACACATAATTTTTTTAATAGTCACATTTTAGTTTTTACCATTGGATTCAGCTTAAAAAAACACACAACTTGGTATTTTGATCATTCCTCCACGTTAATCGGTTACTGAGATATTGAAAGTGCTAAACACAGTACGGTCACAGTCTACTATACACAGTCGCGCAGCTCAGTTGCGAAAGTTGTCCGCCTGGCCGCGGCGAGCAATGCGAGCGCCCCTAGCGGCTCGCAAGCTGAAGCGCTAGTTCACTACATAGGCTTATATGGCAACAAACAGTTCTTCTTGTTTAATTTAATAAAAATGATTGTTAAATAATATTGCTGTGTTAATGTAACATTATTTGTTGTTCTCTTATGAGATTAATAAAGTATTTTATAAGTTAATAATAATAAATAGACTAAATTTAGACTCAGGAAATAGTTTAATGCCTCTTACGACAATCTGTCAACAATCATTATTTGTTATAAATCATTGTACAATTTACAGGTAATTGTAAGATATATTTTTTTCTTTGAATACAAAGTTTAATTTGTATATTAAATAAATTTGTATTTCCCCTAAAAATTTTTACAAGACACAACGTCATACCCGGACAACGTCCGATAAAGGAAAAGCAGAGTTATCCAATCGATTTTTAAGTTGCTAATTTTTAAGATTAGATTAGATTCTTAAGACTAAAAAGTTCTTTAAAGTGCATAAATGTTAACTATGCAAATCGTCTTTGGTGTAACAAAATTACAGTATTAATGACTAAAGTCTAACAAATTGTACATAACATCAAACAAATTACAAATCAACAAAACGTTTTTTCCAACAAAGTTACAACTTGAACAATTTCACTATATAGTCCAATTTAAAAATATAAACGATTGTAAACAAAATAATATAAAATTTACAATAAGCTGTCGTAATAGAAATACATATAAAAAATGGTCATGGGAATAAGCAGACATAGGCAACAAAGGGTTGTGCGACTGCTGTGTTGCTTTGAAATAATAAATTCCTTCTTATTGTTTCAATTAGTAAATAGTAATTATTAAATTTTGGAATAATTTTGTTTTAAAACGTGTTAAAAAATGAACGGAAGAAAAAAGAAAGATATAGGCCTAGAAATGTTTTTAAAATAAATTTGGAGTAATTATTAATTTTTACTGAGCTTTTGATTTAATGGTGACAGTGCGCGATTTAAGAAAGTTTCATATTATCTGGACGAGCTAAGTAGGGAAAAAACCGGTGACAGTAATCAGTGGTCAGGTCAAGGGTCGGGTCTGGATACTTCAAGAACTACGACGACGTACGTCACATCTTGATTACTATTTTTTAAATGTCGCTTTTTCAATTTTCTTTCCTATTGTCAGAATATGAATTTGTGCCATTGTTAAACTTGTTTTGAAACTCAAATTTTATTACACCTTAAAATTTACAAATTAATCTTTGCGTTTAAAGAAAATAAAAAACAAAAGAGATCTTACATTTAAACATTTAGGGTGTTAACATGCACATTGTCAAAAGATTTTTTAACAAATGAATGGCAGAATGTCGTACCTAATGCATTCAAACTATTCTCTGCGTCTATAAATTTAGTCTTTTTTGTATTACCAACTTAAGAAAACCTTCATAATCTCATTTAGGACGGCAAGCAATGTTACATTAACACGGCAATATTATTTAACAAACATTTTTATTAAATTAAAACCAGGAGAACAGTTTGTTGCCATTGAAGGCAATAGGGTAAAATAGCGCTTGAGCTTGCGAGCCGCTTGGAGCGCTAGTGTCGCTCGCGCGGACATCACAACACACGAGTAAGCTGCGGGACTGTGTATAGTAGACTGTGGTACGGTGTCTAATGCTATTCTTATGGATAATAAGAAAATAATTATATCTCGCTTCTTTATGAACGTATACTGACGAAACTGGGTATACGGCTTTATCTGGTTGTGGTCTATTGGTATTTGTTCAAAAAAGAGTTTTTTTTGGTAAATGTTCCCGTAGCAGCAAACCTGCATACTCAGCCCCCATGTTATTCTTATGGAGAAAAATTAAAATGCTATGTCTCCCTTAATTATGATCATAAATTAATAAAACCTTGTATATGACTTCACCTAATTGAGTTATATTGATATTTGCCTAAACACCCATTTTTTTGTTCCTTGTTGCAGCAAACCTGCGTACTCATCCCCCATGTTATTCTTATGGGGATTAATCGAAATGGGATAGCTTATATCGCTTATTTATGAATGCATATTGATGAAACTAGGTATGTGGCTTCACCTAGTTGAGTTATATTGATATTTGCATAGAAACCAATTGTTTATGTTCCTTGTTTCAGCAAACCTACATACTCATCCCCAATGTTATTCTTATGGAGAATAATTAAAATTGTATATATCGCTTATTTGTGAATATATTTTTATGAAACTTGGTATGCGGCTTTATGTGGTATTAAGTCATATATTATGCACTGGAAATTCGCTGGGTATGCAGGTTTGCTGCGATGGGGGTATTACCTTATTAAAAAACTAGGCCTACTGAATGATGTGTGTGAAACTGGCAAGGAAATATCCATAACTCCAGAAACAGGGTATTTAAACTGTGACATCACATCTCCTCTATTGTTCAGGGTATTTAAACATTGACGTCACATTACCAGCTGACAGAAAAACAAGATGGCTGCCGCATCACTATGCAACATAACCTCAAAACCGACCGTTCCCGCCTTTTAGCAGACAACAGATTCCCGACAATATGTAGGCCTAAATCTAATATTATTAGGCCTAATTTGTGAATAAATTATAAAAATCTTATCTATTGTGTTTTATTTAACCATTATATGTATTACAAACATTCCACTTATAAATAAAAATCAACAATGAAAATGTCTACAGACCTGGTACATCTCATCCAAAACTCATAACTACTAAACCATTAAGAGAAATACATTTTGTTATGGTATTTAATTCAAGCTAATTAGTCTATTTATGGGCGTATCACTACGTTATACCGTATATAAGTAAATATAATCTCAACTTGGGCGTTATGAAAGGTGTTTTCATCCTCAGACTACGATATGATTTGATGATACCTTTCAGAAATAACTCATTAATCAAAAACGATCTCATATTTTTTTTTAATATTTATTATTTATAAAGTTTAAGTGGTTATCTAACACCCTATTACAGTGTCATACCGTTTCGATCTTCTGAACTTGGTTAAAATGTCATTGGAAAACTGCCATTTGGAACGTATTTTTAGCCACGAGCAATAACTTATAAATCGAAAACGGTTTATTATATATTTTTTATATTTATTATTTATAAAGTCTATGCGTTTATCTAACGCCCTATTACTATGTCATACCATTTCGGGGTTCTGAACATGTTTAAAATGTGATGTGAAATCTGACATATCGAACTTTGTTATTCCGACACCGTTCAGCAATAACTCATTAATCAAAAACGATCTCATATTTTTTGTTAATATTTATTATTTATAAAGTTTAAGTGGTTATCTAACACCCTATTACGGTGTCATACCGTTTCGATCTTCTGAACTTGGTTAAAATGTCATTGGAAAACTGCCATTTCGAACGTTTTTTAGTCACGAGCAATAACTTATAAATCGAAAACGGTTCATTATATATTTTTTATATTTATTATTTATAAAGTCTATGCGTTTATCTAACGCCCTATTACTATGTCATACCATTTCGGGGTTCTGAACATGTTTAAAATGTGATGTGAAAACTGACATATCGAACTTTGTTAGTCCGACACCTTTCAGCAATAACTCATTAATCAAAAACGATCTCATATTTTTTTTTAATATTTATTATTTATAAAGTTTAAGTGGTTATCTAACACCCTATTACAGTGTCATACCGTTTCGATCTTCTGAACTTGGTTAAAATGTCATTGGAAAACTGCCATTTCGAACGTATTTTTAGCCACGAGCAATAACTTATAAATCGAAAACTGTTTATTATATATTTTTTATATTTATTATTTATAAAGTCTATGCGTTTATCTAACGCCCTATTACTATGTCATACCATTTCGGGGTTCTGAACATGTTTAAAATGTGATGTGAAAACTGACATATCGAACTTTGTTATTCCGACACCGTTCAGCAATAACTCATTAATCAAAAACGATCTCATTTTTTTGTTAATATTTATTATTTATAAAGTTTAAGTGGTTATCTAACACCCTATTACAGTGTCATACCGTTTCGATCTTCTGAACTTGGTTAAAATGTCATTGGAAAACTGCCATTTCGAACGTTTTTTAGTCACGAGCAATAACTTATAAATCGAAAACGGTTCATTATATATTTTTTATATTTATTATTTATAAAGTCTATGCGTTTATATAACGCCCTATTACTATGTCATACCATTTCGGGGTTCTGAACATGTTTAAAATGTGATGTGAAAACTGACATATCGAACTTTGTTATTCCGACACCGTTCAGCAATAACTCATTAATCAAAAACGATCTCATTTTTTTTGTTAATATTTATTATTTATAAAGTTTAAGTGGTTATCTAACACCCTATTACAGTGTCATACCGTTTCGATCTTCTGAACTTGGTTAAAATGTCATTGGAAAACTGCCATTTCGAACGTTTTTTAGTCACGAGCAATAACTTATAAATCGAAAACGGTTCATTATATATTTTTTATATTTATTATTTATAAAGTCTGCGTTTATATAACGCCCTATTACTATGTCATACCATTTCGGGGTTCTGAACATGTTTAAAATGTGATGTGAAAACTGACATATCGAACTTTGTTATTCCGACACCGTTCAGCAATAACTCATTAATCAAAAACGATCTCATTTTTTTTGTTAATATTTATTATTTATAAAGTTTAAGTGGTTATCTAACACCCTATTACAGTGTCATACCGTTTCGATCTTCTGAACTTGGTTAAAATGTCATTGGAAAACTGCCATTTCGAACGTTTTTTAGTCACGAGCAATAACTTATAAATCGAAAACGGTTCATTATATATTTTTTATATTTATTATTTATAAAGTCTATGCGTTTATATAACGCCCTATTACTATGTCATACCATTTCGGGGTTCTGAACATGTTTAAAATGTGATGTGAAAACTAACATATCGAACTTTGTTATTCCGACACCGTTCAGCAATAACTCATTAATCAAAAACGATCTCATTTTTTTTGTTAATATTTATTATTTATAAAGTTTAAGTGGTTATCTAACACCCTATTACAGTGTCATACCGTTTCGATCTTCTGAACTTGGTTAAAATGTCATTGGAAAACTGCCATTTCGAACGTTTTTTAGTCACGAGCAATAACTTATAAATCGAAAACGGTTCATTATATATTTTTTATATTTATTATTTATAAAGTCTATGCGTTTATATAACGCCCTATTACTATGTCATACCATTTCGGGGTTCTGAACATGTTTAAAATGTGATGTGAAATCTGACATATCGAACTTTGTTATTCCGACACCGTTCAGCAATAACTCATTAATCAAAAACGATCTCATTTTTTTTGTTAATATTTATTATTTATAAAGTTTAAGTGGTTATCTAACACCCTATTACAGTGTCATACCGTTTCGATCTTCTGAACTTGGTTAAAATGTCATTGGAAAACTGCCATTTCGAACGTTTTTTAGTCACGAGCAATAACTTATAAATCGAAAACGGTTCATTATATATTTTTTATATTTATTATTTATAAAGTCTATGCGTTTATATAACGCCCTATTACTATGTCATACCATTTCGGGGTTCTGAACATGTTTAAAATGTGATGTGAAAACTGACATATCGAACTTTGTTAGTCCGACACCTTTCAGCAATAACTCATTAATCAAAAACGATCTCTTATTTTTTGTTAATATTTATTATTTATAAAGTTTAAGTGGTTATCTAACACCCTATTACAGTGTCATACCGTTTCGATCTTCTGAACTTGGTTAAAATGTCATTGGAAAACTGCCATTTCGAACGTTTTTTAGTCACGAGCAATAACTTATAAATCGAAAACGGTTCATTATATATTTTTTATATTTATTATTTATAAAGTCTATGCGTTTATATAACGCCCTATTACTATGTCATACCATTTCGGGGTTCTGAACATGTTTAAAATGTGATGTGAAAACTGACATATCGAACTTTGTTATTCCGACACCGTTCAGCAATAACTCATTAATCAAAAACGATCTCATTTTTTTTTGTTAATATTTATTATTTATAAAGTTTAAGTGGTTATCTAACACCCTATTACAGTGTCATACCGTTTCGATCTTCTGAACTTGGTTAAAATGTCATTGGAAAACTGCCATTTCGAACGTTTTTTAGTCACGAGCAATAACTTATAAATCGAAAACGGTTCATTATATATTTTTTATATTTATTATTTATAAAGTCTGCGTTTATATAACGCCCTATTACTATGTCATACCATTTCGGGGTTCTGAACATGTTTAAAATGTGATGTGAAAACTGACATATCGAACTTTGTTATTCCGACACCGTTCAGCAATAACTCATTAATCAAAAACGATCTCATTTTTTTTGTTAATATTTATTATTTATAAAGTTTAAGTGGTTATCTAACACCCTATTACAGTGTCATACCGTTTCGATCTTCTGAACTTGGTTAAAATGTCATTGGAAAACTGCCATTTCGAACGTTTTTTAGTCACGAGCAATAACTTATAAATCGAAAACGGTTCATTATATATTTTTTATATTTATTATTTATAAAGTCTATGCGTTTATATAACGCCCTATTACTATGTCATACCATTTCGGGGTTCTGAACATGTTTAAAATGTGATGTGAAAACTAACATATCGAACTT
The DNA here is from genome assembly GCA_963675035.1 of Allygus modestus. NCBI lineage: Eukaryota > Metazoa > Arthropoda > Insecta > Hemiptera > Cicadellidae > Allygus > Allygus modestus. The sequence continues at coordinate 272,672,285 of OY776111.1, forward strand.
TGTTATTCCGACACCGTTCAGCAATAACTCATTAATCAAAAACGATCTCATTTTTTTTGTTAATATTTATTATTTATAAAGTTTAAGTGGTTATCTAACACCCTATTACAGTGTCATACCGTTTCGATCTTCTGAACTTGGTTAAAATGTCATTGGAAAACTGCCATTTCGAACGTTTTTTAGTCACGAGCAATAACTTATAAATCGAAAACGGTTCATTATATATTTTTTATATTTATTATTTATAAAGTCTATGCGTTTATATAACGCCCTATTACTATGTCATACCATTTCGGGGTTCTGAACATGTTTAAAATGTGATGTGAAATCTGACATATCGAACTTTGTTATTCCGACACCGTTCAGCAATAACTCATTAATCAAAAACGATCTCATTTTTTTTGTTAATATTTATTATTTATAAAGTTTAAGTGGTTATCTAACACCCTATTACAGTGTCATACCGTTTCGATCTTCTGAACTTGGTTAAAATGTCATTGGAAAACTGCCATTTCGAACGTTTTTTAGTCACGAGCAATAACTTATAAATCGAAAACGGTTCATTATATATTTTTTATATTTATTATTTATAAAGTCTATGCGTTTATATAACGCCCTATTACTATGTCATACCATTTCGGGGTTCTGAACATGTTTAAAATGTGATGTGAAAACTGACATATCGAACTTTGTTAGTCCGACACCTTTCAGCAATAACTCATTAATCAAAAACGATCTCTTATTTTTTGTTAATATTTATTATTTATAAAGTTTAAGTGGTTATCTAACACCCTATTACAGTGTCATACCGTTTCGATCTTCTGAACTTGGTTAAAATGTCATTGGAAAACTGCCATTTCGAACGTTTTTTAGTCACGAGCAATAACTTATAAATCGAAAACGGTTCATTATATATTTTTTATATTTATTATTTATAAAGTCTATGCGTTTATATAACGCCCTATTACTATGTCATACCATTTCGGGGTTCTGAACATGTTTAAAATGTGATGTGAAAACTGACATATCGAACTTTGTTATTCCGACACCGTTCAGCAATAACTCATTAATCAAAAACGATCTCATTTTTTTTGTTAATATTTATTATTTATAAAGTTTAAGTGGTTATCTAACACCCTATTACAGTGTCATACCGTTTCGATCTTCTGAACTTGGTTAAAATGTCATTGGAAAACTGCCATTTCGAACGTTTTTGAGATCGTTTTTGATTAATGAGTTATTGCTGAACGGTGTCGGAATAACAAAGTTCGATATGTCAGTTTTCACATCACATTTTAAACATGTTCAGAACCCCGAAATGGTATGACATAGTAATAGGGCGTTATATAAACGCATAGACTTTATAAATAATAAATATAAAAAATATATAATGAACCGTTTTCGATTTATAAGTTATTGCTCGTGACTAAAAAACGTTCGAAATGGCAGTTTTCCAATGACATTTTAACCAAGTTCAGAAGATAGAAACGGTATGACACTGTAATAGGGTGTTAGATAACCACTTAAACTTTATAAATAATAAATATTAACAAAAAATATGAGATCGTTTTTGATTAATGAGTTATTGCTGAAAGGTGTCGGACTAACAAAGTTCGATATGTCAGTTTTCACATCACATTTTAAACATGTTCAGAACCCCGAAATGGTATGACATAGTAATAGGGCGTTATATAAACGCATAGACTTTATAAATAATAAATATAAAAAATATATAATGAACCGTTTTCGATTTATAAGTTATTGCTCGTGGCTAAAAATACGTTCGAAATGGCAGTTTGACATTTTAACCAAGTTCAGAAGATCGAAACGGTATGACACTGTAATAGGGTGTTAGATAACCACTTAAACTTTATAAATAATAAATATTAAAAAAAAATATGAGATCGTTTTTGATTAATGAGTTATTGCTGAAAGGTGTCGGACTAACAAAGTTCGATATGTCAGTTTTCACATCACATTTTAAACATGTTCAGAACCCCGAAATGGTATGACATAGTAATAGGGCGTTAGATAAACGCATAGACTTTATAAATAATAAATATAAAAAATATATAATGAACCGTTTTCGATTTATAAGTTATTGCTCGTGACTAAAAAACGTTCGAAATGGCAGTTTTCCAATGACATTTTAACCAAGTTCAGAAGATCGAAACGGTATGACACCGTAATAGGGTGTTAGATAACCACTTAAACTTTATAAATAATAAATATTAACAAAAAATATGAGATCGTTTTTGATTAATGAGTTATTGCTGAACGGTGTCGGAATAACAAAGTTCGATATGTCAGATTTCACATCACATTTTAAACATGTTCAGAACCCCGAAATGGTATGACATAGTAATAGGGCGTTAGATAAACGCATAGACTTTATAAATAATAAATATAAAAAATATATAATAAACCGTTTTCGATTTATAAGTTATTGCTCGTGGCTAAAAATACGTTCCAAATGGCAGTTTTCCAATGACATTTTAACCAAGTTCAGAAGATCGAAACGGTATGACACTGTAATAGGGTGTTAGATAACCACTTAAACTTTATAAATAATAAATATTAAAAAAAAATATGAGATCGTTTTTGATTAATGAGTTATTTCTGAAAGGTATCATCAAATCATATCGTAGTCTGAGGATGAAAACACCTTTCATAACGCCCAAGTTGAGATTATATTTACTTATATACGGTATAACGTAGTGATACGCCCATAAATAGACTAATTAGCTTGAATTAAATACCATAACAAAATGTATTTCTCTTAATGGTTTAGTAGTTATGAGTTTTGGATGAGATGTACCAGGTCTGTAGACATTTTCATTGTTGATTTTTATTTATAAGTGGAATGTTTGTAATACATATAATGGTTAAATAAAACACAATAGATAAGATTTTTATAATTTATTCACAAATTAGGCCTAATAATATTAGATTTAGGCCTACATATTGTCGGGAATCTGTTGTCTGCTAAAAGGCGGGAACGGTCGGTTTTGAGGTTATGTTGCATAGTGATGCGGCAGCCATCTTGTTTTTCTGTCAGCTGGTAATGTGACGTCAATGTTTAAATACCCTGAACAATAGAGGAGATGTGATGTCACAGTTTAAATACCCTGTTTCTGGAGTTATGGATATTTCCTTGCCAGTTTCACACACATTACTGAATGCAGGTCCTAAGCACTTTGTTTATTCATAATCATTCAGAAAATTAAATGTTTTATTTTTAGCTAATATAAAAGCTGTGGAGTAGTATTATTTAACTAAATGATTTTTGTTATATAGGATTTATATTTTTTGCATTTTGGCCCATACATATGCCTAAGTGTGCTGATAACTTGCTCATTTCCAAATAATTTATCTTCACTACTTACAATATTCATGATAATTAAATATTTATTTAGGTATGTGAGCGTTATGAAAATAGGTAACAAATTCTGTAGTATAGCCTAAACTAAATAAGTTAAATTACTGGCTTACAAAATATTAATAAAGGAAATAAACTACGACAAAATAAGTATATATGAAAATTTAACTGTGGACATTTTCCGTATTGACTGTTTTTAAAGTAGATTCATAGAAAACGGCTTAGTTAAAAAGCCTAGGATTTTCTTAATCAGTCTCTAGTGAGTTCATTATCACTGTCAGTGAAATCTTTCATCAATATAGTAGCTCCGACGTAACTATAATCCTGTCACTTAAACTGTCTACTTCTATCAAGAAATATGTTTTTTTGTGGTATTAATTTTATGTTGCCACTTTCCTCCCATATATTATTTTATTATACTATATTTATTTATTATTATTATAATATATAACATATCTTGTATATTATAAATATATTGTTTTGAAAATCGTTTTGTAAAATATAATACCTAATGTCTTCTCAAAAATTCACTCATTGATTGCCATTGAATGCTGGTACTTCTCGATCTCGATCACCGTTTTCTAAAGTTGAAAATTAGCTATATACTTCTTGCTTCTTCTAAAATGAGTGTCCAAAGTTTTTTTTTATAGGCACGGAAATTACCTACAGTTTTTCTGCAGCAAAAGTTCACAAGCCAAAGTCAAGTCAAGCCCAAGTCCACAAGCAATAGCCGACCTTTCAGTTTCGTCCAGAAATTAATTTCATGGTTATGACGGATCGTTTTTAAACATTTAATCCAAGATGTATGTATCCTCTAAAAATGTATATCTCTAAATTCAAACATATGGTAAAAATAATGTATTATGAATTAATTGAGAAATCAGTCTTGATTAATCAAAACAATCTTACTACAGTGTTAGATTTTTTACGATCAACAAATATTAATAGCAAAAAACATGTTATACTGTTTTTCAGGGTTATGTTTTCTGTAATGTTTTTTTTTTTATTCTTTATTCTGAATCAATGTTATATACATTATACACAGAAATTGTAACAATTAATTGTGAATAACATTATCAGGCTCGCCCTATCAGAGACACCTAGTAACAATTAATGAAAATATGTACAAATGTGATTAAAAGTTGCCATGAATTACAAATAAAAAAGATATATACTACTATTGTTCGTCATTGAAAGTAAATACATCTTGGGGCAACTTTGCTTTTAACCTCCTGTTCCTTATCGAATTTCCTAGGCCGTAGGCAACTGCACCGGGGACATTTTGTAAATTGTTGATAAATTTGACTGGGGTCTTCTTTATAAAATCTTTAATAGTTTCAATGCTGAGTTCACGGTGAAGCTGGGTGTTTCTTATAAACCAAGGTGAGATGACTGAAATTCTCAAAATTTTGTTTTGCAGAGTTTGGATTTTCATTAACCTTCCTTTATTTATTGAACCTCCCCATACAGCACAAGCTAAGTTACTAAAGGACGAGTAATAGTTTTGTAAATTAAAATGGTCCAGTCTGTTTTTATAGATTATTTTCTATTAAATAGAGGAAATAACTTTGACAGTCTGGCTTAACCTTGATTTAATTTTGTGTTTACATGCAAATTACTATTTAACTTTTTATCAAGAAAGACTCCAAGATATTTTAATGCTTGATCACTAGGGTTCCAAGGTGAGTGTTATTAAACTATGTATTTTGGAAGTTTGCATTTCATTAATGAAAATAATTTTATTTGACACTTGCTGGAGTTCAAGGATATCCTCCGTGAACTCAACCATGCTACCACTTCGTCTAGAGATCGCTGCAAAAGTCCAGCAGCTTCGATTGCACTTTTGTTTTGAGCAATTATTGCCGTGTCATCTGCATATAGTGCCATGGACACGTTTTGAGGTTCAGGTATGTCTGCTACAAATAGATTGAATAGTAATGGACATTGGACAGTCAGATTGAACCTTGAGGTACGCCAGCTTCTATTTGATGGACTGAAGAAATGCTTGAATTTATCCTTACAGAAAAGCTGCGGTTTAATAGAAAGGATTTAGTTATATTTTTTAGATAAAGAGGAAAACCAAAATTGTGAAGTTTTTACAACAAACCATCATGCCAAACCATACCAAAGGCTTGAGTGACGTCCAGGAATGCTGCTGCAGTTATGTCCTTCTCACAAGAGCTAATTATCAGTTCAGACAAACGTAAAATTTGGTGTGTTGTTCCGTGTGAATGGCGAAATCCAAATTGATGACTTGGTAGGATGTTAAGATCTTGAAACATTTTAACATTCTTTTTTGAATTACTTTTTCAAAAACTTTAGAAATAGGTACTGGAGAGCAAACTGATTAGCCCATAACTTGCAGGTGACTTTTCCGGCTTCCCCGGTTTATATATGACTAATTTCTGCGTGCTTCCACAATGAAGAGAAGTGGCCGACAGCAATACAAGCACTTATTATTGATGCCAGTCTTGATGTTGCCTTTAGAGTAAGCAGATTTTTCAAAACAGAATTTGGTATGAGAATCACTTCCTGATGATTGCTTCAAAGGAAGTTTACTGACTATGTTCTTAATTTCAGAAGGTGAGGTCGGTCTAAAAGGTAATTCAGCAGTAGCACAGGTTTCATTAAGAAATATGGCGACTTTATTAACAATTTTGTGATTAGTGATGGATTTTGTTTGAATGCACTCTTGTAATAATCAGCGAGTATGTTTCATTTTTGCTCATCACTCTCATATTTAATGTTGTTATCTAACAATGTGGGAATGATATTTGGGGTTTGTAATTCTTTTTGTAGCTTGCCATATGTTAGCATCATTAGGATTTATTCCTGATACATAACTTGTATAACAGTCGATTTTGTATTAGTCAAGTTCTAATTTTAATTAATTAAATTTATTTTTTAATTTCTTTAATTTTCTGTAATGCTAATTTAATGACCCCCCGCACTCCCCTCAACAGTCTGAATGGTTTTTGTCTGCCGTTACAGACGATAGGTAATTATAATGAAGGTATTTGTTGTTCATTGTCCCCATTATCATTATCTGCATCATTATAATTTTTTCAGTTTTGGTAGAATCTTGGTGTGGTCATCCCCCCCCCCCCCCCCCCGTCGACTTTATTGTAGGTAGTATATTCAGTTCATTCGCTGTCACAACACAAGAGAAATTAAGGTTAAGATTTATTGCTTGTAACGGGGGAGGGGGTTTGAATGTCACATTTGGGGGGGGATAGCACCATGAAGCTTGTTGGGGATGGCACCCCTGCTTCTGTGAGCCTCTTTTTTGACGGCCAGAGGCTTAGGGCCTAGCAAAATTCTGAATTGTTCTTAAAATGATGCAATATTAAGATCAGGCCAAACAAATCAAAAGTGGGAAGTGTGTGAAGACATTTTGACAAAGTTAACTCAAAGAGTAGGCCTACATGAATAATGGGTGAGTGTGACCTCCATTGGTGAAAAATGGCTTGATGCGCATTACCAACTTTCTCTCAACTCGTAAATTCGCTGCACAGCAGTTTATAGTTAGGTTAAGTGACATTATTGATTTTTTACAGAAATTCCCTGGAGGTATATTTTTACCCTCAAAATCCGGTAATCTCCAGGAAAATCAGGTTATATGACAACCCTACATAAGTAGTATTTAACCATATTCCAAACATTAAATTAAAACTGTCACAAGCAATGGACAATAGATTTATTCATCATAAGATATTATAAAAAATACATGGACTTCGTCAAGCCCAGTAGTAGGGGTACATGGGTACATAATATAAAACATAAAAATTAGACTGCAGTAATTCTAAATCACAGCTCATGAGCCCTATAGGCCTCAACAACATACCTAGCAGTACAAATTCCAGTTTATAGTTAACAGAACCCGGGGGCTCATTTAATCAAGATTACTGTATTTGCATGTAAGCTCCTATATCAGAGTAACAGGTAATTTGCTATAAGGTGTTATCAATCACCGCAGTATTTTTCAGAAAGTGGAACTTCATCTATCTGCTAATTTCACATAACATACACACACAACTATGATTCACTTTTAAGTGCCTATTACTATTAGCAATGACAGTTACAGAACCGGTAGTTTAGCACTTATTGTGGTGTGAGCCAGGATTGCATAGCATCAATCTATGGGAAAAAGCACAGATAAGGCAGTTTGGGGATCAAGGTACCATACTGTGAAACTGCCATTATATCCCAGACTTCATGAACGATCTTTGTGTACTGCACCTATAAGGGTAAACACACACACAGACAGCGTGGTGTGGTCGAAGCGTGAACCTCGCACACAGACAGCGTGCAGCAGCATCAAGGAAGAGTGTCAAACACTTTGCAATATGGGTTTTCAAAGTATAAACTAAAATTTTTATCACTGAAATTTGTATTTAAAAATGAAAATGTCGCATGGACCAGATAAATGGGAGTAGATCAGGTAGCCGTTTTAGAGAAATTTTGATTTGTCATGTTTTGTAGCCGTTTTGGGGGGATGATTACCCTTTAAAATAAAAAATTCAAAAACGAAAAATTAAAAAGTCCTTGAGAAACTGCAAATCAAATTTGATACCAATCGGCAGATTTGTTTGGTCTCTAGGTATGTACACAGACAGACACACGTCACCTTGAAAACACCGTTTTGGGTTCAGGGAGCCTCTAAATAAATATTTCTATCAATAACTCAAATTCTAAAATTTTGCCGAAAAAAATACTTTCTCTATATACTATGTATAGAGGGAGAAAGTCAAAATTCAGACGACATATTTGACACTTTATTTTGATTATATGTTTTATAAACAAGCACAGTAGTAATACATTTAGAATGGGTAGTTATAATGTTATCAACAGTTTAATAACTAATCAAGTTACAAACATGTTCTACTTGGTAACTCAACAATACCACTATCAATTGATGAATATAAAAATCTAGGTTTAAAATGACAATCAAATCTTTCATGATCATTTCACATCAATAAAATTTTCAAAATAAAATTCAGTTCAGGAATTTTTTTGATAAAATGTCTGTAAATTTTTCATTTTATACATAAATAAAATGCTATATTATGCATATATATCCATTCAAATATCTCATCTGATGGACTAATTATATGGGATTCAAGCCCAAATGTCATAATTTGTTTTTAAATACAAAAGTAACTTATAAGAACTTTTTTTCAAGCCTCAGCAAGAACATCATGCAAAACACTATTTAAAAAATTAAATATTTTATCATTAAGGTCAATTTTGATTTTATAAGCAGCAACTTGTGTATTATTTTAACCTTGAAGAGGACAAATTCATAATTATAACACGGAGAATAACAACCTTGCCACATCCAAATTTAACATTATATCTTAAGATTGTTTAAATTAAAGCAACAACCAATACCATCAATGCTGAAATAGTTTGTAATTTTCAGTTTAGATCAAGATTCTATTAATTATTATTATAAGTATACCCTGTTAATTTAATATAATACCTATTAGCGAATTTCCCTTATAGGGAAGAAGCTATTACCGTAGGTCTCATGGTAAGACTTAGGCTCCAAACCATGATAACTTTTTGTTTTGAGGTCCCCAGATGCCAAAAACACTATTCGTTCAAATTTATATATATATATATATATGTGTGTGTGTGTCCGTTACCGCGATAACTTTTGAAAGAAACACTCGATTTTGATTAAATTTGGTACAAATGTGGAGAGTAGCATTTATGACTTAAGTTCGAAAACCAGATCGATCGCACTATGGGAAGGGGGTTTTATGGGGGTTTACAATTTTCCAAAAATCGGTTTTTTGCAAATTTGACCCCAAAATGTTAAAAACATTCAATTTTGGTTATATCCATTTTATAGAGCTTAAAAAACAAATAATTTAGTATTTTGAATCATTAATCTAGGTTAAGTGGTTGCGGAGAAAATCCAAAAAAACCTGTCCCATGTTAATCTTATGGGAAAAAGGTTTTTAGATTTTTCTCAGGTAATTTTACTAAAAACTTCACATTTATGTTTATTAATGTGTTTAGCTCAACAAAACAAACATTTTGGTGTTTTAATCGTTGTTCTACGTCCAACCGTTGCAGAGATATTCAAAGTGCTAAACACAGTACGTTGTCCAATGTTATCCTTATGGAGAATAAATAAAATTCTATATCTCGATTATTTTTGAATGTATATTGATGAAACTTGGTATGTGGCTTCAACTAGTTGTGGTATATTGATATTAGCACAAAAAACAAGTTTTTTGTTGATAGTCCCCGTAGCAGCAAACCTGCATACTCGGCCCCCATGTTATTCATATGGAGAATAAGTAAAGTTGTATATCTCCCTTAATTATGAACCTAAATTAATAAAACTTGGTATATAGCTTCACCTGGTTCAGTTATATTGATAATTGCAAAAAAAATTACTTATCTTCCTCGTTGCAGCAAACCTGCGTCCTCAACCCTAATGTTATTCTTAAGGAGAATAAATAAAATGCTATATATCACTTGTTTATGGATGTATTTTTGTGAAACTTGGTAAGTAGCTCTATGTAGTAATGAGTCACATATATATGCATTGGAAATTCGCTGAGTACGCAGGTTTGCTGCGACGGGGGTATCCATACATTATATTATGGCAATTTAGAGTTATTCCAATTAAGAAATAAATTGATAAAGTGGGTAAACACAGGAATCAGTTGTTCGATATCCATCTGACGCGACGTCATGCTCAAAGTCGCTTTGAAAAACAAATCAGTTTATTCTTGGTGGAAACGCCACGCCACGCTCTGCTCCTAGACGCTCTCTGTGGAAACTGGCTCATTGCTTACTATGGTTTTGTTTTAAACGCGACGCCGCGCCACACTGTCTGTGTGTTTTTACCCTAATAGGCAGGGAACAAGGAGCCATGCTGAATGCGCCAAAATGTATAGCGAGTTAAAGAGTCTTAATGTCTGCAAATACAATTGGGTACCGGTATTAATTGGATAATTGAACGAAGTGAAAGTATCCTTATACACAACTTTACTGCTTAGAGTGGTAAGAGAATCAACTCAACTGGCGTGTCTGTGAGCTCAATAACTCGAGAATGCCTCCACAGTTAAACTTAAAATTTTCCAGAAAAACTTAATAGGTCAAAATCTCGGTCAAGTTCGTTATTCAGATAATTTTGTTCAGTATTAATCAAATTATCTTAAAACCAAATTTATTTTTTTCTCCATAAGAATAACATTGGAAGCCATTTTAGTGGTACTTGAATCGTTAAAATTTAGCCGATGTCTATGTTTCAACAACAGAGTAACAATAGTTAGTTTACTAGAGTATACATTGTTATACTGGATAACAAAAGTTTTTTTACCAACAAAAAACACACAAGAGAGATAAAACGAAGTATATTTTTAAGTTGTGAGCATATTTATTATTTTATAAATTATTAAGTGTACGTTTAAAAAAAGATATTTATACAGTTAATATTCCCTTAGTACGCCTACTCTGTGTTAATATCGTAAGTCGGTCAGAGGCGACGATTGTAAGTTGTAACAGTGGCAGACGACAGACGACGCGTGTGGCAGATCGAAAATCTCAAAATAGCTTTTTGATGACTTTAGATACTAAGATATTAACTTATAAAATAGTTTTTTTATTACATTTTCTTAGACAATTGATAAAATTGTGATTGTCATGTGTAAAAAGTATACAAAACCTCAATTTGTCTAGAAAGCGTTGATGAAGTTAGTCACAGTAAGCGAACAACCTTAAAATTTATTTTGTAGGGCAATTATTTGCTAGGTTATATTTTCACTAAATTAATAATAAAAATTGTCTACATTACCTAACATACATTACCAGTAATGTAGTAGGTAACCACAATAAAAGCTATAGATTATTCCAACCAAACAGCCTTTTTCGGAAGGTTATCTTGAATGATTTGACATAGCCTAGGGTTGGATTACAGTAAGAGTAAGCCGACATTAAACTGGCAATACAATGTTGTAAAATACTATAAACACATTAACAGGAATGTTGTAGCGAACCAAAATAAAAGCTTTAAACTATTCTAACCAAACTAAGCCTTTTATACAGGTTATCTGAAATGATTTGACATATCCTAGGTTTGGATTACACTGAGCTGTTTTCATCATAAACTTGGACCTATGGCTATAAAATGTAGGCCTATACACTTAGGCTACTTGCCATTTTAGAAGTTTCATGTACGGTCTTGGACCAACCCATGTTTATAGAATTTAATTTCATAATAGCCTAGGCTATTAGAACAATATATTGAAATGTCATTTTGTAAAATACAACTGTTGTAAAATACTTTAAACACATTACCAGGAATGTTGTACCGAACCAAAACAAAAGCTTTAAACTATTCTAACCAAACTAAGCCTTTTATACAGGTTATCTGAAATGATTTGACATATCCTAGGTTTGGATTATACTGAGCTGTTTTCATCATAAACTTGGACCTATGACTATAAAATGTAGGCATATACACTTAGGCTAGTTGTCATTTTAGAAGTTTCATGTACGGACTTGGGCCAACCCATGTTTATAGCATTTAATTTCATGATAGCCTATGCTATTGAAACAATATATTGAAATCTCATTTTTTCATCTAAATAACTGGGCCTGATGATTTATTGTTAATCCTTAAGGATATTTTGACTTGGCCTATAGAAATTGTTAACATTAGTTTGTATAGGAAACTCGCTGTTCTCTTAAAAGTTAAATTATCCACACTGCTAAAGTCACTGCTTAGCCCAAAATGCTATGTTTGTTCTAAGATAACGCACCCATGCCAATCCTAACAACAAACCATGCCTGAAATCTTCAATTTATTTTAAAAATAAATAAATTTACGTATTTATACAACATTTACTTTGATAAAAACAAGTGATAAATGTATGTATGTTTTTCTACGGATAAAATGTTAAGTCGGCGGCGGGATCCGAACCTGCGACATTACGCTCCAAGAGCCAGTGCGATGTACCCCTCATCTACCGCGACAATTGATTGTTAGAGAAGTGACTAAAACTATAGCTATACTGTATAGACATAAAATCCGGATTCTGGCGGCAGTTAAATGATAACGGAATGTATTCTGATGATGTTACTCAAATCAGATATTGAATTTTTTACGAGACTCGATTTAAGTTTGATCATGTGTTTCAATTATCCTTATACGCGAGGAATGAGCGTACACCTAGTCAGTAAGATATTAGCAATATTTAATCTGTGATATTAGGCAAGAGCAAATAAGGAAACAAAATGAAATAATGCACGTATTGTTTATTAAATTGAATTCTAATGAAGGAAAGGTTTAAAAACTTGAATTAGCAATCAATCAATAGTCACTGCCCTCCAAATGTTTGAAGAAACTATTTAATCAGTGTTTGGGTAGGCTTATGAAATCCTAATAAATTAATAGGTAATTTCTTACAAATTTAATTTCTAAACCGATTAAGATAACATAAGGTTTTAGTTTTATAGATTTATTTTTTGTTCATTCAGATTTTTAAACTTCTTAAGTTTATTATTTACCATACCTTGTTTGAAGGTGATGCAGCCTACTTAATTTAAAATATGTATTAATGCCATTAGATGTCGGACGAACTGCAGCATAAAGTTCTGCAGCAGAAGATGATGTTGGAACAGCAGGAAATAATGAGACAAGAGGAGCTGCTGAGATTACAACAGGTGAGCTGTTAATTGTCATTCTTATGCCGGTCCCACACTATTTCCAAATTTGCCCAACAGGTGAGCTGTTAATTGTCATTCTTATGCCGGTCCCACACTATTTCCAAATTTGCCCAAATGTTTGAGTTGATTAAGAATGTTTGGCAAAATGTGGGACCAATCGAGTTTGAACGTTGTTCAGAGTTCAGAGGAGTTTGTCCAAGTTCGCTGATGGAGAGTTTTTTTGGGGCCGCATCAAAAACAGCAAATATGTTTATTCGGGTGCTGCACTCATTAGCATAAGCCTAAACCAGGTTTCACAAAAAATGTTTGTCTAAATGTTTATTTGCGAGTATAGTGTGAAAGTTTCCACAAAGTTACAAAGGAGGCCTCCTGGCTGCCTGGCTGGTGACATTGCTCCCATACTAGAGCATTTTCCCCATCAGTAACCACGCCTTCTTGGACCCCCCCCCCTCTCCCCCCGTCAGACTCAGAAGAGTACAGCTTAAAGTGCATTGTCAACGTCCCATGGCTACAAATTTGCTCAACCTGGGCACATCAATTCCCTTGAATTATTAGAAATGACCCCAGCACATTGAATTTTAGCAAATTTTCCCTATAGGGAGGAAGCTAGTACCAGTACCATGGATGGGATGGTAAGACTTAAGCCTTAGACCATGATAACTTTTTGTTTTTAAGCCCCAGATGCCAAAGCACCATTCGTTTTTGTTATCAATCAAAATTCTTTATTTACAATTTCATCAAGAAATGTAATGGTGTCAAGAAATACAAATGAAGTATTTGTCCAATGAATAGAGAGGTCGCGCCACAAGCCAGTTTTGCAATTTTTTCTGGAGTTCTAGTGCTTCCAGATTCTTCAGTATTGTAGGCAGTGCATTGTAGAGTTTGTGCCCCATATAAGATGGTTTTCTGCTGTACGGTGATGTATGGTGTACTGGAAGTATGTAGTCTTTTGCTTGCCTTGTATTGTAGTGTGGAAATTCTCCCTTCGTGTGATGTCCTGCAGCTGACAACACTTCTGTGTGCAAACACCCACCCAAAGAAAATTCCTGCTGAACTAGTTAGTTGGGTGTATAGGAAGGTAAAAAAACTTGGGTGGACATTTCCTAACCCCACGTTTTCTCAGGATAACGTCATTCAAAATCGCCGCCACTTCTTATGATTTCCTGCATGGATTTACTAAAACTAGAACCACCACTACCAATATGGAAAAAGCAGGCCGAGAATATGTGCAATTTATTTCTAAGTAACTCCCTAATACAGAAATACTATTGTTTTTTAAATCCCATAATGGGTATTCCGCCATTTTGAATTTATACAAGCCTTTATTTAAAAGCACATTGTAAGGCTCCAAATTAACGTAGAATGACAAGTTTTATTTTATTCTGTTGCCAGTTAGATTTACTATAAGAAGATATAAGGTGATATACAACTTAACTGAGTAAAAGGTGTTTTATTTATACACGAGGCTTGTCCAGAAAGTAAGTACCGTTTCGTTCTACCGCCGGCACAGCGCTAGCGACGATGTTCCGCGCATGCGCATTAGTCTCCTTGGTTCATTGTTGAACAGCTGACGCAATTCCGGCAAAATTGTGTTGTGTTTACATATTTAGTGTGCACTCAAAATGTTTGAAACAATTTCTGATCCCGCGGACTATGAAGTGCGTTCTATAATACGATTTTTGAACGCAAGGAACGTGAAGCCTGCTGAAATTCATCGCCAACTTACAGAAGTTTATGGAGAAAAAGTTATCAGTGATGGAATGGTAAGAAAATAGGTTCGGCAATTCAATGATGGACGAAAACATGACGAGGCTGTTCATGACGAGGCTCACAGCGGGCGGCCATCTGTTGTGAGTGATGAATTGGTTGAAAAAGTGAATGAAAAAATTCGTGAAAACAGACGTTTCACCATAAGAATGCTTTCTGATGAATTTCCACAAATTTCAAAATCTCTTTTGCATGATATTGTGGTTAATCGCTTGAATTATCGCAAGTTATGTTCCTGTTGGGTTCCGAAAATGCTTACGGATGAACACAAAAAGAAGCGACTTGGCAGTGCATTGACATTTCTCACCCGTTACAGTGATGAAGGAGAAGAATTCTTAAACAAGATTGTTACAGGTGATGATACTTGGGTTTGTCATGTCACTCCAGAGTCCAAACAACAGTCAATGGAATGGAGACACTCACGATCCCCCAAAAATCAAAAGTTCAAAACAACTTTGTTGAAAAGAAAAATCATGTGCACTGTGTTCTGGGACAGAAAGGGCATTCTGCTTGTTGATTTTCTACCCAGAGGGGAAACAATCAATGCGGAACAATATTGTGAAACGCTAAGAAAACTTCGGCGTGCGATTCAGAACAAAAGACGTGGAATACTTAGTGAAGGCATTGTGTTGATCCATGACAACGCACGTCCTCATTCTGCTGGTGCCACTCAAAACCTTATTCACGGACTTGGTTGGGAACAGGTTGACCATCCGCCGTACAGCCCTGATCTGGCACCTTCTGATTTCCACTTGTTTTTGCACTTGAAACGGGATTTCGGAGGGCGCCGCTTTGACAGCGATGACGACGCTCAAGATGGTGTTCGGCAATGGCTCTCGTCAATGGTGGCATCTTTCTATGAAGAGGGTATAGAAAAGTTGGTTCCTCGCTACGACAAATGTCTAAACAATGGTGGAAACTATATAGAAAAATAGTTTAAGATATCCTCTTTCTTGTAGAAATAAATGTTGTTGAAAAAAATAATTATTTGTATGTATTTTTCCAAAACGGTACTTACTTTCTGGACAAGCCTCGTAGTAATTAAACAAATACTAATTTTCCAGATAGTTTGTTAAGCACTATGGGCTTGATGAGGGGTATATTCAGTTTATAACTGTACAGGCATACTCGTAATATTATATGAGCTTTTAAAATGTTAACAGTGTTATTTTAGCCAGTTTAGTTCTTCTGAAATTAATAATGGGTCCAGAGGGTGGGAGGCTAAGTGAGGATAGGCCGTTGTTGTCGGTGCCGCGCCGCGCTACATTGGCGGTCGTAGTGAGGCTGAGCAGTAAATTTACAGTACGGAAAGGATGATGTTTAATAACAAATTTAAATCAAATAATACTTGAGGAATATAAGTTCCTAGTCTTTAACCCATTGGCGTAGACATACGAGCAGGTCTCGTTCCTTACTTGTAATTTTATTAACGTGGAATTGGAGTATAAAATTGGTGTTTTTAAATGGATTAATGGCATATTTTAATTAAAATATTGTTTTATTTCAGTTTAGAGAGTCACATTGGCACAGACACAGTAGACATAAGTAAAAATTAGCAAAATCAGTGTTGACCATGTGCAAGTCTCAAAGAATTAACCGATCCCGTCAACTTCCAAGCAAGCCTGCCACCGTTTATTTTACTTGGGCCCTCCCACCAACGTTGCCACAGACCGGTTAACTCATTGAGAGTTGCACAACTGGTCAGTTTTGGTCGTGTGCGGGAATCGAACCCACGAACATCGTATCGCCACCTGGCCAAGGTGTTTCCACGACGTAGCCAACTCAGCTAACACGACCAAAGGCCTGGCGGCGATATTAAGGGTTTTCAGTCAGTCCGCGCCCCTAGCGGATAGAACCGTAGACGCCCACGGTCATTAGTTACATATTTTGCTACTAGAGTGCAGCACTAATCAATTCCCGATATAGGCTACTACAAATAGAATAAAATTACTACCTCAATGGGTTAATGATAATGATCAACCTCCTTCGGTTAGTAAACATCTTAAATAACCCAGGAAAATGTAAGTTTTACCTGGGAGGTTTCGTGGGAGTCTTGTTTTTTGCCGTTTCTTAAGTATTTTTGGCTGCTGAATCCGAATTCAGACTTTACCTAAATATATAATTGCCGCTAAAGCCACCATTTTGAAAAAACCATGAGAAATTAGACAAAAATCCAGTTTTGTTGAAATATTTTGTTTACCGTTTGTTAAACTGACACAATATCGCGTAATTTGCAAAAGAAAATTGGGGATCACGGGAATAGATTGAAATTCAAAATTTATAACAAAATGCGGTGCACTTCTAGCGGCGTTATTATGCGTCACATCACATAACTGTTTTTTGTTAATTTGCCGTCTCTAATTTATTACTGGACACATTAGGCTGTATAACAAACAGTAAACGAGATATTTCAACAAAACTGGATTTTTGTCTCATTTTTCATAGTTTTTTTTTTCAAAATGACGGCTTTAGCGGCAATTATATATATAGGCAACTTTTAAATTCGGATTCAGAAGCCAGAAATACTTAAGAAACGGCAAAAAACAAGACTCCCACGAAACCTCCCAGGTAAATCTTCCATTTGCCTGGGTTATTTATGATGTTTACCAACCGAAGGAGGTTGATCATTATCATTAAAGACTAAGAACTTATATTCCCCAAGTATTATTTGATTTCAAACTATAGTTATACATCATCATTTCCGTATTGTATCTTTAACACTTCAGTTACTGCTCAGCCTCACTACGACCGCCAACGCGGCGCGGCGCCGACAACAACTGGCCTCGCCTCACTCAGCCTCCCGCCCTCTGGACCCATTATTAATTTCCGAGGAACTAAACTGGCTGAAATAATACTGTTAACATTGTAAAAGCTTATATAATATTACGAATATGCCTGTAGAGTTATAAACTGAATATACCCCTCAAAAAGATCACAGTGCTTAACAAACTATCTGGAAAATTAGTATTTCTTTAATTACTATATAAATAAAACACCTTTTACTCAGTTAAGTTGTATATCACCTTATATTTTCTTATAGTAAATCTAACTGGCAATAGAATAAAATAAAACTTGTCATTCTACGTTAATTTGGAGCCTTACAATGTGCTTTTAAATAAAGGCTTACATAAATTCAAAATGGCGGATATTTGTTCAAAATGGCGGAGTACCCGTTATAGGATTTAAAAAAAATAATAGTATTTCTGTATTAGGGAGAGAAATAAATTGCACATATACTCGGCCTGCTTTTTCCAGATTGGTGGTGGTGGTTCTAGTTTTGTAAATCCATGCAGGAAATTATAAAAAATGGCGGCTATTTTGAATGACGTCATCCTGAGAAAACGTGGGGGTTAGGAAATGTTCACCCAGGTTTTTTTACGTTCCTATACATCCAACTAACTAGTTCAGCAGTCATTTTCTTTGTGCGGGTGTTTGTTGTCAGCTGCTGGACTATGATGGTATGTGTGGGTAATCAGAGAATGGATGTACAAACAAATCACAGTTAAAATAACCAGTGTTTTAAAGGCTTCTTTGCAGCTCTCTGTTGGTTTGAGATCAGCTAGTGTTCTTATTGCCTTCTTTTGTAGAATAAGAATTTTATTCAGATTTTGCTTTGTTGGACCACCCCAAACTGTCAAACCGTATCTGATGTGAGACTCCACCAAGGCATAGCTCCACTTTTGCTGCATCAAGACCTCCAATCCACTTCATTCTTCGCATAACAAAAATTCCTGATCCTCGCTTTTTACTCAATGAGTTGACGTGGTTGGTCCAGGAGAGATCAGAGTCTATGGTGACTCCCAGTAATTTGTTTTTTTAAGAGGTCAGGAATTTGTGGTGTCTCATCCCTTCGCCTACTGAAATTGATACAAGTTGTTTTTCCGGGTTTATTGCTTGGTCATTTTGAATGCAGTTCTGCAGCGTTTTATTTGTTGATGAGATTATTTCTGTATGAAGTTCTTGTGCGGTGTCTGTGTTAAAAAGAAGCATTGTGTCATCAGCATACATTATGGTCTTCACTTTGTTGTAATTTATAAAAGTTGGAAAATCATTAGTGAAAAGGACAAACAAAAAAGAGCCCAGCACTGCGTTAGCAACATTGTGTTAACACGTTCGATGCGGCTAGAAAATGGTTGAAATTACCCAAACACTAAAAGATATTTTGTCATAAAAACATACCTTTGTATGATAGAAGATAGTCCCAAGTGGTTTTTTCCAGTTTCTGCCAAGATTTTCACTCTGTCGCCATTTTGACAATCCCACACCATACGGTATCGTCAGTACACAGCGACCTCTGTAGTTCATTTAAGTGATATTCAAAAGTCACAACTGATGGTCAAAGTTCCTTATAGATATGCTACACGATGGTCCCAAGTGTTTATTTTCCAGTATTTCCCAAGATTTTGTACACTGCCGCCATTTTGGAAAGACTCACCATGCGGTGTTGTCAGTGCTCAGCGACCTCCCACCACTGTGGAAGCCATAGTTCTTTAGTTCACTCGCAAATACACTGTTTTTAATTACATATATAACTAAACAAAACGAACAGAACCACTCCAAGTTAACTATAAAACAATGTCACTAAAGTTACCGAACCGATTTCGCAATCCGAAAACTGACAAAACACACATAAAATATCTTCTGCCTACTCCAAGCGCTGCCACACTGAGACTAAACCGAGTTGGCCACTAGCAGCAACACCATATGGTGTCCAAGTTAATCTCATAGAAAATAATTAAAATGTTATATCTTGCTTATTTATAAACATATAGTCTATTGCTGAAATTTGGTATGTGGGTTCATCTACTTGTGGTCTATTGTTATTTGCATAAAAATATCATTTTCCGGAGACCCCATGGTTGCAAACCTCCATACTCATTTCTAATGTTACTCTAGTGGAGAAAAATAACAATTGTATATCTCTTTTTTATGAACGTAAATTTACAAAACTTGTTATGTTGCTTCTTCTTATTGTTTTCTTTTGATATTTGCATAACAACTTTATTGTTGTCCCTGTTGCAGCAAACCTAACGTACTCAGTCTCAATGTTATTCTTTATGGAGACTAATCAAATGTTATATCTCGCTTATTTATGAATATATTTTGATGAAACTTGCTATGTGGCGTCATGTAGTAGTGAGGTGCATATATTTGCATTTGAAATTCACTGAGTGAGTATACAGGTTTGCTGCAGT
Organism: Allygus modestus; assembly: GCA_963675035.1. Lineage (NCBI taxonomy): Eukaryota > Metazoa > Arthropoda > Insecta > Hemiptera > Cicadellidae > Allygus > Allygus modestus. Next base: position 272,692,316 of record OY776111.1, read on the forward strand.
GGGGGTATTGATATTTTTTATTAATTTCTTGCTAAGTTAGGTTAAGTATTTTAGTATTACTGACGAATTTTTCTATTTGATTTGTACATCGATTCATCACACTGTGTGTTTTATTCACTTTCTATTAAAGTGTTTTTAAACAAACATTAGACTTGGGTTTGTTATATGAAATAGAATTCTTTATTATTTGTAAACAGTTACATGCATGAACTAAGTCAACATAGGCGTGCGCACGGTGGGTGCCATGGGTGCCGCGGCACCCACGTAGCCACAAAGAGGGCTTGAGGGGGGTGCCAAAATAGGTGATGAAATAAATTATTAGATTAGGGTATTTTTCAAAAATTAAGTTTAATATTAGAAATAAGTTCAAAATAATATGTACTTTTTTGCTTAAGAAGTAAGTACCGGTAATGCTGGGACTGTTAGAGTAATATATTGTAACCAGTTCCGTAGTATTTACAATTGCAAATTCAATTTAAATCAACATATAAACACACTTTTCCTGTGACGATTGGCAGAAGTATGGGGTATTGGAGCGTTCTGCGACACTCCTCCCCCCCTCCTCACTCCTGCCCCCCTCCTCACTCCTCCCCTTCACTCCTCACTCCCCCCCCTCCGGTCGGTTTTCTATAATGGAGCCCACTCCCCCAGACTTCCGCCGCAACCTTGACACCACAGGTGTGTCTTGGATGACGTACTGGAATCCCACGTGTCAGCATTACAGTTCCAGGAAGCTGACTCGAGTGCATGTGTCACTTCCAGGAATTCTCGCCCACCTGAGCGTGCGTGTCTCTCCCACCTTCTCACACAACCACGTCATCAAGATTCTTCCATGACAGTTTAGTCTTGCTCCTGAGTTTGCCACTGTTTTGCGCAGATACAAAGCTCAGTCCCCCTCCCGATTTTTTATTTTAATTTTAAGTCCCCCCCCTCACTCCTCACTCCCCCCTCACTACTCCTCCCCCCCGTTCGGTTTTCTGTGATGGAGCCCACTCCCCCAGTCTCCCGCTGCAACCTTGAGACACTACAGGTCATCATGCCACGTGTCAGTATTACAGTTCCAGGAAGTGTCGCTGACCCGAGTGCACGTGTCACTTCCAGGAATTCTCGCCGACCTAAGCGTGCATGTCACTCCCACCTTCTCACACAATCACGTCATAAAAATTCTTCCATAAAAGTTTAGTCTTGCTCCTGAGTTTGCCGCGTTAAGTTGTTCTGCAGTACTCTCAGCTTAAGTCTGTTGAGTTTTGCGCAGATGCAAAGCTCGGTCCTCCCCCCGATTTTATATTTTTGTCCCCCCCCCCGATTTTATTGTTTTTTTTTTTCATTATGTTTTGTTATTTCTCATTCTTTTCATTATCTTTCTTAATATTTTTATTACGTTACTCCCTCCACCACCTTCCCCCACCACATTCTCCCACCACAACCATCCCATCTCCGACTCAAAATTCAGTTTGGTCTGAGGTTTCGAAGCCATAACAGCTACAAAGATATCATGTCCAATATCAAGTGGGGTTGTAACATCACCGACATGGAGTTGGAGGAGACATGTGTTGCGGCAGAAGCATTTCAGAATAAGAAGAGGTCGGTGGGCAGTGACGAAGAAGATGATTACTTTGAAGGTGATGAGTTTTAGAACACAAAAGATGATGACGAATGTGCCTTGAAACACTTCTTCAAGAAAAGACTTTGGCACATCGATAACAAGTTCAAGAACGTGCATGAACCTAAAATGTGCTTGACCTTACAAGAACTGCAAGATGAACCGTACTTTAAAATCCGAGAAAATAACAGCATATGAAACCATTGACCGCTAGACGATTTGGAATGGGAATATTGGCAACGGGACATGGACTACAAAATGAATTGTCACCCTATTGAAGAGGAACACTTCTACTCCATAGAATATGAACAGAAGTACATGCATCTTGTCAACATGTGGTGGAACCGGCTAACAGACGTACTCTCGCCAGACAAAATCACAAAATTCTTTAGTAATAAAAAATAAATTGTTCATTTACCTCTCCCTCCTTCTTCGGATAATGGCTCCAATAACAGTCCTTGTTAGGACCACCTGAGCATTTCAAGTTAGGGACAGATGGGGGAATGTTCCCAATAAATGGGATTTCCTTCGATTCTTCTAAGAGTGGTAGTCAATGAGCAGAACATTGACCTTCCCTGAAGTGGCCAACCGTCCCATTATGTCGGTTTGCTATGATGGAGCCCACTCCCCCATCCTTCCCCGAAGTGTCCAACCATCCCATTACGTCGGTTTGCAATGAAGTGGCCATTCGTCCCATGGGGTTGGTTTACTATGATGGAGTCCACTCCCCCACTCTTCCCTGAAGTGGCCAACCGACTCGTTGTGTCGGTTTGCTATGAGGGAACCCACTATCCCAGTCTCCCGCCGCAGTCTGGAGACACCACACATCATCATCCCACGTGTCAGCATTACAGTTCCAGAAAGCTGACCCGAAAGCATGTATCACTTCCAGGAATTCTCGCCGACCTGAGCGCATGTGTCACTCCCACCTTCTCACACCACCAAACCATCAAGGTTCTTCCATAACAGTTTATTCTTGCTCCTGAGTTTACCGCGTTAAGTTGTTCTGCGGTATTCTCAGCTTAATTCTGTTGCGTTTGATTGAAGTGTAGTTGCTTGACCGTTTCATCACTCCTATAGAAAAAAATTGATGTATTGCAAGTTGCATCTTCAAAAAATTTCCAAGTTAAATATATCAATAACGAATCATTCAAATTTAATAAAACTTTGTATGTAAACTCATGTTAACATAATCTTACATTTTACCACCAACATAAAGTTTAACATAAACAAGTAACATTATCACATGGAAAAATGATTCTTTTTTTTCTACCATTGTTTATATCTTGATAACGGTGCGTCCTACGCCAATTCTTGACCCTTTCCTCACTCCTATAGATAAAAAATAATTTATGTATTGCAAGTTGCATCTTCGTCAAATGAAGGGGTAAAATTTAAAGTTAATTATTTATATATAACGAATCATGCGAATTGAATAAAACGTAGTATGCAATTTCGTGTTAACATAGTCTTCCATTTGCCACCAGTATAAAGTAAAAAATAAATAAAAACAATAAAAATAACATTAACACATGGAAATCCGATTCTTTTTTGTAAAAACATTAATATCTTGATAATGGTGTATCCTACGACATTTCTGACCAAATAATCAATGGACCTCTGGATGGGTGGTTTGACTATTTCATCACTTATATAGAAAACATAATTGATGTATTGCAAGTTGCACCTTCAATAAAATTAAGGGGCGAAATTTCATAGTTAAATATATCGATAGCGTATCATTCAAATTGAATTAAACTGGTAATTATCTGTTTAAACACTGTTCTGTGATTGGTCGGAATAACATGCTCTCCCATTAGTTTAAATTAGGTGTTCTGATTTGTGATTGGTTGGTCTTGAGATCAAGTGCGGGAAGAAGCGTTGAAGGTACAGGTCGAGGATCGCAGCATTAGTCCTACTGTCGTATTGATCAGAGGTCCCTGCACTTATCGTGTTTGTGAATTATGTTCCTCATCACAGCGTATATGTTTAATAACCGCCCAGTCACTTTACTATATGATAATGAAAATAATCCATGGTTTAAAGCTAAGGAGGTTGCTCGTATTTTGAAATATATAGAGCCAAAAAAGGCAATAAGAGATCACGTAAGGGCAAAACACAAAATATATTATAAAGATTTCAAGAGGAGTGAAACACCCCTCTTATTAAACATGCATGCACAAACCATTCTTATAAATGAACTCGGTTTATATTCGTTAGTTATGAAATCAAAAATGAAACTAACCGAACAATTCCAAGATTGGGTTACAGAAAAAGTCACACCATCCATACGGAAACAAGGAGAGTATAAAACTGTACACAAAAATACACTTCTTAAGAATCAAATCACTCAACTCACACAGTTGTGCGTGACCTCCACGGAAAATAACCGACAATTAAGCCTCGTAAAAGAACAGCTTGAATCTGAAAACAAATCCATGAATCAGTTGTTGCGTGACCAAACACCTAAAGTGGCAGTCTTCCCTAGACTAACTACAACACGTGTTTTTGCTCCCATACTTAAACATGTACTGGAGGCGTACGGAGTGAGTGTGTACTTGTGAGAAAAGAAATTTTAACGAAGTTTTAAGTAATGCGAAGAAAGAACGGTTTCTCCAAATGAGTTTCAAAATAGAGAATGTTCCCAATGGAATTAACATCTTGAGCAAAGCCAAGGAAATTATGGACAGTTACAATATGCACTATAAGTCTGCACACAACAACATCCGTACTTCTTACAATTTTGTAAATATTGTAAAACATGATATAAATGTAACTCCAACGTGCGTATTTGTCGCACTGTTTCTATCAGTTCGACTAGTTCCGTCACAGAGTACGCACGGACATGACTAGTGTAACCGAAGTAGACGAGACAATCTGATCATTATTGGAGGAGTTGAAGGCAATGGAAGACAATGTCATGTATCTTACGCTGCAAACATCAGATCCACCACCAGTACCGACATCACCACGACGGATCGCTACCAATACTACCGTCGAGGGCACTACCCCATCATCAGCGTTGTTGTCCTTTGAATGTCAGGACGGTGAATAATTATTCACGTCACTGAGTGGACTTCGTCGATATCAATGATGTCATTGTTGCGTTGTTAAGAAACAACGAAAGAACCGTTGTTCCCCACAGCCGTCCCTACAACCTTCACCACCCGTGCTATGTTTTGGCAGCAGTGTCGACACCAGTGGAAGTGCCAGGGACCGTTCTCCGAACATACCGGTAAACTTAGGGTGGATCTTAAAACCGACAAACGATGCGCCAGACTGATTTGAGTGATTTGGTTCTTAAGAAGTGTATTTTCGTTTACAATTTTATGCTCTCCTTGTTCCGTTTGGATGGTGTGACTTTTTCTGTAACCCAATCTTGGAATTGTTCTGTTAGTTTCATTTTTTATTTCATAACCAACGAATATAAACCAAGTTCATTTATAAGAATGGTTTATGCATGCATGTTTGATAAAAGGGGTGTTTCACTCCTCTTGAAATCTTTGTAATATATTTTGAGTTTTGCCCTTACATGATCTCTTATTGCCTTTTTTAGCTCTATATATTCCAAAATACCAGCAACCTCCTTAGCTTTAAACCTTGGATTATTTTCATTATCATATGGTAAAGTGACTGGGCGGTTATTAAACATATACGCTGTGATGAGGAACATAATTCATAAACACGATAAGTGCAGGGACCTCTGATAAATACGACAGTAGGAATTAGACTAATGCTGCGATCCTCGACCTGTGCCTTCAACGCTTCTTCCCGCACTTGATCTCAGGGCCAACCAATCACAAATCAGAACACCTAATTTAAACTAATGGGAGAGCATGACATTCTGACCAATCACAGAACAGCGTTTCAACAGATAATAACCAGTTTAATTCAATTCGAATGATACATTATCAAGATATTTAACTTTGAAATTTCGCCCCTTAATTTTATTGAAGGTGCAACTTGCAATACATCAATTATTTTTTCTATATAAGTGATGAAATAGTCAAACTACCCATCCAGAGGTTCATTGATTCTTTCATCAGAAATGTCGTAGGACGCACCGTTATCGAGATATTAATGTTTTCTACAAAACAGAATCGGATTTCCATGTGTTAAAGTTTTTTTTTACGTTATATTGGTGGCAAATGGAAGACTATGTTGATTTTTTTAGAAGATAATACAAAACCAGTAACATTATGATATTTTGTAAACTAAGTATACCTATGCAGATACAATATTTGTTGCATCGAATAAGATTAGCACATATTTGTGTCAAGGAAGATTGCATACAATAATTTACATATTCAATTATTTGGCAGATAAATAGGTTCTTTGATCAACAAGATTGGGATGGGCGCATTTGTGGGTTCCGGCACCCACGGTGACCGGACTCTGCGCACGCCAATATAAGTCAGCATATATACTGCATATTGACCATATCAAAATCAACATATTCTGATAATATTCCCTTTGCATTTAATTTTTTTTTTAAGTATAGCTTATAGGCAGTTTGACTAGATCCAGGAATAAGCAACATTTGTGTTTCTTCTTTTTAGACAGCTATGGCAGAAAAGCAGAGAGAAGAACAAGAACTATTCCAGTTACAACAAAAAGCTCTTATTGACCAACAACAAGAAAACTTGCAGACAGTAAGTGCACATAATCAGTTAGATTATAATTCCTAATTGAGAATGACTTTCAGTAGTCCTTGATAAGGAGGGTTTTGCGTCAAACGAATAGAAAACCAAACTTTTTAGCTATGGATTTATACTCATTTCGCCCAAAGATGTGCATATTTTAAATAGTTGAACATTTTAATAGATCTAAACACTGTAGGAGGATAATTAATTGTTCAATGTTAAAGTTACTGCATCCGATAGCTATACCATTTGACTCCTTATTCCCACCTCCTTAAATAGAAATGAGACTCCCAAAAATCTGTTTAACTTACACACTACACTTACCATCTAATGTTTGTCATCGGTTTTCTGACACATACAATTTTCCAGTAGTCTGTGAAAACCGAAGCATTTCGCAAGCATTTGTATAACACGCTGCAACTCGGTCAATTCCCAACGGTTTGAATTGTCTTTGGAAAGTAGAAATTCTGGCTTTTTTAATGGCTACAGGCAGTTGGTGTTGTCACTATACAGTCTAATAGAATCATTAAAATGAGAATCAGCTATTTTTGCTACATTTCACCATAGAAATTACTACAATTACTGTGCGTAGGTTAGAGTTTATACTTGTATATTATTTTGTTCATAATTAATTTCATTAATGTATATATTTTCTTAGTGTTTTAAATTTTGAGTCTAATGGCTATCTAAGAATTTATTTTTATTATTTTATGTGCGTAACTTATAATCTTTTTAGCGAATTTCCCCTATAGGGAAGAAGCTATTACCGTAGGTCTCATGGTAAGACTTAAGCCCGAGACCATGATAACTTTTTGTTTTGAGGTCCCCAGATGCCAAAATCACCATTCGTTCAAATTTATATATATATGTGTGTGTGTGTGTGTGTGTGTGTGTGTGTGTGTGTGTGTGTGTGTGTGTGTGTGTGTGTGTGTGTGTGTGTGTGTGTGTGTGTGTGTGTGTGTGTGTGTGCCCGTGAATGTGATATCTTAAGTAAAAAACGTCCGATTTCGAAGAAATTTGGCTTAAATGTGTAAAGTGACATTCATGGCTTTAAGCTCGAAAACCAGAAAAATCGGACCGTGGGAAGGGGGATTTATAGGGGTTTTAAATTTTCCAAAAATCTGATTTTTGCATTTTTTTACCCTTTCATTTTTTTAAAACTTAATTTTGGTTTTGACTATTTTATAGAGCTTAAAAACACAAATAATATAGTATTTTGAATTATTAATCTAGGTTAAGTGGTTGCGGAGAAAATCCAAAAACCTACTCATAAAATCCTCCTATGTTCTTATGAGAAAAAGGTTTTTGGCTTTTCCTCAGGTAATTTTAATGTTAACTTCACATTTGCTTTTACCAATCAGTTCAGCTTCACAAAACAACCATTTTGGTGTTTAAATTGTGATTTTACACCCAACCGTTGCAGTGATATTCAAAGTGCTTAACACAGTACGTTGTCTAATGTTATTCTTATGGAGAATAAGTAAAATGTAATGACTCCCTTAATTATGAGCATAAATTAATAAAACTTGGTATGTGGCTTCACCTTGTTGAGTTGTATTGATATTTCCATAAAAACCAATTTTTTGTCCCTTGTTGCAGCAAACCTGCTTACCCAGCCCCCATGATATTCTTATAGAGAATAATTTAAATGTTATATAGGTCTTATTTATCATTGAATATTGATGAAACTTGGTATATATTTGCATAAAAACCAAATGTTTGTGTTCCTTGTTTCAGCAAACCTACGTACTCATCACCATTTCTTATAGAGAATAATTCAAATTGTATATATCGCTTATATGTGAATATATTTATATGAAACTTGGTATGCGGCTTTATGACATATATTATACATTGGAAATTCGCTGAGTACGCAGGTTTGCTGTGACAGGGGTATTACTCATTATAAATAAATACTTACCGCATCTTTAAACTCTTATAACCGATAATCTCTAGTAGTACAATAAAATTATGTTAGGCTATCATAAAAATAATAATTTGTTCAATATAATTATGTTTAAAAGAGAATGCTTTGTATATAATAATGAGTTTTTTCTTTGTTTTTTTAAATGTAATAAATATTGCATAAACGGGTAACAAAATCCAAAAAAGTGGGAGGGTTAGTATGTAAATAGTAGTTTGATTTTTTATATACAATGACCAATACATAATCTCGGGTTCACTAGAGCAAATTTTGAAAATATTGTGAAGTTTTGTTACTGGACCCAGCTGCCATGTGTCATTGGGCTTCTAATTAACGATTCTTTCAAATAAAAGCCCTTTGACAGTTATAAGACCACCAGGGTTCCCTTTCAAAACATAAAAAAGTGTCACTGGCGTATATACACCTAAAAACAAAAACAAAACGTTTAACAGTTTGGATTTGTTTCACTCTGGCAAAGTTTTATAATTAGTCAAAATTAAATAGTTACTACTCATTAGTGATTTCTGGTGGTCCTGGGTGAATATTTGAACAAATATGGACAATTTGGAGGGGGACATTTATAGCTAACCCCGTTTGTTATTACTCAGGCTATCAGCCGTCAACAGTTGAATGAGGAATGTTATTTCTCTATATAAAAGACTAATTTACCAAAGGTGGCATGATGATTTGTTTTCCCTAAATACCAAAACCATAAACATACATAGGCTGCACAACTGTCATTACAATCCTGTGACTGTGTAGGTTCAGGTGGTAGCAGTAACTGCAGCGCCGGCCATTCCAACAGCCATCCTGACCACAGCTACTCTTGACTTTTCACCTGTGTCTGCCACCATGCCAGTCACCCTGAACGTCTCTACAATTCAACCTACCTCTGCCACAGGTAAATACAAGTTCAGGCCAATTAAGAGTCATGAAGTAGTACAACTAATTTGAATTGCTTTAATTGTCTGTTTCTTGTTTTGCCGAAGGAACACAATCCACTTATTGTCCTGTCATTGTATGATAGATTGTTTAATGGAAACTCGCTCGCTATTGACAAAAGACATAAGTGCTGATGCTAGGCATAACTTAATTGTACACAGTATTTTGTTATAACTGTGTAGTGACCTTTTCTACCCATCCTCTAATTTCACTTATAAAATAGCATTCAGACATGCATAAAGGTATTTATTTTCAGAGTAATGTTTGTTACCCGTAATTCAACTAAATAAACATGTACAAATTTTCTTTGCTTGATTTTTTGTTGTTGCAGAATGTTATATATAAAATATTCAGATATATTTAGGCCTATATTTTTTAAAGTATAACGCTTAATTGCTGATCTTAACATTAAATGTAATTTTACAGTGGTGACCAGTCTTCAGCAACCTGCCACACTTCAAGTCATTCCCATTCAGACTACGGTTGCAATGCCCCCACCCCCAGGAATCGATGTAAGTCCTTTTAACAACATAAGTTCAAGAGGGTTAACAACACAGTTCAATTATATTTGAGAAAAAACATTTAAATTCCCAAACTTAATAATTTTGAGTTGGTTAACTACATTTTGTTTCTAATATTCACTAGATGTAAAATAGCTCTAGTCATGAAAACTAAACATCCTCTGTGATTATGTAGCAATTTTTCCAAAAATTATCACTGGTTATTAAAATTAAGCATTGAAATAAAAAATGTTTGGTGCTAATCATTTATTGAGTCACTGTAGACATGCATAAATTTCATAATGTTGTTTTTAATGTAGGCTATAATTGTCGAAAAACTATTTGCTTCTTTTATAAAATTGGGGATGATACATTTTGGAGTTGGTATGTTATTATACCCTTTTATGCAAATTTGTCCTATTGTATATCTTGACTATATATCTTTACTATCAATTTAGTAGGGGTGTGCGAGTACTCGAAACTTCGAGTTTTCGGCCGAGTATTTTAATACTCGAACTCTACTCGAAGTTTTGAAAACTACTCGAAAGTTCGAGCGAGTATTTCCCGCCGATTTCCGGACGATCACTAACGATTGCGACCGGCCAAAACGCGTAGTAACGGCCGCAAAAGGCGATCGCATCACGTAAAATCAGCCGCAAAAGGCGATCGCATCGCGTAAAATCGGCCGAAAATGACGATCGGACCGCGTGATTTCGGCCGTAACTAATAATGTCGTCATTTAATATTGATTATAAGCAATGTCTGGACCAGGTGAAATTGGCCAAATGACAACCGGGCCCCGTTTCATCGGCCGGAAACGAATGTCAAACCGTGTTTTGTTTGTTAATACGTAATCCAGTTTGATTGTACTGGCCAAAACTTTGTATTGCTACTCATGTATTAGTTAGAAACCATGTTTATGTTATCAAATCTATAGGGTGGTATCCAAATCCCATTACACTATTTTAAACTACCAACTGATGGCAAATACTCACTCGAAAATACTCTAAACTAATTGGCACTACTCGACTCGACTCGATTAAAAAAATCACTACTCGCACACTCCTACAATTTAGAATAACAGAACAATGTTTTATCATTATTTCAAAGTACTTTTGGAAAAGTTCTGAGAACCGAGAGCCAATCCATAACACAACTATAGATTACAGATTCTAAAACCATTATTTATTTGCATACAAGTCTAAGCAAACTCTGTTTTTCATAGATGGTTAGCATTGGGCCACCAGGTGTTGACCCAGAGCCGACCACAGTGCCAGCAGTGATCAACATCCAGGTGGACACGCCCACCACCCCCGTTGTAGTCCAGGCCCCACCCACCAGTGGGGCTAACACTGACGCCACCCCCGCCCCCGCGGATGGCTCTGGTGACCAGCAGCCCCCACCACAGAGGGAACTCAGACTACCCGTCGCCCTGGAGCAGGCCCTCGCCTTCAAGACTGAAAGGGCCAAACAGTTGGGGGTGCAGCCCGAAGAACTAGGTAAGGATGAAAAAACTTAAGCAAATGTTATACCACTAAAGTTCAAGCTGAGGAAATGGATGGATTATTTGTGAGTTACACATTTGATCAGGTGTTTTGCTACTTTTTACCTATCATTACTATGTTGGTGTCTTCTAGAAGTACGATTTTTAAATTTTTATATTCGAGCGTTTAATATATTTAAGCACCAACAAAACAATACAGATTCAATCACTCAATTCCCATGTTAAAGTGTTAATAATATCAATAAATAATAACAATTTCAACTCAAGTTTCTTCTAATTATTATTTTCTTCATTAATATAGTTATATTTCCTTTTATTGGAATATTAGCGAATTTCCCCTATAGGGAAGAAGTCTTACCGTAGGTCTCATGGTAAGACTTAAGCCCGAGACCATGATAACTTTCTGTTTTGAGGTCCACAGATGCCAAAAACACTATTCGTTCAAATTTATATATATGTGTATATATATATATATATATGTGTGTGTGTGTGTGTGTGTGTGTGTGTGTCCGTTAACTCAGTAACTCTTGAAAAACATCCGATTTCGATGAATTTTGGCACGAATGTGGAAAGCAACAATCATGACTTTAAGGGGCCACACATATATTACTTAACACATTTTTTTGTCATTTCAGACCCCCCCTTCCCCCAAGTAACGCTCCATAACGCTTGACCAAACCCCCCACCCCCACCCCTATGTGTTACGTAACTCAATCGCAGAAGGCTTTAAAACAGGTTAAACCTTTTTAACATCGTTTTATTAGGAATTTGGAATGTGGATTTCAATGAATCCTTAAACTTTAAATGACTTTCTATTAACAACTTTTTTATTATTTTTATTTATTTATTGTTATTATTTTATTATTATTATTATTTATTTTTATTTTTTCTGGTAACAAATCAGTTTTTTATTTTTTTACCCTAAAATTTTTAAAACACTCAATTTTGGTTTGTACTATTTTATAGAGCTTAAAAAAATAATATGGTATTTTGAATTATTAACCTAGGTTAAGTGGTTGCAGAGAAAATCTAAAAAAACGTGATCATAAATCTCCCATGTTAATCTTATGGGAAAAAGGTTTTTAGCTTTTCCACAATTAATTTTATTCTAATCTTCACATTTGCTTTTACCAATCGGTTCAGCTCTACAAAACAATCATTTTTGTGTTTAAATTGTAATTCTACGTCCATTCGTTGCAGAGATATTCAAAGTGCTAAACGCAGTACGTTGTCCAATGTACCAGAAATTTGCAGAATTTGGTTGTCCGTTGTAATTTGCGGTACCAGAAATTTAAGGTCGGTACGGTAAATATTGTTGTACCTCGGTTCTCGGTACAAAATCGGTACGGTACGCGGTAATAAATTAGCCGCAATTTATCATAGCCTAAGTGTATTCGGAAACCAAACAGAACAAATACATAAAAAAAACATACTTGCAGACATAAAAATGTCTTTAGGTAAGCTTTTGATTATAATTTGTAATAGTTCACAAATATTTATATAGGCCTACTAACAATAATAATATGTTAAATCACGTAAATAAAGAAAGAGAGCCCAATATATATATAACCCCAACAGTAATAATTCCCTTTATGTTAAATAATTCTGTTAATTTAGTTATGTAGGCTTATTTCATCTATAAGAATTTGTTGTTTGTAATAATTTCACATAGATACCATTTATTCAATTTTCCCCATATTCACTAGTTATGTTAGGTAATTTCCTAGTTAATTTAAATTGTAAAGCTATCTCAAATACATTTCATACATATAGATAATCAAAATTGATCTCATTCAAGATAATACAAATAACAGTCACATAAAACACAAATAAGACAAATATATTTCTTTATAAACTTTTATTCACAAGTAAGACGATGAGATAATAATAAAAGAAAGGAAGGTATGTGTGTATGTTTTAAATTGAATACAGGTTGTATGAATTATAAATTATAGCCTCCAAAAAATTTTAAATCCTATAACCAAGTAACGCAACAGAATAAGAATTTGTATTGCAATCAGATGACACATACTCAGCAGACTTCAAAGTTGTAGCCTACTCGTTGTAACAAAAGTCAGCGCCAATGGCAGCTCATCAACAATCAATAATCCATCGCAATCACTCATTGTTTGTTTTAAATAGTCTAACTATACTATAAAGGCTATCACAAAACTTGTTATCAAGGCTTGTTTAAAACATTTTATCAACAAAGACGACACACGATCTGTGGAAGTGATGATTATGTCCAAACGTCAACGTCACACAAAGAGTATACCTAGAAAATGAATATCAGAGAGAAATAAATACGCAGTTTCCAAAATTCAGATATACGCCATAAAATTATGAACCAATGTAGGCTAACCTTTTTTATTTGTTACAATAGTATGTGAACAACTTTTTTTTATTAATCGACGTTTTAACAATGAATCTGATATTTAACCTAAACACTTTTCTAAACCGTTCACGGCATATTTAATATTGAATTCAAACAGTTTCTATCGGTTGGTTTAATTTCTATCTATCAATATAGATCAGGATTCCTGGATTTTGCATTAGGAAGTGTAATAATGCCTATTAGGAAAATGTTATGACAAGCCCGATTTGTGTTTTTGAATTTATGTGCATGTTATTACGTTTGCATATCAAAATAAGTGTTATCATTCTGCATGTTATTACTCTCTGTAACACACGATCGTAGATCAGAATGTGTTTGCCAAATGTTTGGCGATTTTAAGTAGTATCAAGTACTCATTTGAGGTTATGGGGCTTATACAATCAGCAATGTACAACACAAAACGGTGTTATAATTTCGTTGATACAAAAAACAAACAGATATTTATGTGTTTATCCCTCAGTTCGATTTTAAAATAATTAAATGTTATACAAATTCGGTTGTAGGTTTTTGTTTACGTTTATACCGCCTCCATACACTGGCCAAATCTAGGCGAGCAAAGACGAGCATGACAGTGTAAATGCGTAGTAGTTTGTTATTAAACATACTCTCGATGTTTATGTACATTATTACATTACCCGCCGAGTCATACGTAACTCGATGAAACATTCGGCCAGTCTGTGGAGGCGGCTTTATCAATGCTGTAAAGGCATCTCGTCATCATTCGTGATCCGATCGTGAACCTATAAACTCGCGAATGCCAGTCAAAGTTGAAAGTTGCTGTCTTGAGCAAAGGCGTGTCAAAAAATGTAACAAAAAGCATGTAATGAATAAAACTGAATGAAAAATGTGGTTGATAAACAGTGAATAGTGATTTTTTGTAGTTCTAGGCTGTACCGTACCGACTTAGTACCGGTTCCGTTAGTGATACCGAACCGAATTCGGTAATTCGTTTGGTACCGAACCGGTACCGATTTTTCAGTGCACCGCAGACCCCTAGTCCAATGTTATCGTTATAGAGAATAATTAAAATTTGATATCTCGATTATTTATGAATGTATATCGATGAAACTTGGTATGTCGCTTCATCTAGTACTGGTATATTGATATTTGCACAGAAAAATTATTTTTTGTTGATTGTCTCCATAGCAGAAAACCTGCATACTCAGCCCTAATGTTATTCTTATGGAGAATAAATAAATTGCCATATACCACTTATTCATAAATATATTTTTATGAAACTTGGTAAATGGCTCTATGTGGTAGTGAGAAACATGTAGGCTAAATACATTGGAAATTCGCTTAGTATGCAGGTTTGCTGCAACGGGGGTATTTTTGTTATGTGTAGCCTAAGTACTTGTATACCATAAAATTTATGGTACAGTAGAAATAATATGTACCGTACTAAATTTTGTATGTTAACTGAGGTAATAAAGATTTACTATACCACATAGTACCAATCTGAAATCTTTGGTACCACGGACCCTTAATTTGTACTTATTATCTTTTCTTTCCTGATCAAATATTTTAACCCATTCGTTGCGGCAAATATTCAAATATGAAAATCCCATATGTTTCAATGTTGAGCCATGTGTTTAACACATAATTGAAATAGTTTGAGTTCAGTACTTACTGTATATTTATATTGAATTGCAGAATCTGGGCGACAAAATGGCTCACAACCAATGGAAACTGCATTTGAAGACTTTGAAGATGAAGAAGATTATGAATGGGAAGATGGCCAAGATGAAAACTCACAACCATGGAAAGAAACAGGAAACGATAAAAGAGCCAGTAAAAATAAACGTAAAAAGAAGAGGAAGAAGCGTGCGAAACAGCAGAAAAAACTGGAGGTTGAAAAACAAAAAGCTTCTCAAAAAGACAACTTTAAAGGCAAGGACAAATCAGATAAGGAAAATGAAGATGTAGAGATCGAGTAAGTATAATTCAAACACTTCACTGTTTCTGAAGTATAGTTTTTTGTTTGTTTTTTTTTACACACGCTACTGATGGCTTTACACATTTTATCCTTATACATGGTGTCCTGCGAGAGTATGGCACAAATGCAGGATTTGGTAGAAATCTACATTAAAAGCAAATATTTTGTATGAACTTTTTTATAAATCGCTTTGTTTTCCGTCTATCTGTCTGTATGTGATTTTTAATCAATGCATCATATCTTAGGAACCACTTGAGTTACCGTACTTACTTGAAACTTGGTTTGTGTATTATATTAGTTAAGGGCTAATTTGGTACGGTATCAAATTTGGCTTGTCTGTCTTAAACCGTAAAATCGGGCAAATTCTATGTAAAGTACCAGAATTACCACAATTACTCTTAAAAATCGAAATTGCTCAGCTATGGGTCAAGTGATCTTTATAATCTTTATACCATCCTTTTTTGGCTTAAAATTTATCTTTTTTATGTATGGTACATAGATCAAATATTCAATAATTTGCCGCTTTCAAGATATCAAGCTTTAAAAATTGGAATGGCCGTCATTTTTAAACAGTTTAAGATGTACATGCCTAATACCAAATTAGTCCTGAACTAATAGTCTATAATACACATATCATGTTTCAAGTAAGTGCCTCAAGTGGTTCCTAAGATATGTTGCATTGATTAAAAGTCACATACAGAAAACAAATGATTTTTAAATACTCCTGTCACAGCAAACCTGCTTACTCAGCGAATTTCAAATGCATATATATATACACGTCTCACTACTACATAAGCCACTTACCAAGTTTCAAAAAAATACATTCATAAATAAGTGTTATATAACATTTTATTTATTTTCCATAAGAATAACATTAGGGTTGAGGACGCAGGTTTGCTGCAATGAGGAAGATAAGTAATGTGTATTTTGCAATTATCAATATAACTGAACCAGATGAAGCTACATACCAAGTTATGTTAATTTAGGTTCATAATTAAGGGAGATAATTATACAACTTTACTTATTCTCCAAATGAATAACATGGGGGCCGAGTATGCAGGTTTGCTGCTATGAGTACTATCAACAAAAACTTTGTTTGTGCTAATATCAACATACCACAACTAGTCGAAGCCACAAACCAAGTTTCATCAATATACATTCATAATTAATCGAGATATAAAATTTTATTTATTCTCCATAAGGATAACATTGGACAACTTACTGTGTTAAACACTTTAAATATCTTTGCAATGGTTGGACTTAGATCAACAATTAAAACACCAAAATTATTGTTTTGTAGAGATAAACGTATTGATGAAAAGAAATGTTAAGTTTTGTAGTAAAATTATCTGAGAAAAATCTAAAAAGCTTTTTCCTATAAGATTACCTTGGGACACGTTTTTTGACTTTTTTCCACAACCAAATAACCTAGGTTAATAATTCAAAATACTAAATTATTTGTTTTTTTTAGGGTTGTGCGAGTATTTGAATTTCGAGCTTTTTCGATCCGAATATTGCAGTATTTGGCTCAGCTCGAGATTTGCAAAAAAGTTTGAAGTTCAAGCCGAATATTTAAAACGCCGAGTAGTGAAAATAGTTGTCCACAAAAGTCAATTTAAAGCAATCCAGAATCAATTAGAATTCTCGTAGTTTGCGTCGGTACAGCTCTATAACAAATATAATTCGGCAATACTAATGCTTTCAGTCCTTTGTTTAACACTAGGACTGCCATTGGCCGATTACTCGGACATTGCATGTGTGAGCTTAATGTCCTTTGGCCGATACTCGGACAATTGGGTCATTTTTTGTTTAACTGCTTATAATGCATTGAAGATAACCTATAAACGTAATAATATTTGTACCATTTTAAAGAGGAGATTCTAAACTTTCACTTTCATATATAAACGAACCTTGTAGCCATAACGGATCAATACAATTCCTATTATAATTTTAACTAAATTTAGCGTACGGAACATTTTTGACTCGCGAGCGGAAAAATCTCGTAAAACACGTGTTCTTAAAAAAATCGTAGTGTGTGTATTTTGGCCCAAATAGGAAGTGGTTGGTACCATTGGAAACAACATTAGTTGTTCTTTCTTTTCGTGATGAGAAATTTGTCATGTGACTTCAGAGAGTCTGAGAAATAATTTTTGAAATCAGCTGTTATGTCAGGCCCGTCATTTTCCCTATTGGCCGACAATCAGCCAATTCTACATCACTATATAAATAGATCGAAAATTAATTTAGCGTGATGTAAATCATACCACTTTGAAGCCAGGAAAACGTTCTTCCTATTTATAGCAGTGCCTTTCTGTATGGAGTGTCAAGTGAATCTTATTACGTAGCAGGAAATACGAGTTGTTTATTTTTTCTGCTAGCCAGAGCCAATGTGCGTTTGTTAGTGCCGGTAGGTTATTATCCGTATTTTACCATCCAATCTGAGTGTTTTAGTGAAAAACAAGTGTATTGTCGGTTATTGTTTGAGTTAGTAGTAATATTTATCCATACTACTATCGGTAAATATTATTATTTATGTTAAAATGTGCGTTATTGAAAATGTGAGTGTTTTCTAGGCTAGGCCTACAATGAATTTGGAAATTTTTACTTTTTTTACTTTATCTAAACATTTACCCAACCACGTTTTATTTATTTAATTTTATTCTAATTCTCTGTTCTTTTGTGAACAAAAACCGTATGCATATGATAGGGTTATCTTTTGTGGTTTGTAGTAACCTCTGCAGATTTTGCTCAAATAGGCCCCTATGGCTAGGCCTATGCTACAAATTTAGGTTCAAAAATCAATATGTGGTTATGGAACCTTTATTTGTTCATATTTCTCTATAAATATATGTATTCTTGTTCAGAAATGTATTTGCTATAAATATATGTACCATTTATTATATTATAATAAAGTACAAAAATTAGATCTAGCTACGAATAACTAATTTTTGCTTTCGGCGAAACTCACATTTTGTTTTTCAACTCATTTAAAGTTATGAAAACAGTTATTACTTTGTACTAAAGTGCATTATTTCCAATAACTGTATTGTTATCGTTAGTAATATAACAGTTTTAGTATATTACTTTTATTTATACTTTTGATTTGATTTTGATTTTTTAAATGTACAGCGCAGGTTTGTCGATTTTCCCCAGTTTACATATTTATTTCTGTAATTCGGGTAAATTTTTTTTTATTAAATCAAACACATTTCCACGTAGGGAAATAAATTGCCTACATATACATGTATATCTTTGATTGTCTGTTAAAAAATTAGTGTAAAAATGCTAGGACTCTACTTTTGAAAATTATTTTAAAAATTGTTATAAAATTCAGGTTTTTCACATTTTACCAAAAAAAACCAACATGGATTCCTTTTATTTTATTTTATTCAAAATTTCCTTCCTTTTCTGAACAAAACGAGTATACATATGACCTGGTTATCAACAGTAGTTTAGGCCCTGCGAATTGTTAAAAAAACCTCTGCAAAATGGCCAAAATTGCCAGGGCACCGAGCAATTTAGCATAAATCAGCCCAGGGCAGTCCTAGGGTTAAGAAAATAACCAAACATTAAAGTATAATACTGTAATATTTTAAACTGCCGACCTGATCAACCAACGCAATGAAGCTACTTTCACTGCGCTCAATTCCATCAAGTGGACAGTGGACATATCACACACTATTCTGTTTGCAGTGCAGTGTTGCCGTTGCCCGGTTGAGTTGTGCAATATTTCATGGTTAATAATAACTAATACAACAATTGTACTTCTCCCGATAAAGTACCACAGCAAAAAACTAAAATTCATGAAAACACTTTTTCTTGCTGTTGCATCGGGTACTGTCTATTCTAAAACTTACAACTTCGTACATTACACAATAATTATATTCCCTGGAGTCTGAAATTACATCTGGCATCACTGTTGGCGTACGCTAACACTTCGCGAACTGCCTTAAGACGTTGAGTGAAGATGGTTATAATGTAATAATGATTTAGCGTGACCAATAGCTAGGTTGTAGGTGTTGATCGCTTAATAATCATGACGGCGTTTTAATGTGCAGCCGAAATAGTACGCTCCATAAATTGGATTGTTAAAAAAATCTACTAATTTCGAGGTTCACAAAATCTAAGGATTTTATAAAAATTCTGAATTGTTACGTAACGCATGTTTATAATACTGGTGGTCATATTATTTAAAAGGTTGATTATATTGTGTGTGCGCCGAAGGCCTTAACCAAGAGCAGCAAGATTCGATCAAAGTGGCGCAGTGTTTTGTTACACTACAGCTGTGAGATTAAAATCATATTGTTAACTCCGCGGGATTGTTTGAATTTGTGAATAAACGCCAGTAGAAAGCATACAATTTTGTAATCCAAATCCTGCATGTGTGCTATACTCCTGTGAGACACCCTGTGTATAAGAATGAGGCCCATATAATCAAATTTATATTATTTTATATTGGTTTGTCTACCATAGTATTTATCCAAAATTACAGTAATTTTGACAGAAATTTGGATTACCTACAACACATTTTAACACAAGCTTTTGGGAAAAAAATCAAAAGTTACTGATTTTTATAATATACTTTAATGTTATTTAGCAGCTTTTTTAGTTAATTATCAAACTATTCATGGGGAAAACGTGGTTGCAAGATAATGACTCAAAGAAATAATTTTGGTCAGCCAACTGATTTATTTCTTTTAACCGGACCCCACCCCTCCCCTCCAATCCCGTCTTCCTTCCTTATCTCCAAGGTCAGATTCTTTGCCCCTGACCCAAACACTCCCCATGCCCTCTCTTACTTCTGAGGTATCCATAAATAACTCACCTGTCACTGTCTTCTTTCATATGGGCTAAAAATAGATTTAAGGCTTTTTTTCTTTATTTCAGTCATATATTTTGTTAAACATTAGTTAGCAGCGTAAATCTGAGTAAACGGAGGGAGCAGCTCTGTAATTTTCAATTACTCGACTCGAATTTTCGATAGTCAGCGGTGTAAATCTGGGTAATCGGCGGGAAAGCTATGCAATTTTCAACTACTCGACTCAAATTTTCGATGGTTAGCGGCGTAAATCAGATCGGCGGGAGTAGCGATGGCCTGGAATCGATAGAATTGGAATCGACTTTGGGCCATCGATTCTTGATTCCGATTCTAAGCCTGAGAATTGGTGAAATCGAGAATCGACTCATCCCTATTTGACCTACTCAGATACATTCAAGAGACGCTGGGCCTGCACCAGCTGGAGCCGATGTATCGCCAGTTCGCCCGGATATTCGAGACGTTCCGTATCTCGGAGCCAGTGATCACGCCGGACATCAGCAAGGACCTAGCGGCTGCCAAGGAGCTGGGGGCCAAGGCTCTGGCCGCCACACTGCGCAAGGTGCCCAAACTGGCTGATGAGTACGAGGAAGAGGAGGCTGATGATCAAGAGGTACATTTCTTCAGTATAACACTACAATGAGGTTTTTAAGGGTTCCCATTATTAGCTTGCTGCTAAATGTTAAAGGAAGTCATATAGGGACAAAAAAGTAAAACCTAACAAATGTCTTTTGTAAACTCCAATCATGGTAACAGTGCTCATAAACCAGGCAAGATGTGTTAGTCCAATTTGGGTGACGTGGCAGCTAATGTGTTTAACAAAATCGTATTTATAAGTGTGGATCTAGGCAAAGGTTGTGTTGTTCGAGCATGATATTAGAAGTAGTATTGGTAATTGACAAATATGTTCATGTAAACAAATACTATATAAAATATAAGTAATGCGTAAACAAATAAATATATTTTTGCTTAAACTAATTCATTTATTTTAAACAGTTGTGTAACTAATGACAACTGTAGTAAGCCTAACCTGAGAATCTGATTATAGTTCATGAGTTCATAGTTTTAATCAGCTAGACTGAGCAAGTATTAGTGTCTTTCAAGTGACACATCTGTACATTATTTGTGTTCAAGATATTCTAAAAGTTATATTTAGACAGTTTAACTAAAACGGTTTGAATCTGACAAAAGGCAGCACTGACAGGTTTGAATTAACTAAATCAGAATAAATATTAGAGATTGACTCTCAGTGTCTATTCTAACCCTGAGAATCAGTGGAATCATGACTCGGCTCGTCCCTAAATCCCTTGTTTTCTTATGTGGGGGTCATGTTGTGTCTGGTGTAGGGTAAGGAGGCAGACAAGAAGCCCAAGATGTCCAAGCGCAAGATGAAGAAGCTGACGAGGCTGAGTGTGGCTGAGCTGAAGCAGCTGGTCAGTCGGCCCGACGTGGTGGAGATGCACGACGTGACCGCGCGAGACCCCAAGTTGCTGGTGCAACTGAAGGCTCACAGGAACACGGTGCCCGTCCCCCGGCACTGGTGCTTCAAGAGGAAAGTGAGTAGAGGCAACTACATTGTGAATAGAGTTTGTCACGCAGCATATTTACCAGAAAGAAGCAAAGACCCAAGTAAACAATTTAGATACAATGGTGCTTTTGTAATTGTTTGATACAGTGTCAAATATGTACATCTATATTTTTAATGTACTTTTTTATAATCTTTTCGGTTTGATTTGATTATATTTATTTAACAAAGGAATGGTTAGTAGTAATTATTCATCATGGTCTGCAAAAGTAGACAAGATATATTCTGTTCTCGTGTCCTAATTTATTTATAAAAAATAGTTCAATATCATAATTATCTTATACTAAGCAAATAAATTACTGAATGTACCGTTCTAGAAAAATTAATCCTGTTAGTAATTGGTTTGATGCCCCATGGCAGAACAATGGGCGACAGTGGGGCATTGTCTCAGAAAGAAAGCGAGGGATACGGAAAGATCAGCCACATAAAGCTAGAAGTTACGGCTTCAGAAAAATTGACAATATGTCAGTAAAGTTATTGCTGCTGAAAAATTATAAATTCTACGAACAAAGATGATGATAAAAAATATAAATGGATTGAATTCATGTTAACATTTGGTGTGTATTTTTGAGGGCAGAGGTCTAAGACCCGTGATGCTGACTACAGTAAATTTTACGGATTCCAATACTAGTGGTAGAAACATGTTAATTGCATTAGGCTTGCAGATTTTTTACACATTCTGTTGCAGAAAGAATAGGATATTCAACCTTGTGATTTTATGCACGTCCCATGTCTGACCATGTTGCCATATACGTTCCATACTTTTACAAATAATAGTAAGCATATCTAGAATTTAAATGTTTTGGCCAGACAAATTTTGCAAGAACTAATAATGTGTTGGATCCGGTTCTCGGTTTTATCGGTTTTTTGGAAAAATTTGAAAACCAATCATTAATTCTCGGTTTCAGGTTAATTGTGTTAGCCACTGGGCAAATCGTGCACTATTAGCCATAACTGACAATTGCACCATGTTATACCAGCCGTAAATGATGATCGAACAGAGTAATATCGACTATTGAAAATAACGATCGAATACCAAGAACTTATCTCATAAATTTTATACCAAAGCAATTTATGAAGATTAATAGGGATGTGTAATGCAGCAATTTTATTTCTATTCGATGCAAAGATGTGATTCAAAGAATTTTGATTTGAATCGAGGCAATTTGATGCAATGTGACATGTTTCTCAATGATTAAAACTCAGCCTATACACCAATTTTTATGACCAACATGGATGATCTGCCATCTTGGCCAAAGTCTAGTTATAATTTTCTGATTTGATCAATTAATTCCTCTTCCATCCTATCTTGATCCATCATTTCAAAAACTTTTTCAATAAAAACGCATAACCTAAACTTAATTGTATTTACTTAAGTTTCAAAGGACGGCCGAATACAAATGAGCGCCAAAGATAAATAAAGAGTAACGATGTAGACAATTTCGCTTGATTTTAAAATACCGCTATCGTACCATGCCAGTAAAACTACCGTATTTTTGACAAAATACTATTTTACCCACCCTAGGAATAGTTTCATGAAGGCTTGACGTTATTCAAATAACTCGGTGTTTATTACAGGGAGCCCAGTTGTCCTACTATTCCTACTTTTTAGTAGAAAAGTAGGAATTATCCTAGTTTTGGCAAAATTGTCCGACTTTACTACTTTTCAAGCAGTTTATGTTTTTTTACAGAGCAGGTAAAATGTTTAATTAATTTTACGGGCAGTAATTTTAACAAACAAAGCTGGAATCCAAAAAGATACTTTTCTTGTAGTTAACAAACTATTTTGTTTTATTCCACACCAGAAAATATTTTGGCGATATTGAAAGTTAAACTCAACACTCCATCCACTTAAGAAGATGAATTTCTCCTTATTAGTAAAAAAGTTCTTCGGTTAGGTTAGCTTTCAACCAACCAGACACAGCTTAATCTATCTACAATATTATAAAGAAGAGGTGATTTCTGTCTGTGTGTCTGATGTTCCGGGTAAACACAAAATCTATTGAACCGACTGGGCTGAAACTTAACACAAAGGTAGATCTTGAACCCGTGCATCACATGGGCTTATTCACTTCCTTAAAATCCCCTCGGGCTACGCCCCGTGAACGTCCTAAGTTTTAATGTTTACATTTCAGAAGAAAGTAAACATTCAGAAAGTATAATGCGAACAGCTGTGGATACTTCCATTTGAAAGCTTTTAAAGAGCAGAAGCAAGAACAGCTGTTTCAAGATCTCAACCTTTCAAACCCGTGCGAAGAACGGGTACATCACACTAGGTGATGTACCCATTACCTAATATTTTACTAATATTTTTACTAGGTACTACCTAATAAAAATATTAATATTGTTGAGAACTGTTGTGAAAGCCTAAAGTCTAGATTTATGGAATTTATGGCTTTTGATTGTCATCCATTTCATGTTCAGAATAATTTAACCCAACTTGCTAGTATTTAATGTGAAATTAAACTGTATCAGGAAACTGACACATACTTGCTCCCTTTTAGCCCAACTGCAAAGATAAATTATTTTTTATTTACTACCATAGAATACAAGTACTGTAGAAGGTACAACAAATCTTCTAAATAACTTGTTTTCAGAAATGACAACCCAAATCCCTTTTTTGGAGGCACTACAGAATCTTTTGCTAAACACAGTGGTTTTACGAGGGGAAATCCACCCTCATTATTGCCCAAGGTTAAGGGCAACATATTTAGAATATCCTCTGTTGGTCAATGCTATCTTGACCTGCATATCAAGTTTTAAAGAAATTGATCAGTGAGTGTGAGAGGAATGGTAATTTTTATATCCCCATAAGAATAACATTGGACAACATACTGTGTGTGTTTACCGGTACCTCTAAATTAATTCTCCGCAACCAGCAATCATAGAATAATTATTAAAAATACTAAATTATTTAGTTTTTTCAGGTTATTTAAATGGTAATAAGTAATATTATTTAAAATAGCCTATATGGTATTTATGAATAATAAAAAAAACTGAATTTTGGAACATTTTTACGTCCTGTAATTTCTGAACCTAAATCTTTCCAAAAAGGCGGGTAGTGTCATTTTTTTGGAAACTTAAAGCTTTGCAAACCAATAAATATTAGTTCGCTTTGAGCCGTTTTTAAGAAATTTGGATTTTTCATGTTTTTGGAGGGATAATAACCCTTAAAAATAAAAATAAATAAAAAACTCCTGGAGATATTGTGGCATATTGACACACAAGCACCGACAGACATCACTCAAAAATCTTTTTTGGGTTCAGTGAGCACCAAAACAAATATTTCCACTAATAACTGAAATTCAAAAATATTGTTGAAAACAATACTTTCTCCATACACTATATGTATGTATAGGGGGAGAAAGTAAAAATGGAAGAAACAAATATTTTCAGTAAAAGTCTATTAAAATAGTTTTCCATTTTGTTTTTATATCATAAATGAATGGCACATAATAATGGTTGCTCTATTATTATCAGCTGAGGCCTTATCCAGGCACATTGGTGGGGATACAAACAAATTATGTAAAGATTACAAGAGCTATATGTTTGTTGTTTGATGAATTTAATCATTATATATAGTGTAATAATTAGTTGAGAATTAGGTTTGACTTTAGTATTTTTTTTTTTTTTTGCTGGTGTCTCTCAACTTTGCAAATTCATCCTACTTTTGTCCTACTTTTTATCCAAAAGGTCCTACTTTTCAGAGCTCAAAAATCTCTGGGCTCCCTGTTATTATTTAAAAAAATCTTTATTATAAATTTATGATGGGGGGAAAAACATGGTTGTAAGATAATGACTCAAATAAATAATGTTTGTCAGCCGACTGATTTATTGCTTTCAACCATACCCCACCCCTCCCTTCCCGACCGTCTTCCTTCCTTATCTCCAAGGTAAGATTTTTTGCCACCGACCCAAGGACTCCCCGCGCCCTTTGTAGTGCGGATAAACGGCGGGGGTAACTCTCCCGTGCCCTTGGTAGCGGGAGTATATGAAGGCATCGAATACTTTCAATGCATCGCTATTTCGATTACTGCAGCATCAAATCGAATCAAATCAAAATTGCGATGATTTTTGATGCATCGCACACCCCTAAAGATTAATATACTTAACTACAAATAAAAACAAACCAAAAATAAAACACAAATACCTTAAAACTTACCAAAAAACCTTCCTATTAGCATATCAGTATTGTTAAACCTACATTTAGGCCTATATCTTCCTGGTGTAAATGGGTTGTCAAGCCTAGTTATGATATAATTTGCTATTTAATTCCAGGCTGTCAATAAAATTATTCTTCCTCACCCCACTTCTATAAAACCGGGTTTTTATAGTTTGTATACCTTCGAAAACTCTTGTTAAAATTAGCTTTAAAAATTGCTTATTTATTTCTATAAAAAAAAATAAGTTAAACTTGCATTCTTACAATAACTTTTGCAGTACAAAATGCAAATACATAAAACAAATAAACAAATAAACTAGAATCAACTGCCTTTCTAAACCCTTAAGTATAAAACCACGCCCTTACTACCTGCCCCCCCTTTATTACTCCTCACCTTGCTCTCAGCTCTTGTTACTTAAATATGAAATTGTGGTATAGTACCTGCAAGGCAAGAGAGGTATAGAGAAGCCACCGTTTGACCTGCCAGACTTCATCAAGAAGACGGGGATCATGGAGATGCGAGCCTCGCTGCAGGAGAAGGAGGACCAACGCACGCTCAAGGCCAAGATGAGGGAGAGGGCGAGGCCCAAGCTGGGGAAAATAGACATTGACTACCAAAAACTGCACGATGCTTTCTTCAAGTGAGTACTTCCGACTGTACAGTTAATGATAGTTGTTTTTGTCTATATAGCCGGGAACTGTTATTCATATTAGTAATTCTTTTGAAAGGTGATTATCTTATAGACAAAGTCAAGAAGCTGTCTTTGTGTGGTTATAATATTCAGGCTTGAGAGGATAAATGAATTTTCAGAACTACATTGTGACAAATCTTGAAAAGTGGGATGGTATTGATCATAACTGCCACAGTAAATTATACGTCCTATAGTTGCCACTGTTAATGGGCTATTTGTTTATCATACTGTTTGAGAAACATTCAGTTATTGGCAGTAACAAAACCAAGAAGAATCTATAGTAATAAATTATTAGTGCAAGTCCAGGTGATTTCGGAATCGGCTTCTCAAAACTGCTCCTGGACCCCATACCACATTGTTAAGGACAAAAAAAATTTGGGTAATTTTTCTGACCTCTGGGCTCTGTCCCACTGGCCTTTATCACTTCCTGACATCCAATTGTGACATGTAATGGTCATTGCCCTGTTCTTCTTTACACCATTTTTCGTGACTTGAAGAACACTCTTTTATACTTCCTTTTGAGTTTTAACTTAACTATAATTTTTCGCTTTGATCTAGCTTTGTTTACATTCAAA
The DNA here is from genome assembly GCA_963675035.1 of Allygus modestus. NCBI lineage: Eukaryota > Metazoa > Arthropoda > Insecta > Hemiptera > Cicadellidae > Allygus > Allygus modestus. Next base: position 272,719,593 of record OY776111.1, read on the forward strand.
CACTTAGTTGGGTTTTGCTGGGTAATTAGTACTAACAGCTGTTCTATCAGTCTAAGTTTGCTAAATTAAAATTCCACCCTGCCTTATTGTTAAATTCATGAATAGGCTACCTTTGAAAAAAGAACTGATTTATAATGCACAAAAAGGGTTTACTATCAAGAAAATACATAAAATTATATATTTCATTAAACAAAAGAGATTTACACAATGTGTTTACAATATTGGGGGATGGGTTCGATAATTGATTTGACTTTGTTTGAATCAAATGCTTAGGCTAGACAATTTATTGGTATAGTGAACAGAGTCTTTAATCCTTTACTCTAAAGGATTTCGTGGCAGCTTGGATAAATAGATGGTACCGGAATAATTATATAGTATCAATGATTTAAAAAACAACAGTCCAGATTTTGAATTTAGTGGTAGTTAATAAATAAGTAAGTCAATTCTGATCTCAAGTTGTCCCTAAAAGTCATTGTTGAGCACATGGCCTCTATTTTATCTTGATGCTGATTTGAAATATTGTACAGATCAATGCTATTAATTGTTAATTATGTCTTGATGAAATTTACTAGGAAAATGTTCTCAAACACAATTTATTATTCAAGTTAAGAATTTATTAGAAAGTTTCTGATTCAATTGATTTCTTCTGGCCTTTAAATGCTCATATAGGCTATACAACAATAGAGACATAAAACTGGAGAGATCTTACCAAAAATATCAATATTTATCTTCTTATTACAGATCTAAGGTCTTGTGGCCTTTACAATGGGAGTTGTTAACTAGTTATTTGGTAAAATGTTTTAGTACAATAGGCTATAAATAAACTTTTTACTGGGAAAAGAGTAGGGCTAGGCCCTTTTCATGATCTTAACACTAGACCTGCATGTCTTGGAGAGCCATCAGGAATAAGCTTCACCCTGTTGCATTAGTTAGGGGTTTACAAATGACATCTAGCACTTCTGGGTTTGAGATTATGTTGACACCTTTGAATTTTTGGCACTTGCTAGCCATACACACTTTCACATATTGAAATGAAACACTTCCACTTTTTGATATTTGAAATTAACTAGCTGATTACCCGTGCTTTGCACAAAGAATTCAGGAATGAACAGCTGATTAAAATTGTTGCTGCAGCTACATCTGTTTCTGATCTATTAATTAAACATATTGTTCATAAGAATAACATGGAAACTTTAAAAGTCCAATGGGGCGAAGCACATTGAACTGAGGGAGACAGAAATTATTCCATGACTTCTACAGAGAAATCCCTTAAATTTGAACCCTCAATCATCAAAATCGGTTCATAAATAAAAGAGTTTTGCTGAACACAAGAAAAGAGTTTTGCTGAACACAAGAAATTCCTTAGGGAATTAGTATAATAGATATGGGTAATTAGTATTATATAAATATAGATCAAAGGTGATATTCCTGTGTTTGACGTATTTATTATATAGTCTATTTAGTAAAATTATTATTTACATATAACATGATTTATGAAACATCTCAGACAAGTAAATGTTCATTGATTCAAACATTTTGTGTATGTTTTTTAGGGCTCCGCTCCACTGACCTTAAAAGTTACCATCTTAAAAAGTAATTCTTAAAAAGTAATGATATTTCTTGAAGCGACAAAAACCACTCAGTCTAGGTACTCTCAACATTACATAAGATATGCTGGAGTAATATTCTGTATTTTTGTAAAAATAATTATCTGTACCAAGTATATTTATTTAGCCTTGGTTTGCTTTTGCAAATACACCACCATAGAGAGATAAAATTTAAATTTGATGTCACATACTGCTCAGCCATTTCTGTATGGTTAGATCCTAAACAAATATTTGGTCCTATGTTAAATCAAAAAAGTTTTGTGTGCGCATGGCATCTCACTCATAACTTATTCATATTTGTCTTGAAAAACTCCTTACTTGAATCAGTCTCTTAGACTCTTAGTCTCTTAGTCATCACTCTCCACCATCATAGTGACTGAGAGACTTAGAGACTATCTTAGTGATGACGCTTCTAAATTTTTTTGTCAGTCATCACTGCCAAGTTCATACTAAATTCTCAGTTGCCTATTTATACTAGGCAATATTAGTCCCAAGTAACATCTGCAAAATCAACACTGGTATCCCGATGTACTTTACTATTAAGGGTATTTTGTGTTGTTGACTGCAAACACCCATTGATCCCACACAAATAACATTAGTTTTAAGATCAGGCTTAGTTTTTGTATAGATCCAAATAAGGTCCTGTTTTTAGCCTCCCAGCAGGTTTTCTGGATTTTTACTAGCTTTCAAGATCTAAATACTGTCACATTAGTCTTAATAAACAAAGGATTACTGTAGGGCCTATTTTACTACTCGCTAGTTATATAATTATTCAGAGATAACACATTGTTTTGCTGCATCAACAATAAAAACACTCCTGTTTTCTTTTACTCATCAAGGTGGCAGACCAAACCTCGCCTCACCATCCATGGTGACTTGTACTATGAAGGTAAGGAGTTTGAGACAAGACTTAAGGAGAAGAAGCCAGGAGACCTCTCCAATGACCTGAGGACAGCTCTCGGCATGCCTGTGGGAGCCAATGCACATAAGGTACCAAGTTACTGATAAGTCCGACTTATGTTTTGTCATCAGACTTATGTTGGAGGTTAAAACTGCACTTGACAAAAGATGAGAAGCGAAACTGATGCCCGTGTATGTAGTCGTAAAACTAAGGCTGACTGTCTAAAACATTTGTCACTTTTCTAGACAGTCCTTTGGAAATACAGTACAAACAGGACATTTGGAAATATACGGGAGTATATTTACAAAAAAAATCTTCATCTGAATACCTATAGTAAATTGATTGTTTCAAACAAATTATAACTTCATAATGTACTGAAGTTAGTTACAAGTCCTGTAATCCAGCTAGTTGATTGTGAGATCTTTTAATCCTTCCTGGACTACAAGCAGATATATCTCCTATCATATTTCAGTTCACAGACAGTTCCGCCAATTTGTTTAAAACCTTAGTAATGCTTAAATGCTAAAATAAGTTGTACAAGAGAGAAAAGAACATTTATTTTTGTAATTGATAAGGGAACAAAGTGGAGGAATCTATGTGCAGTAGAAGCTCTCTTAACCGACCCCTAAGGGACCAAGCCATGGTCGGATAACGAAAAAGGTCGGTTAAACCGAATAATACCGGAAACGGTCACAATAACTGTTGAAAACAATCAAACTTGTGAAGTGTGGTAAACACGTTGAGAGCAACTGACTGAATTTGACTTACTACGACCTGTGTTCGTACCGCAATTACATGAAAACGGCTGCATGGATCGTTTTCAGATTTTACACTAATGTATTCCAGTACAATTCACGCTTCCAGTTCAAAAATGGACATTCATTTTACCGTTTTTAATAGGTACTAGCCTATAGGGAAGAGGCTAGTACCCTAATCGGCATGGTAAGACCTAGGCCCGGGACCATAATAACTTTGTTTTAAGGTCCCCAAATGCAAAAAACACCATCGGTTCAAAAATGTATATATATATATATATATGTGATCTATTTATCATAATAGCCCTAAAAAGTGAATACAAATTTTATATATATATATGTGTGTCTGTGGGTGCGATAACTCTTGTAAAAATGGCCCGATTTTGATGAAATTTGGTACAAATGTCTAAAAAACATTTATGACTTTATGTTTGAATACCAGCCAGTTCGCTCCACCCAAAGGGGTATTTTGGGGGGGTTTTATACCCCAAAAATGGGTTTTTTCTAGGGGTGTGCGAATAGTGATTTCTGGCTCGAGCCGAGCTTTTTTCAAAGTTCTCGAACCAAGCTTTTTTGATGGGAATTTTCTCTAGGGGTGTGCAATATACCGTTAGTGATTTTCTGATTTGAGCCACGCCGGGCAGAATTTTTCCAAATTTCTCCAGCTTTGAGCATTTTTGATTAGGCCCATATGTATTCTTTATTTATATTAATGTTTAAAAGAACAAACATGTTATTCATTAGGGTAATGTAAAATAATTCATAACTTTCAATACTTGCCATCTCCATTCACTTATTCTACATTCATTTTTCCTACATTAAATAAATAAAGGCCTACAGTGGGAAAATAACGAAATAAGTAGGCTACTAAAAAGGAAGATTTATTGAGACCACTTGTTGTTAGTAACCAAAAATATAAAGTAGGTAGCCTACATAGAGAAAAATAACGTAAAGGAAGAGAACTAAAAATGTTTTTAACTAGACTGATGAGCCCACAGGTTAACTAATGCAGTTATTACCGTATTTATTAATAGCCATAATAATAATAATTTACTATATGTCAATATGTACTCTCCATGTAACCAAAGACTCAGGCCCTAGCCTTAGGAATTGCCAAAACCCAGTCGCCTATCTCTAATTCAACTATTTGTAAATAGTAAATTTTAGATTATCCTTTTATAAATATATGTTAGTTAAACCAGTCTTTATTTCATATTATACTCACAGGAATAAGTTATTCATTAATCGTAGGCCTAGCTTATGTTCTATCTAACCTATTACCTAATAGACTTAACCTATTATATCTGCTTCTGAAACAGATGGTTTCAGAAGCAGAAGGTGGAAGAGGATCGTCAATGCATTCTTCTGCCATCACAACTTTAACAATTTGATAGCATACAATTACAAAATGATATGGTTTCTACTTCTACTAACGTTTATTTACAAATTCAAACAATCCCGCGGAGTTAACAATATGATTTTAATCGCACAGCTGTAGCCTAGCGTAGTAAAACACTGCACCATTTTGATCGTGTCTTGCTTTTGGATAGAGCCATCGGCGGACATAGAATATAATCAGCCTCTAAAATAATATGACCACCGGTATTATAAACATGCGTCATGTAACCATTCAGAGTTTTATATAATAAAATTCCTTAGATTTTGTGAACCTCGCAATTAGTCACTTTCTTTCAAACAATTTTTATCCAAGTACTAATTTGAGTGCACATTATAACGCCGTCATGATTATTAGGCGTTCATCACCTACACTCTTGTCCCTAGCTATTGGGTCACGTTAAATCATTATTACATTATAACCATCTTAACCCAACGTCTTAAGGCAGTTTGCAAAGTGGATATGCCATCAGTGTTGCCAGAGATAATTTCAGACTCCAGAGAATATAATTATTTTGTAATGTACGAATTTGTAAGTTGTATAAAAGACTGTACCAATGCAACAGTTATGAGAAGTATTTTCATGGGTTTTAGTTTTGTTTTTTTTTTTTGCTGTGGTACTTTTTCTGTAGCAGTACGGTTGTTGTATTAATTATTATTAACCGTAAAATATTGCACAACTCAACTGGGCAACGGCAACACTGCACTGCAAACTGAATAGTGTGATAGGTCCACTTGATATGATTGAGCGAAGAGAAAGCAGCTACATTGTGTTGGTTGATCACTGATCAGGTCGGCAGTTAAAAATATTAAAGTACTTTAATGTTTGGTTATTTCTTTTACGAAGGACCGAAAGCATTAGCACTGCAGAATTATATTTGTTATGGAGCTCTACCGACGCAAGCTACGAGAATTCGAACATTGATTCTGAAAAGTTTTTTGCTTTAAATTTACTTTTGTACGACTACTCTTTTAGACAACACTTCTACAAAAAGTACGAGTTTAGCATGGCCACGTCAGTAAAATTATAAACTGTCTTCCTCCAATACTTGATCGTTGTACGGGTGCAAGACAGATGGTAGACACTCTTGTCTTTCAGACAACAACCGGCTTTGTTGACTTGCGGCCACTCGCACTGGTACATTCACTGTTTTCGGCATGTATAGCAGTGGTGATGAGGTGAACCGGTTTCCTGGATTCACGCTCCCTGTACTTCACAAGGATGACTGATCCCGAAGGTTCAAGTATCCTTCTGTAATACAGTGCCTCACCAACCTCTAGACTTGCATCCAAAACTGCTTGCGACAATTACTTGCTCCGCTTGTTGACCGTCCCTGTCAAAAAGGTGTTGCTATCGGTCAACCAGCGAGCCAAGCGAATTTGCGTGTAAAAGTTATCAGTGAACAAGTGGTAGCCTTTGTCCAGTAAACCCGTTTTTCCAAGCAGATACGCAACTACTTTATGAGTGAAGGGATCTGGACCCTCGGACAAAAAGCACCTACCACTGTACAATACACTTTGCAGGACATGCCCTGTCGCAGAGTCGCAGAGCTCAAACTTTTTGATACCGAAACGGGCATGCCGCTTTTAGGCATGTACTGAATAATGTTGTCCGGTTTTTCATTCCGACCATCGATTCATCAATACATACCTTCAATACATACTTTATTCGTTAAGTTTCATTAATGATTTTTTAAATAATTTGTAATAATTTAAAACTCTATTTAAGACATGGCTTCAATTTCATCCATTGATTTTCCAGGCAATTTCAAACATATCTTCATGTTGTTACTAACTGATTGTTTTTACGTTTGTAATTTATATTTACTTAGGTTTCGCTCATCAGGCGATTAATGCACGTAAGTGGCATAGAAGCAGCAAGAACGGCCTACCATGCTCTTTTTGAAGCACACCTCAGGTACGGCATAGGCCATATACAGGTAAACTGTGAAATTTAATTTGGCCTAGGATCCAAAGAACCAGACTCATCGTCACTGAAGGGGGCAATATCCCCGATTTCCCCACTCTCAAAAACAACGCTGTCAACATTGTCAGTATCAGTGTCAGTTAGTTCGCGATCCAAAACATTTTGGATCGGCCGATCCCCTAAACTTTTTTTTCATTGTAGAAATCTGACAAACACTAGACATTTTCAAACACATATTTGGATCATAAATAATAATATTTACCCATAGTAATATGGATAAATATTACTATTTACTAACACACTACACGATAATACAATTGTTTACAACTACTACACTAAGATGTAATGATAAAATACGGATTTATAAACCTACTCGCAATAAATATGCACATATCCTAAGGATAGCAGAAAGAAACGGAATCACAAAATATATATTCTTCCGCGGTCCATGACAAGTCACCTGATGTTCCATACAGTACGTCAGTGGTACAAAGAGTAAGAACCTTTTATTGACTTCACATTGGTATGACTTACGTTACGCAAAATCAATTATCGAGCTATAATTTTGGATTTCGCGAGGGCCGAATTTCCGGCCCTCGGAAACAATGACCAGCTCATATAACAGCTGTATCAAAAATTATTTCTCAGACTTCCTGAAGTCGTATGACAAAGTTCTTACCACGAAAATAAACAACCACTCATGCTGTTTCCAATGATACCAACCGCTTCCTGTTTGGGTCAAAATACAGACACTGAGATTTTTTTGAAGAACACGTGTTTTACGAGATTTCGCCGCTCGCGATCAAAAATGTTTCGCGCGCTAAATTTAGTTAAATTTATAATAGCAGTTGTATTGATCTGTTACTGCTACGAGGTCCGTTTATATATGAAAATGAAATTTTAGAATCTCCTCTTTAAAATGGTATCATATTATTATGTTTCTGGTTCATTTTCAATGTGTTATAAGCAGTTGAAAAAAATATGACCCCGAGGGCCGGATTACGCCCCTCGATCAGCCGGTACCCACATGCGAGGGCCGGATATTAGGCCCGGGACACCGAGCAATCAATTTAAAATCCATCCAGGGCAGTCCTAGGGTTAATGTAATAAAAAAACTAGCGAAATATAACAGTTTATTGATTGAGCCAAGTGTATATGTTGTTACCAGTAACTTTCATTTACATTTGAGTTCGCTCATCCAATTCTCTGCAAGAAACTCTGCTCAGGCATCTATGTCATCAGGCGATTAATGCACGTAAGTGGCAGAGAAGCAGCAAGAACGGCCTACCATGCTCTTTTTGAAGCACACCTCAGGTACGGCATAGTGGTATGGGGAGTAATGGCAAACACCAACTTGGAAAGAATCCTCATTCATTAGGGATGTGCGAGTACTCAAAATTTTGAGTTTGAGCCGAGTTCGGCACTGAAACTCGAGGTTTTACTGAAACTCAAAAGTTTTGATCGAGTTTAGTTAACTCCTGCGCCGCGCGTTGTCTGTAAATTAAAATTGAGTGTGAACCATTTGAGGTGTTAAGAGTTGTGATGTGGATTTTAGTATTTTATTAATAAATAAGTAAGCTGTGGCTTATAAATTTGTGTTATTCTTCACACCAAAATGGAGGATTTAACAGGAACTTCAGATTGAGTTGTATAAACACTGTCTGTATAGTCCACTTATAGGTTAACCTAACCTTGTAATTTTTTAAAGTAAAATATCAAAAACATATCTGTAATGAAATTTAATAGGTAAGCATAAGAAGTTTGTGCTTGTTTTTTGTTCCATAATAATTGAAATTGAGTCAATCCATTAATTTTTGGCTCAACTGTCCTTAGGCATTGAGCTGTTTTTAATGACAAGTGATTTGTTTTGGCCTTGTTTCGTTTAATGATTTTTTAAATAATTTGTAATAATTTAAAACTCTATTTAAGACATGGCTTCAATTTCATCAATTGATTTTCCAGGCACTTTCAAACATATCTTCATGTTGTTACTAACTGATTGTTCTTATTAGGACTATTAGTGTTAAAATTAATGCTAAGATATGTTAGTAAATACATTTTGTGTGGTAAGTAAGTAGGCTAATGTTATTACCTTTAAATAGGCCTTTTAAATATTAAAATACCCCCGTCGCAGCAAACCTGTGTACTCAGCGAATTTCCAATGCATAAGATATGTCTAACACCACATTGAGCTGCATACCAAGTTTCATAAAAATGTGATATTATATACAATTTTAATTATTCTCGATAAGAATAACATTAGGAATGAGTACTTAGGTTTGCTGAAACAAGGAACTCAACAAATTACTTTTCATGCAAATATAAATAGAATTCAATTAGATGAAGCCACATACCAATTTTCATCAATATTCATTAATAAATAAGCAACATATAATATTTTAATTATTCTCCATAAGAATTACATGGGGGCTGAATAAGCATGTTTGCTGCAACAAGGGGCACAAAATATGGGTTTTCATGCAAATATCAATATAACTCATCAAGGTGAAGCCACATACCAAATTTTATTAATTTATGTTCATAATTAAGGGAGACATTACATTTTACTTATCCTCCATTAGAATATCATGGGGGCTGAGTATGTAGGTTTGCTGCTTCAAGAATTATCGCTAAAAAATTGATTTTTTTGTGCAAATAACAATAGACCACAACCAGTTGAAGCCGTATACCAAGTTTTGTTAGTATACGTTCATAAATAAGCGAGATATACATTTTTTCTTATCCTCCATAAGAATTGCATTGGATAATATACTGTGTTTAGCACTTTCAATATCTCTGTAACCAATTGACGTAGAGAAATGATCAAAACACCTAATTGTGTGTTTTTTAAAGCTGAATCCAATGGGGAGAACTAAAATTTAACTTTTTAAAATATTACGTGTAAAAAATTAAAAAAAAAAAACATTTTTGAGGTACAAACCCCCCCCCCCTCCAAAATACCCCTTTGGATAGAACGACCTGGCTGGTTTTTGAACTTAAGTCATAAATGTTGCTTTAGACATTTGTACCAACTTTCACCAAAATCTGACCATTTTTACGAAAGTTATCGCACCCATGGACACATAAATATATATATACAGTTTCGAACGAATGGTGTTTTTGGGGTCTGGATTCATAAGACCCCATAAGGGAAATTCGCTATAGGGGAAATTACAGATTTTTCTCCTATAGGCTGCTTTTCTACAGAGGAAATTCGCTAATTAAAATAAAGTTTATTTTATTTAACTTATAGGCCTAAATGTAATTTCATTTTCTTGATTCAGAGAAAGATGTAGCCTAGGCCTATACATAATATACAAAACATAGGAAAAATAAAAATGAGGAAATAAAAAACTGAGATTATTTTTTAATGAAACTGTTAATTAATACCATATAGGTTATAACAACATTAATACCGAAACTGTTAATTAATACCATATAGGTTATAACAACATTAATACCAAAAGATTTAAAGTATTTTATCTTCATGGCTAAATGTTATGCAATAACTTTGGTATGATTTATTTTCATATAAATGTACTTACCTTTTTCCAATGAAACAAATACATTTATTTTACTTACTATTGTTATTTTCAGGTCATATTGACTAGAAAAGTATATTTTAATAACAACCTTCATAA